>JANAVB010020398.1:3088851-3453851 GCA_029216955.1 Iris pallida | reverse complement strand
AAAGAGACATGGCAAGAAGCCTTGCGCTTCCTTGCGGTGCTACGCCGCTATGACATGGCCTGAAGCCGAGGCATTACCCCTACCTGGGAACCTCATCGTAGTGTCATACTACTGTAGCATGAGGTCTCAACCTCTTTGTAGTGCCAATCTACTCAGCATGAAGCCTAAGGCTTCCTTGCGGTATTACGCCGCAACGACATGGCTTGCAAGGCCGAGGCTTTATCCCTACCTGGGTACCTCATCATGGTGTCGTGCTGCTGTAACATGGGGCCATCCTCCCTTTTGTAGTGCTGTCTACAACTCTTTAATTACGTCATACAGCATTAGGCTACCTGCCTATTTGCGGTGCTACGCTGCTATGACTTGGCTTGCAAAGCCGAGGCATTACCCCAGACTTGGGAACCTCATGGTGGAGTCACCCCACTGTAGCATGGAGTTTCACTCCTTGTAGTGCTGCTCTACCGTGCTTCCTGTAAAGCACACCAGGCATTCACTCTGCCTGAGAACTCATTAAGAAGTTTAAGCCAACCTTCCACAGGATCTATTTTTTCCGCAGAAAATACATAGTAGACAACAGTGGTTATGGGTCCGTATCCCTTCCATGTTCCAGAGAACAAGTACCCACTGTTACCTGATAGTTTCCCAGTCAGTGGTCCTCCTTTGAACCAAAAGTTAGATGCCTAGTAGATTTCTCTTTGAACTAATAGCATAAAACTTTATGGTAGGATTACAAAGACACTATCAGAATGCCTTCAAGCCCATTTTACAAGCTGCATCATCGACCAACTGGCACTTGAGGCCCTTTGTGAACGGATCTGCCAGGTTCTTCTGACTTCGAACATCAATCACTGTAATTACACCTCTTTTGATAAGATCGTGTACTGCCCTGTGCTTCAACCGCACAGTCCTCTTCTTCCCGTTAAAGAGGTCATTTGATGCCACCGTCGCAGTCGCCAGGTTGTCACAGTATATCGGTATCGCCGGTATCTGAGCCCCAACCACTGGAAGATCATACATGAGCTCCCGAAGCCATTCTGCTTCATCTGCTGCAGTTTCAAGTGCATAGAATTCAGATTCCATGGAGGAACGAGAGAGTATAGTACCTGCTTCTTTGACTTCCACGATATAGCAGCTCCACCCAAGGAAAGACATATCCACCGGTGGATCTCTCGCTTTCCACCTCTGAACACCAGCTAGCATCACTGAAGCCTTCCACTACTGTCGGATACCCGTTGTAGTGCAGTGCATATGTCTGAGTCTTCCTGAGATATCTCATCACCCGCTTTACAGCTTTTCAGTGCTCAATCCTTGGGTTTCTCGTGAACCGACTCAGCATTCCCACGGCGAAAGCTATGTCAGGCCTTGTGGCAGTGGTTGCGTACATTAAACTTCCGATAACGCTAGAATACTCCAGCTGCCTGACGCTTTCCCTCAAATTTGGCTTCAACTTCTGATCACCCATGTATGGTGTATCGATCCCTGGAAGATACTTATACCCATAGCGTGTGAGCATCTTCTCAATGTAGTGAGATTGTGACAGCGCTACTCCAGTGTCTGTCCGGATGATCTTTATGCCCAAGATGACATCTGCATCCCCCAAGTCCTTCATACTGAACTTGGTTGAGAGAAACTTCTTTGTCTCCGTGACATAGCCTATATCCGTCCCTAGGATTAGCATGTCGTCCACGTACAGACAAACGATGACTCCTCTTCCATCAGCGAACTTTTTGTAAACACATTTGTCCGTCTCGCTGACTCTGTAGCCGTTTGACCTAATAACTTTGTCAAACTTCTCATGCCACATCTTGGGAGCTTGCTTCAAACCATACAATGATTTCACCAACTTGCAGACTTTGTCTTCAAGACCTTTGACGATAAATCCATCTGGCTGTTGCATGTAAATCTCTTCGGTCAGCTCCCCATTCAGGAATGTTGTCTTTACATCCATCTGATGTATCACCAACTTATGTATAGCTGCTAGAGCGATTAACATCCTGATGGTGGTCATCCGAGCTACTGGAGCGTACGTGTCAAAGTAGTCTATCCCCTGTTTCTGAGAAAATTCCTTGGCTACCAGCCTGGCCTTGAACTTGTCAATAGTTCCATCTGCCTTCATCTTCTTCTTGAAGATCCACTTACATCCGATGGGCTTTTCTCCTTCAGGTAGATCTACCAACACCCATGTGTTATTGGAGGTGATAGAGTCAAACTCGTCATTCACTGCCTCCTTCCAGAAGATAGCATCTCTGGTCTTCATCGCCTCATCATAGGTAAGCGAATCTGTTTCCACATGATAGGTGACAAAGTCATCTCCGAAGTCTTTCGGTCTCCTCGCTCGCTTAGCTGACGGCTCTGCGAGTTCTGGTACAAGAGTTGTTTCATCAACAACAGCTTCTTCTTGGACTACTGGCCCATATGAGATTTCAGTCTCATTTGTACCTACATTATTTTCCGGAATGTCCGAAAGAACAATATTTTTGTCTTTTACAAACTTGTCTTCAAAGTATTCAACATCGCGAGATTCGATGATATGATTTGACTCAATATCAAGAAATCTCCGAGCATCACTCTTCTCGGCATATCCCAAGAAGATCGCCTTCGTAGTCCTTGTCCCTAGTTTCTGAATCTTCAGATCTGGGAGCTTCACATACGCCAGACACCCCCACACTCGAATGACATTCAAGTTTGGTCTGACTTTGAACCAGAGTTCATGAGGAGTTACGTCCGAAGTTGCATGTGGCACTCTATTCAGAATAAAAGTGGCCGTTAATGCAGTTTCTCCCCAGTAGCATTTTGGAAGACCTGCAGTAAGAAGCATAGAATTCATCATTTCTGTTAATGTTCGGTTCTTCCTCTCTGCTACTCCGTTGGATTGAAGAGAATATGGAGCAGTAGTCTCGCATATGATTCCATGTTCTTTGCAGAATGATGCAAATTCATGAGACCTGTACTCTCTACCTCGATCACTTCTCATCCTCTTGAGTTATTGTCCAGTCTGCCGTTCAGCTTCGGCCCTGAACTCTCTGAACTTCTTGAAGGCTTCGTCTTTAGACTTGAGCAAGTAGACGAATGCGTATTTTGAGAAGTCGTCGATGAAGGTTATGAAATACTTCATCCCGACCTTAGTAGAGAAATGTTTGAAGTCACAGATATCGGAGTGCACCAACTCCAGAAGATCTGTGCTTCGATTGACCCGATGAAAGGGTTTCCTTGTGATCTTCGTCTGAGAACATACTTCACACTTCTCCACCTTACCCCCACATTTGGAGATAAGTCCTAGACTAGACATTTTGTTAATTCTTTTACAATGAACATGTCCTAGTCTATTATGCCACAACTCAAGAGAATAATCAGAAAATGCAACTGCATTACTGTCATCAAACTGGTTGACAAGCTAAATTTTAAATATTTCTTCGGTTAGATAAGCCTTCCCGAAGTATGTTCCCTTCTTGGACATCACCATCTGACCAGCATTGATGTCCATCCTTAAGCCTGCGTTGCAGAGCAGGCTCCCAGAGATCAGGTTCTTGGCAATCATCGAAACATGCTTCATACCTTGAAGCATCAGAGTGTTCCCAGAAGTGAGTTTCAGCTCTACAGTTCCGATCCCCAGAACTGCAACTTGGGCCTGGTTCGCCATGACAACCTTCTCATCTATCGGCTGGTACGTGACGAACCATTCCTTGCCAAAATAGACATGACAAGTCGCGCCAGTGTCTATCCACCAGTCAGAGTTAACCCCCACAGTTGTGACCTGTGCGATCATAGCAACAATGTTAGAAACCAATGAAACCTTATTAGGATCACCTTTCTCTGATTGTTTAGGCTTAGATCTGCATTCACTCTTGTAGTGGCATTTCTTGCCACAAATGAAACAAGTCACGTGGGACTTGGACTTCTGTTGTTTGAATGAAGGACCCTTCACTTTTAGATTAGTGAAGTCCTTCTTCTTGGGATGAGAAGCCGCCTGCTTCCCCTTGGGATCTCTCGTCTGTACTAGATTGGCTTTAGCCAACTGTTTGGACAGAGTTTCCACCTTCTGTTGGGAATGCATCTCGTCCTCAACATGGATCTCTTGAAGTAGATCTCCCAAGCTAATGTCTAGCTTCTTTCTGAGCATCCTTGCATAGAAGGTACTCCATCCAGTAGGAAGTTTTGAGACGATCCCTCCAACGACAAACTTGTCGGGAAGGGGCATCTCTTCGTCTTCCAGTTTCTGATATTTTTCAACCATAAACATCTTGCTCCTGTTCCTGTCTTCTTCATACAGATTTTCCACAGACTCCCATATGTCTCTGGCAAATTTCTTCTTCGAGTAGGATTCTGCCAGGGAATCCTCCATAGCATTCAGGATGAGAAGCCTGCAGATGCTATTTTCCCTTCTCTATTTGGCATGGAGTTTAGTAGCCGCATTGATTGCGGCAGTAGATCCTGTATCTGGAACAGAAGGTTCTTCCTCCAACAGAACATGATCAACGTCTTTTAATTGAAGAGTTAGATAAATCATTCTCTTCCAGACTTGATAATGCTCTCCATCGAACTTTTCCAACTTGCAGTAGTCTGATTGGACGAGCGAAGCATTAATGTTTTCCATCTACACGGATCTTGCTTTGAGATTGTTATTCCCGGAGCTTGATCAAAGATGGTAAAACGGATGCACTCGAGATCTACGATGATACAAAGGACCAAATAGCCAGATTACAATATGAAGAAGGAAAATAGAGAAGAGAAGATCTCTCGTTCTTCCTTGCAAACGTGTTGCAATTGTGTCACTCCCCGATACTGGAATACGTATTTTAATACGTAAACCGATAAAATTGTATTTACCTTGTATTTATACGATATTTATTATGCAGTATTTCTTCATGCATTTCCTAAAAATGTTTGACAAAATATTATTTCCTAATTTATTTTCTGCATTAGGGCCTACAGTTTTGGCTCATTTGGGTAACCTATTCTTGGTTCACCAATGGTTCATCTTGAACCCTTTGGTTCATCATGAACCCATGGGTCCAAGATATATATATAACTCATCTCATTCTCTCTCCTCTCATTTACTTCCTCCACCAACCAAATATTTCCTCCATTAACCAAGGCAAGTACCAACTTGCTCAAGAGATGGATCAATAATTTTGTCAATAACTTCTTACAAAACTATTTGCCAAAACATGTTCTTCTCCTCAATCTATACTAGTTTAGAACTTGGAAATTTCTATTTTGAAGCTTTAATTTTTGTAGATCTAGGTTTTAATTATTTTCGGATTTTGCATGGTTTGATCTACTTTAGTTGGATTTTATGGGTTTTTGATGCTTCCTTGTGGAAGAGCATTCAGTTTCACCCAAGTTGGAACTTTGGAAATCTGGATTTGGAGTTCGGATGGCCAAGTTATGGTGCTTTGAAGTTTGGGTTCAGCCATGGTGTTCTTGCTGTTTGGAGAAGACAGTGAACAGTGTGCTCCTGTTTGAGCACGCTTCCTGTTGGAAGCGTGTCTCTCCTTGAGCTTGCGTGACTTTTCACGCAGCTCTCTCTCCTTGAGCTTGCGTGACTTTTCACGTAGCTCTCTCATTAAGCTTGCGTGACTTTTTACGTAGCTCTCTCCTTGAGTTTGCGTGACTTTTCAAGCAGCTCTCTCCTTGAGCTTGCGTGACTTTTCACGCAGCTCTCTCCCTGAGCTTGCGTGACTTTTTACGCAACTCTCTCCTTGAGCTTGCGTGACTTTTCACACAGCTCTCTCCTTGAGCTTGCGTGACTTTTCACGCAGCTCTTCCCTTGAGTCTGCGTGACTTTTCACGCACACTGCCTTGAGTGAGCCTGAGTGAGCCTGCGTGACTTTTTACCCCTTGAGCGTGCGTGCTTTTGTGCGTACGCTTTTGATATTTTATTATATATTATATGCCCATTTTATATCCTTACGCCTTTTGTCCCGAGCATGATATGAGCACTAATGTGACCCCGGAGAACAAAGTGTTCCAACCTGATGCATGTACCTGAATGTCCCAGTTCTTGTTCATGCTCGACAAAAGACTCGTAACTCCACGTGGCGTATTTGCAATGATGCATTACACTAAGGAGGGTAGAACATGTTGACATACTGATCGACATGGATCCTCTTTGGGGTACTCGTACTAAAGTACGACTTTAGGAGGATAATCATGCAGGCCACAGCATGTGAGTCCAAGATTTCACCTAGGGTTAAACTAGGCAACTAAATATACTAGATGCATGGGGAGGGCAGAATCCCGAAATCGTGTTACACCAGCCGCCTTGAGATATTGTCTTGACGCGCCGGCTGGTCTCCACGAATACTGTGTCATCTGCAACGAGTGGATGACTGTATCCAATTAATTCCTGCTATATATTATATGTTTTAGCAAGGTGGCCTTACGAGGGACCTGTGCTCAATCATACCTGTCTACGCGAACCCCTGGGTTGGCTAGCCTTGCTGGAAAGATACGATCTGAGGATTTTCTAAATAACATGATACGAGGATAACCTCGTCCCACTAGAAACTTATAGACTTGATTGGCCGTAAAAATGACTTGCATGTATCCTATTTACCTTTCGTGAATAACTGTGGAAAGCGGACTGTCATGGTACGTGATCCAACCCATGTTCTTGTTTGATTGTTGGGTTGGTTATCGTACTATGACAGGCTGTGGACCGAAGTTATGAACGGAAGACTTATTCTGGTTGTGAAGTGCTACTTCTGAGAATGACTGAGGAAATGGTCTATCACGGTACATGATCTAACCCATGTTCTTGTTTGATTGTTGGGTTGGTTATTGTGCTGCGATAGGTTATCGACCGAAGTCACGATCAGGAGATTTTATTTTTTATACCTTTTAACTTATGTAGAAGTTATAGAGTACGACACGTCCCGACTCCATGCGGCACCTTTTGTCCTTGTTTGGTTGTAAGGGTGCCATATGGGTTCGAAGATGTTGCGTTACCCTATAATAGTAGCATAAGTATTACTATTATCAATTATTCTATTAACTGGGTTTTTAATCTTAACTCTTGTGCCCCTTTGGCGGTACTTGCTATTCGGGGCTGACCCTGCTGGTTTTGTTTGGCCAGATCTCGTAGCAGAGCCAGAGGACACGATCTTCCTCCCTGACATCCATGGTGCATACTAGGAGCATGGCGGTTCGGGGACTCGAGTGGGTTTCTTCTCCACCACTCCTGCTTATACTTTTACGGCATTTAGCCACCGGCACCTGTTAGCCGGATTACTTGATATTTTGTGTCAGTACATAATTGTAATTAAACAGACTATAGCTGTGTATAATTTTGTACTCCTGACTCTCTGAGATAGCTAAATTATAAAGCTAGTCTCTCATGATCATTTTGATGAAGCGTCGGGGACGCCTTACTACTTTATCTTTAATGTTCATTTATTTGCTGATGTGATTTGATTGATTGAGACATAGAACTCTGTGGGACCATAGGAGACTTGATTGTTGCATGTACCCCCTCGTCTCTCGACAGCCACGATCGCCGTATGACGTTACGTACCTCATATGGAGTAGCTGGCCTAATCCGTCTCCGTATTTCGGTACTGGGGCATGACAAGGTTTTAGTGGTGGCCCATGCAGGTCTGATTTTTAGACTTGTGGGGTATTACGAATTATTAGGAGTCTCAATCAAAACTTGTTCTCCTTGAAATTCTGTTTCGAATTCTCTGTCCTTGCCTTGATCTCTAATCTAACTTGCATCCTCGAAATCTTCCTCGTCCGGACTTGATAATCTTATATTCTTCTCTATAGGGGTGCTTCATTCTCAGTAGCGGGTGAGGCCCATGAGGAAGAGCAGCAAGAGCATGGCTCGACTGGACAGCAACAGGGGAGAGAACCTTCTCCAGTACAGGCACGAGCAGAAATGAAACCAGAGGCAGTGCAGCCGCAGTTTATTGAAACTCCTGCAGCACCAGCAGCGACGGCAGTACTAGACGCCGTAGCACTCCTGGAGATCATCCGGGGGTTTCTTGTCACTAACCAACAGCAACAGACTCGGCAGCAGGAGCAGAACGTGTTGCTGAACCAAGGGATTCAGTTAACTCTTGAGAGGAGTGTCGGGGCTGACTCGGGAGCATCAGGAAGGTTCCGTCGCTTGAACCCAAGGTATTTTGATGGCACGGAGGATGCCATCACTGCGGATGCCTGGATTCAAGACATCGAAGCCATTCTTGTGGCAGCCAAGGTTCCAGATGATGAGAAGGTTGATCAGGTCAAACTGGTACTTCAGGATCTTGTCCACGACTGGTGGGCATCAGAAGAAGTTGGTACAAGATGCCCTGTTCGTTGGACCACCTTCAGTGACAGATTCAAGGCCAAGTATTTTGGCATAGTAGCTCGATATGAGCTCCAGCAGAAGTTCATCAGTCTCAAGCAAGCAGGCAAGACCGTAGATGGGTATGCAGCAGAGTTCTGCAGATTGTTTCGTTTCGCACCAGCAATGGTGGCAACGGAGCCAGAGAAAGCTATGAGGTTCCAGCAGGGACTTCATTTGGAACTATTACAGCTTATGGAAGGACACGACTACCAGACGTTTGACGCTATTTTGACGGCCGCTCGGAGGCACGAGCTTACCCAGCAGAGGTTGGCATCGAGGACAGAAGGTCAGAAGAGATCTCATTCCCAGGTTGGAGGAGGAGCAATATAGCGAACATCGGTACCAGCACCAGGTGTACGTATTCATGATGCAGGAGCGCCGCGGAGGACGGCCATGTCAACTAATACAGCGCCGGTTCGGCATCAGCAGCCGAGAAACCAGCAACAGCGTCAGGGAGCACCCCAGGGCTGTACATTCTGTAGGAAGGTAGGGCACATGAGGGAGGTGTGCCGGTCAGCGAATGGCTTATGCTTGAGGTGTGGTAGTTCAGACCATCATATCTCCACTTGTCCTGTGATGCAGAGGCCAGGAGGGCCAGCTCAGCAGTTTCCAGTATTGCCAGCTCCGGTGGCAACCCCGAGTGGAGGGCCAGTATTAGCAGAAAGGCCCCTAGCCCAGCGTCTACCAACGCAGGCTCAGATGTTTCGTCAGGCACAGGAAGCCGAAGGCCCTCAGAGGCAGCAACAGCATGGTCGAGGAAGGCCGCAACAAGGGGCTCCGCGAGGCCAGGCTCTCACATTGACCTTGGGAGAGGCTCTAGCGTCTAGTGACGTGGTGGCAGGTAAAATTCTCGTCATCTCATTTCCCGCTGTAGCATTATTTGATTCAGGCGCTACTCATTCATTCATCTCTGCATAATATGCTATACGGATTGGATTAGAGTTTGAGGCATTGCCGGAGAGGATGGATATACTCACCGGCAATGGGCTCGTAGAAGTTAGCAGAGTGCGCTTTTCATGTTCGGTGGAGGTGTGTGGGCATTTACTGCCTGCATCATTGATTGAATTCCCTATGGGAAATTTTGATATTGTTCTTGACATGGACTGGTTGAGAGACAGTCATGCGATAATTGATTGTAGAGGAGGTAGGGTCATATTCAGCGTTCCTGGGATGGAACAGTTCATCTTTACTCGAACCTTGAAGAATCAGGCAGGAGGCGTCATCTCAGCAGCAGTGTCAGAGCCAGGACAGATTCCGAGAGTGGTCGAAGATTTTCTCGATGTCTTCCCTGATGAGCTCCCAGGGATACCCCCAGTCAGAGAGGTAGAATTTAGCATTGAGTTGAACCCTGGAATGAGGTCTATTGCAGACAGAGTTTATAGAATGTCGCCGTCAGAACAGGATAAGTTGTATCAACATGAAGAAGAGTTGAAGTCTAAGGGATTCATCCGAGACAGTAAATTGCCCTGGGCCGCGCCAGTGATTCTAGTTCCCAAGAAGGATAGGTCGACGAGGATGTGCATCGACTACCGCAAGCTGAATGCAGTAACAGGGAAGAATAAGTACCCGCTACCAAGGATTGATGACCTGTTTGACCAGTTGAGCAAGGCCAGTGTCTTTTCCAAGATCGATCTTCGGTCGGGATACTATCAAGTAAGAGTCCGGGAGCAAGACATACCGAAGACAGCATTCAGATCTAGATATGGGCATTATGAGTTTTTAGTAATGCCCTTTGGACTAACCAACGCCCCCGTAGTATTCATGGATATAATGAACCGCATCTTTCTGTCGTATTTGGATAAATTTGTGGTGGTGTTCATAGATGACATTCTTGTCTATTCTAGAAGTAAAGAGGAGCATGAGAAACATCTTAGGACTGTCTTACAGACATTGAGGGAGCATCAACTTTATGCGAAGCTTGACAAGTGTGAATTCTGGTTAGATCACATTTCGTTCCTGGGGCATATAATTTCTGGGGCAGGAGTGTCAGTAGATCCGAAGAAGATTGAGGCCGTAGAGCATTGGCCAGTCCCGAGAACGGTTGCAGAAGTGCGAAGTTTCTTAGGACTAGCTGGTTACTACAGAAGGTTCGTGGCGGACTTTGCCAAGATCTCTGCGCCCTTAACGCGTTTGACGCACAAGGACGTAGAGTTTGTTTGGTCAGCTAGCTGTCAGGCATCATTTGAAGAATTGAAGAAGAGGTTGATCTCAGCCCCGATCTTGACGCTTCCAGTCGGAGTAGGAGGCTTTATAGTATATTGTGACGCATCTGGGAAGGGTCTTGGATGTGTATTGATGTAGCACGAAAAGGTGATAGCATATGCGTCTCGACAGCTTCGAGACCATGAGAAGAATTACCCGACTCACGATTTGGAGTTAGCAGCTGTGGTGTTTTCACTCAAGTTATGGAGGCATTATTTATACGGAGATCGGGTAGAGATCTATACTGATCATAAGAGTTTGAAATACGTATTCACGCAGCGAGATTTGAACATGAGGCAAAGAAGATGGTTAGAACTGCTGAAGGATTTTGATTTAGATCTTCAGTATCATCCAGGCAAGGCGAATATAGTTGCAGATGCACTGAGTAGGAGAGACAGTGCCTTTATCTTGACCTCGTAGAAGCATATTTTAGAAGACCTTCAGAGTATGGGAATTGAAGTAGTTTTGCCAAGGGATATAGGAAGAATGACCAGTATGCAGATTCAGTCAACCTTAGTAGAGAGGATAAGGGCAGCACAAGCAGGAGATCCACAGATTCAGAAGTTGCGGTCGGAGTGTGAATCAGACCATAGGAAGGAGTTAGTGATTCATGAAGATGGTACGCTCAGGTTTGGAAACAGACTCTGTGTACCGAGTGGAGACCTTCGACAAGAAATTATGTCCGAAGCTCATAGTTCTATTTACTCCATTCATCCAGGAGGAACGAAGATGTATCGAGATATCAGGCAGTACTTTTGGTGGAATGGCATGAAAAGAGAGATAGCGAGATTCGTATCCAAGTGTCTGGTATGTCAGCAGGTGAAAGCCGAGCAGCAGAGACCAGCAGGGTTGCTACAGCCGCTTCCTATCCCAGAATGGAAATGAGAGCACATCACGATGGACTTTGTGACCGGTTTACCTAGATCTCCGGCTGGCAAGAATGCAGTCTGGGTAATAGTAGATCGACTCACGAAGGTCGCTCATTTCCTTTCTTTCCAAGTTGGACAGACTACTGAGCAGTTAGCAGAAATGTACATAAAGCAGATAGTAAGGCAGCACGGTGTTCCAGTTAGTATAGTATCAGATCGGGATACGCGGTTTACTTCCTATTTTTGGCGGAGCTTACACCAATGTTTGGGAACCAAGTTAAGATTCAGTACTGCTTATCATCCACAAACCGACAGGCAATCAGAAAGAACCATTCAGACATTAGAAGATATGCTACGGGCGTGTACCTTAGATTTTGACGGATCTTGAGAGGATCACCTTCATCTAGTGGAGTTCTCCTATAACAATAGCTATCAGGCTAGCATTCAGATGGCCCCGTTCGAAGCATTGTACGGAAGGAAGTGCAGGTCCCCTTTGGCATGGGACGACGTCGGAGAACGGAAGTTGTTGGGACCAGAGATGATCACGCAGACTGTGGAGATAGTTAAGTTGGTCAGAGAGCGCCTTCGAGTTGCACAGGACCGACATCGTCATTGGGCAGATCAGCATCGTAGACCTCTAGAGTTCAGAGTTGGCGACCAAGTATTTCTGCGGATTTCGCCTACTCGGGGTATCATCAGATTTGGAACCCGAGGAAAGCTTAGTCCAAGATACGTTGGTCCTTTTAAGATTCTCGTTCGGGTAGGCGATGTGGCTTATCGACTTGTCCTTCCGCCTTCGTTAACTGGCATACATGATGTGTTTCATGTGTCCCAATTACGTGGGTATGTCCCGGATCCGAGTCATGTCCTCGATCATTCTGAGTTAGTCGTTGGTACCGACCTAACTTACAAGGAACAACCCGTATCTGTTTTCGACCGGCGAGAGAAGGTACTCAAGAATCGGACGATAAGCCTTGTCCATGTTTCTTGGAACCATCACTCTCCGGGAGAGTCAACCTGGGAGCGCGAGGACGAGATCAGATCTCGGTATCCGTATTTGTTTGACTGATAAGGTATATTTTTGCACCTTATTGACACGATTCCATGCTTATCTGCACCTGCTTGTTTTGCACTTTGTGATGTATGATAATAACTGCTATGATAGTTAACTTATATATGATGGTGCCTTGCTTGCCCTGATTTCACTATCCTGTCTTGGCTGGAATTTCGAGGACGGAATTTTTCTAAGAAGGGTAGAGATGTCACTCCCCGATCCTGGAATACGTATTTTAATACGTAAACCGATAAAATTGTATTTACCTTGTATTTATACGATATTTATTATGCAGTATTTCTTCATGCATTTCCCAAAAATATTTGACAAAATATTATTTCCTAATTTATTTTCTGTATTAGGGCCTACAGTTTTGGCTCATTTGGGTAACCTATTCTTGGTTCACCAATGGTTCATCTTGAACCCTTTGGTTCATCATGAACCCATGGGTCCAAGATCTATATATATAACTCATCTCATTCTCTCTCCTCTTATTTACTTCCTCCACCAACCAAATATTTCCTCCATCAACCAAGGCAAGTACCAACTTGCTCAAGAGATGGATCAATAATTTTGTCAATGATTTCTTACAAAACTATTTGCCAAAACATGTTCTTCTCCTCAATCTATACTAGTTTAGAACTTGGAAATTTTTATTTTGAAGCTTTGATTTTTGTAGATCTAGATTTTAATTATTTTCGTATTTTGCATGGTTTGATCTACTTTAGTTGGATTTTATGGGTTTTTGATGCTTCCTTGTGGAAGAGCATTCAGTTTCACCCAAGTTGGAACTTTAGAAATCTGGATTTGGAGTTCGGATGGCCAAGTTATGGTGCTTTGAAGTTTGGGTTCAGCCATGGTGTTCTTGTTGTTTGGAGAAGACAGTGAACAGTGTGCTCCTGTTTGAGCACGCTTCCTGTTGGAAGCGTGTCTCTCCTTGAGCTTGCGTGACTTTTCACGCAGCTCTCTCTCCTTGAGCTTGCGTGACTTTTCACGCAGCTCTCTCCTTGAGCTTGCGTGACTTTTTACGCAGCTATCTCCTTGAGCTTGCGTGACTTTTCACACAGCTCTCTCCTTGAGCTTGCGTGACTTTTCACGCAGCTCTCTCCTTGAGCTTGTGTGACTTTTCACGCAGCTCTCTCCCTGAGCTTGCGTGACTTTTCACGCAACTCTCTCCTTGAGCTTGCGTGACTTTTCACACAGCTCTCTCCTTGAGCTTGCGTGACTTTTCACGCAGCTCTTCCCTTGAGTCTGCGTGACTTTTCACGCACACTGCCTTGAGTGAGCCTGAGTGAGCCTGCGTGACTTTTTACCCCTTGAGCGTGCGTGCTTTTGTGCGTACGCTTTTGATATTTTATTAGATATTATATGCCCATTTTGTATCCTTACGCCTTTTGTCTCGAGCATGATATGAGCACTAATGTGACCCCGGAGAACAAAGTGTTCCAACCTGATGCATGTACCTGAATGTCCCAGTTCTTGTTCATGCTCGACAAAAGACTCGTAACTCCACGTGGCGTATTTGCAATGATGCATTACACTAAGGAGGGTAGAACATGTTGACATACTGATCGACATGGATCCTCTTTGGGGTACTCGTACTAAAGTACGATTTTAGGAGGATAATCATACAGGCCACAGCATGTGAGTCCAAGATTTCACCTAGGGTTAAACTAGGCAACTAAATATACTAGATGCATGGGGAAGGGCAGAATCCCGAGATCGTGTTACACCAGCCGCCTTGAGATATTGTCTTGACGCGCCGGCTGGTCTCCACGGATACTGTGTCATCTGCAACGAGTGGATGACTGTATCCGATTAATTCCTGCTATATATTATATGTTTTAGCAAGGTGGCCTTACGAGGGACCTGTGCTCAATCATACCTGTCTACGCGAACCCCTGGGTTGGCTAGCCTTGCTGGAAAGATACGATCTGAGGATTTTCTAAATAACATGATGCGAGGATAACCTCGTCCCACTAGAAACTCGTAGACTTGATTGGCCGTGAAAATGACTTGCATGTATCCTATTTACCTTCCGTGAATAACTGAGGAAAGCGGACTGTCATGGTACGTGATCCAACCCATGTTCTTGTTTGATTGTTGGGTTGGTTATCGTACTATGACAGGCTGTGGACCGAAGTTATGAACGGAAGACTTATTCTGGTTGTGAAGTGCTACTTCTGAGAATGACTGAGGAACATGGTCTATCACGGTACATGATCCAACCCATGTTCTTGTTTGATTGTTGGGTTGGTTATTGTGCTGCGATAGGTTATCGACCGAAGTCACGATCATAAGATTTTATTGTTTATACCTTTTAACTTATGTGGAAGTTATAGAGTACGACACGTCCCGACTCCATGCGGCACCTTTTGTCCTTGTTTGGTTGTAAGGGTGCCATATGGGTTCGAGGATGTTGCGTTACCCTATAATAGTAGCATAAGTATTACTATTATCAATCATTCTATTAACTGAGTTTTTAATCTTAACTCTTGTGCCCCTTTGGCGGTACTTGCTATGCGGGGCTGACCCCGCTGGTTTTGTTTGGCCAGATCTCGTAGCAGAGCCAGAGGACACGATCTTCCTCCCTGACATCCATGGTGCATACTAGGAGCATGGCGGTTCGGGGACTCGAGTGGGTTTCTTTTCCACCACTCCTGCTTATACTTTTGCGGCGTTTAGCCACCGGCACCTGTTAGCCGGATTACTTGATATTTTGTGTCAGTACATAATTGTAATTAAACAGACTGCAGCTGTGTATAATTTTGTACTCCTGACTCTCTGAGATAGCTAAATTATAAAGCTAGTCTCTCATGATCATTTTGATGAAGCGTCGGGGACGCCTTACTGCTTTATCTTTAATGTTCATTTATTTGCTGATGTGATTTGATTGATTGAGACATAGAACTCTGTGGGACCATAGAAGACTTGATTGTAGCATGTACCCCCTCGTCTTTCGACAGCCACGATCGTCGTATGACGTTACGTACCTCATATGAAGTAGCTGGCCTAGTCCGTCTCCGTATTTCGGTACTGGGGCGTGACAAATTGGGACCGAACGAGTTACAAAATCTAGAGAAAGATGAGAAGAAGAAAGATTGCTGGGGTGTCAAAACACCGTTGCTCAAAGCAAGATTCGCCCCACACGAATTGCTTCCAGGAACCAGCAAGTTGAAGAACTTGTGGAACGCTCGAAGTCACCTCTGTTCTAACTCCTCGGATGGACTTGCAATGGCGGCAGCAACTCCCTCTCTCTCTCTCTTTCTCCTTTTCTGACTTATATTTTTCGTGGTGCTCACAAAGGAGGCCAGAAGAGAGTATATATAGAGAGAGGGTGGAAACCCTAGCCGCCTCTTCAGTTATGGAAAGATTGAATCAAATCCCAAAAAGATAGCAACGAGATTAATTCAAATCCCACAAAGATAGCAACGAAATTAATTCAAATCCCATAAAAAGTGGATCTGAATTAATCGCATTGAATCAGTCTTTCCATAACAGACTAGTAGTCTGCACAGTCAGTGGAGCCCCCCATGCGGCAGTAGCAGCCGCAGCCTGGCCGCATGAGCCGCATGGACTGCATGGACCGCATGAGCCGCATGGGCCGCATGGACCACATGAGCCGCATGAGCCGCATGGACCGCATGAGCCGCATGAGCCGCATGGACCGCATGGACCGCATGGGCCGCATGGACCGCATGGATCGCATGGCCGCATGAGCCGTATGAGCCGTATGGCCGCATGGCCGCATGGCCGCATAAGGCCGCATATGAGCTGCATAACGCCATATTACGCCTCATGAGCCCGAGTCCGAGTCCGAATCCGAGTCGCTAAGCCCCTTTGGGGCTTAGCTCCAAATGGAATTAATCCAAGAGAATGACAAAAGCATTAATGCTTATTCCTTGGAGCCTTATTCTTACCTCCTAGTAAAATCACCCACATGGTTTCCTCCATAGGGTCACCACCCCATGTGCATCTCTCAACAACACAACCAAGTATATATGTTGAGATAACTCACGGTGCATTTCCGTTGTGGGACTAAAATTTTACAAGGCATGTTGAGAGCAAGCTCTCTCCATATAAAGAAAGCACCAACACTGGTCTTATTAAAGGAAGTCTGGGGGATTTTTTTATTTGTCCTCATTGAGGAGATTCAAGCAACGTTTTGGCAAATCTACGGAAAATAGTGTACTTTTCTCCTAGGTTTACTTTTCAAGATAGTAGGAGAAAAAAATTTATTCAGGTAGAATTGTCTATTCCATTCAGAGAAATAGTCTCGGGGTTGGTGAGTGATCTCATTGTGTAATCTTATGTCTTCTACTTGACGTATGTGAGGAGTTGATGTTGTTCACGGAAGCGATGACAACCCACCTGAGGATAACAAATCAATGTCTAACGGTGCCAAGACAGAACAAACACAGTATATGATTCGGTGACTATGTTACCGGGATAAATCTCAATCTTTGTAACTTTATTATATAAATTTGTCAAATTGTTTGTCCAAAGATTCAACCCCCTTATCGAACTCAAGAAGAAAGAGAGGGATTACAATGAAATTACTCACTCAACCCCGTAGCTATCTCCCATGGACAAGCACCATGGATCTCCCGTCTTGTATTTATTTTGTGACTCCACCCGCAACTCATATATATAGGTTAAGAAACCCTATTTTAGGTCATAGAAAATCCTAAAAAGTCCAGCAGCAATGCTAGACGTCCAAATCTGATCACAACAATATCTGATGCAGTTTTGGGGCCTATACTGTGCTGATTCGCCGACAGACTGAACCAAACCAAATTTGGACCAAATTCGATTGGGTTAAGCCCAACATCTTCTGTGATAAATTGACAGAGTTCGGATCAAATTCGACTGGACCAAATTCGGAAACACTCGGTCAGTTTTCACCAGAACACCCCCCCCCCCACCCACCCATGTCATTTTGTGATGCCAGACTGCCTTCTCGTACCACGAATCGAGGCTGGACCCTAATAGTTGAACCTTGGAATAAAGGATTATACATGTAATTACAATCAATCTTGTATTATTGCAATGGAAAAACTATACTTTTGGTCAATGAATATTTGTCTGACCAAAGTTTTAGTCACTCAAAGATATTTTTTCAAAAATTTAGTCACTGAATGTTTGGTCTTCCAAAAAAATTGTCACTCTGTTAAATTGTTATTTGTTTTATTAACTTTTTTTGTTGACATGGCATGTTATGTTCCATGTCAGTCGTTAAGTATGACGTGGCACATCCACGTGGACTATTTTTTGGTTTTATTTTACAAAAAATTTCGTTTGGGTATTAAGTTATGTGCCATGTTTCAATATTTATGACATTGTATTTCATTTTTTTTAAAAAAACTTAATACCCAAACGAATTTTTTAAAAAATAAAATCCAAATAGTGTACGTGAATGTGCCACGTCATACTTAACGACTGACATGGCACATAACATGTCATGTCAACAAAAATTATTAATAAAACAAACAATAATTTAAGAGAATGATCATTTTTTTGGACGGTTAAATATTCAGTGACTAAATTTTTAAAAAATATATTTGAATATTCAATGACCAAAAGTATAATTTTTTTATTATTGGAATACAGAGATTGAAATTTGTTCGGTTAAAAAAAGTCACGATACTCGTCTTGGCTCTCGTAGTGTTCGTCACGTGGATCATTATCTTTTGTAGGACTTTCGTTCAATGCTTTTCAGTTTCTACTCCATGACGTCTGACCCGTGGGTTGGTGTGCTCCAATCAAAGCACGAACTGCGCGATCCAGAGTTGCTTATTTCATTGCAAAATTGAATTTTTGGTTGAATACAAAAAGGAACCATTTGGGAAGTTACAATTCATATATCATTAAAAACTGCAGCTAGTTAGGCTACTCCTCAAAACTAGTTGGATGTTGTTCATCGAACCATTACGTGACAATCTTTGAATGGTCCTAGTTTTGATAGGTGAATATAAATGGACTCACTCGTCAGCCTCACAGGGATTGCAACCATCCTGAGCAATGTCCGTGATCTGGATGCCCGTGTCGTAGATCGACCCCACTTTCCAGTCGGCCGGCAGGACTTCCTTCTCAGCATACACCCACTTGGCGTCATAGCCTCCTAGGACGGCCATCCGGAACTGGAGAGGACCCGCAGGTGCTTGGCTCGTCGTCCAGACTGCACCATAGGTGTGGCTCATGTACTGCCAATTAGACTGGCCCAACTGGGTTACGTCCACAACCAGGATGTCGGTCTGGCCACCTTGGTACAGGAACTTGATCGTCAAATTGCTGGGCTTCTGGCTGCTCTCTTCCACTCTGATTGCTAAATTCTTATCCTTGTAAACACATGGTACCCTGAGAATTTTTTTTTTTTTTTTGAAACACTTGTTAATGAGTATGGTTCAATTTTACGGAGATGGAGTAATAGCGAATAACTGAATTTATATATTTCATGGTTCTGAAAATTAGATTCTGGTCGTTTGTAGTTACCGTTTGTATTCGATATCTACAATTTTGAGTTTAGCCAAGTTTGTAGCTTGGCCTTCTTTTGCCATACGAATGAAAGCATGACCACTGAGCACGAAATCAGTATGGTTAGCCTTGGTGAGATCCGTCACCACAACGCCAACTCCTTTGTTGTTGCAGAGTCGTGTATTCTTGCACCATATCTATTCAAAATTAATAATATATATTATCAGATTTAACTAGTAGTGTTTACTTGACATTGACAATGTTTAAATATGGAATTTATAAGAGATCGATTAGAGAAAGAAAAATTCTTACTTGGAAGCACCCGCCACAGCCAGTTCCATCTCGATAGATAGTGGTGCTTGCAGCAGCAACCAATCCTTTGTTGAAGCCCATAGCCAAGGAGCCATAACCACAAGAACCAGCTACAATATATTTTATGAATTTAAAACTACTGTGAGATAAATGAAAATGAAGGCACGTGTAAACTAAAACCATTAGTTATTTGTCAGTCGTAACTGCAAGGGAAAGCTGGACACTGCAAATATTGATCACGTGTCCGCGTCACATCCGACATACAGAAACTCTAAATACGGGGACACATGAAGCAGGACTGATGTCCCGTTTGTGTTGGAGCAAACATGGCATGTAAACCAAAGCATACCTGAAAAAGAGGAGAAATAGGAAGCCTTGGATTGATGCAAGCACTTGTCGCATGCTGCATTGGTGTAGGAGGAGAGAAGGAACATGCAAACGAAGAAGAAGCTGAAGAAAGAGAAACCCATGTTGGACGGATAGAGATGGAAAAGTATTGTGAGCTGAGTGTGGACAGCGAAAGGAGGAATAGGCCCTATTTATTATATATGGCGAGATAAGAGATCTGCTATTGCGATGGAAAGAGTTATTATATTAGGTCTTTCCAAATTTTAATATTCAGCTCGTGGGAGTCGTGGGAGCCGGGTAAGTACATGTGTTTCACAAAGATGCCATAGTTGCCAGCAAGCAGAAGAAAAAAAAAATAATGGAATATAATAATATCCTTTTTCTTAAAATTTGGTTATGCTTAGATTGTGGGTGAAAAAAAACTTAAATGAAGGAGATCGTTGAGTGAGGGGAAAAAATATGTTCGGATAGAGGACGGAGGTTTCGAAGGAAAAGTCAAGGATTAAATGAGAAAGTTCAATCTTGTTTTGTTTATTTTTATTTTTTACTTTCAAATCGGATGGTTAACAAGGAAAAGTGAGGGATTATTGTTTAAAAACTAGTAAATATTTCTTGACAATTTTTAATTAAAAATTCAACCAAATCTAATTTTATGCCACATATAGTAAGGCCTCGTTTGGTTCGCGGAAAGGAATGGAAAGAAAATTAATTCCTTGGCATTTTCTTTCCTTTAAAAAATTACAATTCCTATTGATTTTTATTTTCGATGTTTGGAAATGTGAAGGAATTTGAAAAGGAAACTAAATATCTCAAGGTAGAAAAGTGATTTCTTACTTGGATGGATGTAATCATCCCCCCCCCCCCCCCCCCCCCCCCCCCCCCCCCTCCCGAATTTTCTTTACATTGGGAACCACTTTCCTTTTCTCCTCAATTTCTTTGACACCCAAACATAGGAAAGTAATTACTTTCATTTTCCAACCATATGATTCTGCGAACCAAACAAGGCCTAACGGTTTTTTGATAACTATTGTAGTTTTATTAATCACCTTTCCACTCAAAATCTTCAATCAAGGAAGAGTTATTAAACACACTCCACTTAACATTTCCTCCAATCTAAACAAGTTTATATGTAATAACCATCCTCCCTCTCACTTAAATTTCCTTCACTTAATCCCACTAAGCGGATTATTAGAAATTATATTTGTTTCCTTGGAATTGGCATAGCATTTATAAATGACAATTGCAATAGCTATGGTAAATAGCTTACTTGTAAGGTAATAAAAGAGTTTCTATTGGAATTTTGTACATATACTTCGGTGTTGAGTTGTTCCACTTACCCAAGTTAAATGCTATGGGGTTTGCTCTAGGTCTCATATTTTGAATTGTCAATATTTTGGAGCTCGAAATACAATGGCAACTCTGCCAAAAGTTTCAAGAATTTTGAGAGTTAATCAAATTTAAATTCCAATACCTATCGTTAAATACTAAGCCCTAAATTTAGATAAATATTTATTTAATTAGCAACGGACTCTTGTTAATTTTTCTTAATAATACTTGGGGGTCGAGTAGTGAAGTCTAGGACACGTAGGCCATAGACACAAAGTCAGCAACATGTTCTAGTATTTTCTGCTATGTTCCATTTGAAAGAAACATTACCTGAATTGGTACTCTCATATTTCATATTACTTCGAGATTTGAAACAAGATACATACTTAAATTTTGAGATTTGAAGCGAGATACATACTTGAATTTGTATTCTCCATTTTTGATTTATCTAATTTATGAAACTAATTATTAATTAGTTTTAATCCTATTAACTCCATATAAATTCTAAAAATGATGAGAAAATTCTAAATAAATATAGAAAATATATTTAAACTTTCTAATCTTAAAATAATAATCTGGGGCCAAGATATTTCTCTATAGCCTCGTAGTAATTTCTAAAGGTCGTTGGAAATTAGAATTCCTAGGTATTTAATTATCCAACATTTCAAAAAAAAATTAAAATAACTGTAACCCCTATTTTCCAAAATAAATGAGATTTAATTTTATTTTTGTAATATTTTAATAGTTTTTGAATACTTTATTCTGATTTATTAAATAATTTTAATTAGCTATAATTATTTATTCTAATTGAGTTATCTGAAAGAGATTTATTTAGATAATTATAAGTGTATTGATAAATACTAATTACTTTTGATTATTTGAAATATTATTTCTGGATTAATTATTTAGCTAGAAGATTATTTTAAGTTAATTAATTATATTGTTTCTAATATAGTAATGGCAGATTTGTAATTAATTCTGATTGGACTGGTTATTTAGGAAATCTATTGTTGAATACCTAGTCACATGGCTTAACGGGAACATTCTAGAATTACTAGACTAATCGGAATTAGTCTGGAATATTCCAGAACTATTCTCCATAACCCATATGCCTAGAGATTCTAGGACTTTCCTAATGTGGCTATAAATAGCCATCATTATTGCTGATTAATCAGTCTAATCTTAGTGGCCTAATTAGTCTGTCAGTGTTTGTGTCCCTTCCACCAAACTT
Source organism: Iris pallida (assembly GCA_029216955.1). Taxonomy (NCBI): domain Eukaryota; kingdom Viridiplantae; phylum Streptophyta; class Magnoliopsida; order Asparagales; family Iridaceae; genus Iris; species Iris pallida. The sequence continues at coordinate 3,431,703 of JANAVB010020398.1, read as the reverse complement.
TACTTTTACATTTGCATTCTATTTCCCGACATGGACACACCCGTGTCACACCCATCCCTCTGTGTCCCATGTCCCCGACACAGGACTTATATTAGATTCATATAAACTATGTGCCTGTGTTCCCTGACATGACACCAGATCCACTAAAAACCCTAAATCCTAGTAAAAACCCTAAACAAAACCCTAGCTCTCCTCTGCCCGCTATGTCCGACCGTCCCCTCGCCGGAGACTCCCACTTCGTTGCCGCCTCGATAACCGGAGCACCATCGCGTCGTCGGAGTTTGAAGTCGCGCCGCCAAGAACCGTTGCTCCACCGGGGACCCCAGGATCTGCTCCTCCGCCGTGATGCCACCGACCGGAGCCATCCATATCGGAGCTTAGGTCACCTCCACGAGTGCCTCGCCGACCTCCTCACCGCATCTAGGCCACCTCATCACCAGATCCAGTCACACCCTGATCCCGGAGGATTGAAAACTAGCCACTAGGCGTGATGCCGTACAAGTCTAGATTGCACTTGTATAAGGAAAAACCATTACAGTTCCTGGTATTTCTCAAAGAACAACGACAGCACAGCAAACCAAGCAGATAAATTAAAGTCACCCACGATATGAAGAAATGTATCTTTTATTGATAATTACAATGGATTACAAGACTTGCAGCAGAATACAGAGTTTACAACTGATTACAAGACTCTTGAATAGCCAACTGAATATATATACTTGCCCTTTAGGCTACAACTGAATATGCCGACTTCTTTACAATGAACTTACCAATTTGGTTACAATCTCACTGGTACAACTGAGTTATACTTTCCATACATTATGTCCCATATAGCAGAAGACATCATCTTGAAAGAAGAGCTTCTGCACACCCATCCGAATCATCGATGCCAAGCACTGATCAAACAATTTCTTCATACGTAAGCACCTATAATATTGCCCACAACGTGGGTCAGTACATCATCAATGTACTGGTGAGCGGTACTGGCCCAACTCATCTAAGAAGATAACACTAAGTAATCATGTTATAGAACATTATTAACAGTGGTCTTTCTCGTTGCCTTAGGATCAATTTCATGTTTATAGCCGACAAAAAGTAAAGCATGCAAATCTCATAGCCAACATAATTTAAATATACAGTTATCATCCTTTGGTGATTCTTACCCACGGTCGTGTGGCCATTCTTGTATATTTAAAAGACTTACTCAGCCTGCACAAGACATTGTTAGGAACAATATCATAATTCAATATATTTGTCACCGTTCAGGTAATTCTTACCACAGCGGACATCCTTCCATGTAATTGAGTAATAACTTACTCTGTCTGCATAAGACATCATTAGCATTGAACCTATCTATATGTAGGTCACCGACTACATGCCATCTTGGACCATCTTACAGGTATAACGACGCCCCTTATAGTGCGGATAGCTAGCCCTACTGAAGGTCCTGCATACCATGCTACAACTTCAGCACTGTGCTACTATTTCAGCACGAAGTTTTCCCCAGGACGAATCGGTTTCCAAGGCCTTAGAATACTGTTCGAAGAACCACCTTGTCGACAAATTGCCCATGACCATGCAGTTATATGCAACTTATCTAAAAAGAAAACATATAATGCAAGATAAGGAAAACTAAGTAATAATCCATCATTCTCATTCGTATTGCCATCTTGCCTTAAGCCAACGCTCACATTATCATCTGCCCAATCCAGGGTCTTAGTGTAACCAACATTCTACATCGGCACAGGATAATAGAATGTTGTTACTCAATTTCTTTCCCACATCTTTGATACCATACATCTTTCCAACCAAACTCAATGTACTCACCGCCTAATTCCTGGGACTTAGCATTGTTGGCCCATTGGTCATGGTCAAACCTGATTTTAATAATTGATCAAACTCTGTCTTGACATAAATGTAAGTCAATTCAGATGTTTACTTACGACGTTTTGGACACTACGCAACGATGGATATCTACTATGTTCAAGACTGAAGCCGTTTGCCATTCAAAATGTATTTTCTTTGAAGCAATATAAATTTTTCATTTTATTGAGTCTAGGAATACATTGTACACCGAGTCGTATTGGCAAATAGGCTATCCGAAATCGTTTTTCAAAACCACCCTATCCTTTTACAAATGACCTATGTTTTCGAAAAACATCCTTTTTACAAAAAGCTTCTGAAGGACTTTCCAAAAAGCCAAATTGATTTTTCTCAAAAATGAAGTGGCAGAACCCTAGCAGAACTCGGCCCGAGTTCGGCCAGAGTTCGGCCAAGTAGAACGTTAGTGAACGTTGGATTTTTGAACTTGGTCACCCTTCAGTTGCGGATTGTTACAAAGAGTTTTGTCCGAATTCTGCCCGAATTCTGTCAGAGTTCTGTCTTTGAAAGAACTATAAATAGAGGAGTATTTTGATCATTTCAAATCACCAATTCACTTTCAATCTCTTCTCTTCTTAAGCTTACTTTCTTCCAAATAGTTCTAAAAATCTTTCATTTTCAAATCCCAAGCCAGTTACAATCCTCTAGTCGATTTGCCAGTGGGTATGGTATAGAAGTTTCAGAGCGATTGTAATCAGAGGCTTGATAGAAGATGCAACTATTCAAAATTAAAGTTGGTCGAGTTCTTCGTATCAAAGCTCGCGTCTGTAGAAGTTGCAAGGACTTCATATGAAAACTTACAGTATTTTTCAATAGTGGATTCAACTGGAAGCTAGAGTTCTTCCGACTGGACTAGTCCTCACAAGAGGAAAACCAGTATAAATCTCGGTGTTTGCGTTTGCCTTCTGATCACTTTTTCATTTCGTCATTTACTTTGTGATTATTTTTATATCTGTGATCTAACTGCTAACAAGATTTTTAATTAGCAATATTCCGCTGCCTACTCTATTCACCTCCCTCTAGAGTATTCTGCTTTACGATTTTGTTCCTACAATTGGTATCAGAGCAGGTTCTCCATCTAGAGGTATATCAAAGCAGATTATACAGGTAAAGCAAGGTAAAATTGCACTTATATTCCATTTTTATATAGATCACAGCATTACACATGGCAACTGTAAAATTTACAAGTGAAGGCCAAGCCACAAACAGACCTCCACTGTTTGACGGCACAAACTACACTTATTGGAAAACACATATGAGTTTCTTTCTGAAATCTCTTGATTTTGACTTATGGTTTGTAGTTATTGATGGTTATAAAAAGCCACCTTATATTAATGTTGATGGTATTTTAGTTGAAAAATCCAATGACAAATATACAAAGGAAGAAAAGAAAAAGGCCAGTCTTGACGCACGTGCTATTAACGCTTTATTTTGTGCTTTAGACAGAACTGAATTCAATAGGGTGTCTACTTGCACAACATCAAACGAAGTATGGAAACTTCTCGAAGTAACCCATGAAGGAACAACACAACTCAAGGAGTCAAAGATCAGCAGACTTACTCAGGAGTACGAGGCGTTCAAAATGAAGCCAAGTGAATCAGTCACTTAGATGTTTACAAGATTCTTGGATATTGTAAATCCTCTGTCTTCACTAGGCAAGGATTACAGTAACCATAAGAAGATTCACAAACTTCTATGAGCCCTTACAAAGAACTGGATTCCAAAGGCTACTGCAATCATTGAAGGGAACGACCTCTCAACAATGTCTCTAGAAACACTCATGGGTAAGCTACTCACTCACGAGTTAGAACTTCAAGACTTTGAAGATGCTACACCAAAAGAGAAGTCAGAGAAGACGATCGCTCTCAAGGCTCAACATAGAAGAACCATCGAAGATGATTCTGACGACAGCGACTCCGACTCTGAAGATTAAGCTCTTCTGGTAAGAAAATTCAAGAAGTTCATAAGATTTAACAGGAGAACAAAAGACAGCAAAGACAACAACAACAACGAGGAAGATCCTATTTTCTACGGATGCAAGAAGAAAGGACACATGAAGAAAGATTGTCCCTCAGCATCAGCATAAAAAAAAAGCAGCAAATATGACAAAAGCTACCTGAAGAAATCTACATCAAGAAAGTACGCCAACACAAGCATATGGCATGAAAGTGAAGCCAGCGACTCAGAAGATGAACAATCAGATGACACCGCAAATGTGTGCTTGATGGCTTGTGATCAGGTAATCACTAATCATCTATTTGATCCTTATGATAATTTCACCTTTGAGCAACTAGGAGAGGCTTTCAGTAAACTGTTAGATGATTACAGGAAACTGTGTAGTAAATATGAAACCTCTAAGAAGGTACTCAAAGAGTACAAAGGTAAAATAGGAAGACTTACCGACCAATTAGATCATGTTAGAAATAATGACTCTTCAACTGGGTCTGGTGAGCTTTCTTCTATTAAACTGTTGTTACACGAGACTGTCAAACTATCCGAAGAAAAAGACCAATTATCCAGTTAAAGAAAGACCTACCTAAGGAGAGAAAGAGTCTCCAGTGTGCACAGGTCATATTAGAATCACTCACATCTGACTATACTAGATTATATGACACTTCCAAAAAGTTGGAAATTAGTTTAGAAAAATGGCCTGAAGTTGCTGCTTCCTATTCTAACACGTGTCAACTACCGAATCATCAGAACACGCCCAACACTGTCAGACCAAACCATACCAAAACTATGCCCAAAAAGACTAATAGGCATGCATTCTTCTATACTAGAAAACCAAAACCTACCAATCATGCACCTCACACTACTTTCAACACTCAACATGCTAAATGTCATTATTGTGGCCTCATTGGTCATATATCTTCTGTATGTAGAATCAGAAAGTTTGTAGATTTAAAGGTTTATGCATGGATACCAAAAACTAACCAGTCAGGACCCTACAAGAAATGGGTACCAAGAGTTTCATCTGCAAATTGTTTTGTAGGTGGGACGTCTTTTACATGCTAGGAGCAAATGGATCTTCGACAGCGGTTGCTCACGGCACATGACCGGTGACGCTTCATTATTCGCAACACTGTCGAAGAGGAATAAAGAAGGATATGTCTCCTTCGGTAATAATTTAAGAGGGTACATAATCAGTATCGGTGACATCAGTAAGGCTCCCTATCCAGTGATTAAAGATGTTTGTCTAGTTACTGAGTTAAAACATAATCTGCTCAGCATAAGCCATTTAGCTGATCACGGTTATGGTATTAACTTCGTAAAAGATAAATGTACCATAATTGATAGTTCAACTGGTAGTACTATATTTAAAGGTATTAGGGAAGACAATATATATGTTTTCTATTTGTTGGAAGATGCTAACACAGCAGGTAGATGTTTGATGGCCAAAAGCGTTGAGAGTCAACTATGGCATATGAGACTCGGTCATGCAAACATGGATACAATTTCAAGATTATCTACGAAAAAGTTGGTACGCGGCTTATTGGATATTTCTTTCAAGAAAGATACGGTATGTAGTGAATGTGAAAAGAACAAAGCTACCAAAGCTGCATTCAAATTCAAGAACGCTGTAAGTACCACTAGACCTTTACAACTGTTGCATATGGACTTATTTGGACCTAGTAGAATTACTTGTCTAGGTGGTAAGTTATATGCATTTGTCATTATAGATGATTTTTCTAGATATACATGGGTTTATTTTCTTGCACGCAAGAACGATGTATTATCAGAATTCGTCACCTTTTGCAAGAAAGTACAGAATAAAAAAGGGTTTATGATTACTCGCATTCGTAGTGATCATGACGGCGAATTTGAGAATGCAGAATTCAAGCAATTTTGTGATACACACGGTTATTTGCATGAATTCTCTTGCCCTAGGACTCCGCAACAAAATAGAGTTGTGGAACGTAAGAACAGAACTCTATCTGAAATGGATAGAGTAATATTAAACCAGTTTATTCTGCCTAGATACTTATGGGCTGAAGCTGTAAATACAACATTCTATATTCTTAATAGGGTTCTAATTCGACCTATATCGAAGAAGACTCCCTATGAATTATGGTTTGATAGAACACCAAATGTTTTATATTTCAAAATCTTTGGTTGTAAATGTTTTATTCTTAATACTAAAGATAATTTGAGTAAATTTGATAAAAAGGCCGATGAAGGTATATTTTTAGGTTATGCAGCAAAGAGCAAAGGATATAGAGTCTTCAACAAAAGAACCATGATCATTGAAGAATCTATCAACGTCAAGTTTGATGAGCTAAATCAACACTTAGATGATGATGACAATGAAGACATAAACGCACCAAGTACAACTACTGCAAAACCTTCACACAAAGATACAGAACCATCACATCAGGCATCAGATGGACCTCCAAGCAAAGAAGCCAGAACTAGCAATCTTAAGACTACACCAAAAGAGATGAGATTCTTGGCTAATCATCCAAAGGACTTGGTAATTGGTGAGATTACCAAGGGTGTAAGTACTCGTTCCTCTAATAAAGATATAGCTTCTTGTGTTGCTTTTGTCTCGCAGTTTGAACCCAAAAATATTGATGAAGCATGTAGTGATAACTTTTTTGGTTAGATGCTATGCAAGAGGAATTAAACCAATTCGAACGGAATCAATTTTAGGAACTTGTTTCCAAGCCCATTGATCATCCGGTCATTGGCACCCGATGGATATTTCGAAATAAACTGAACGAGAATGGTTTAGTGACTCGTAATAAGGCTCGACTCGTAGCTCAAGGATACAATCAAGAAGAAGGTATCGACTACGATGAGACTTACGCTCCAGTTACGAAATTAGAATCCATTCACATGTTATGTGCATTTGCATATTTTCATAATTTTAAGTTATTTCAAATGGATGTCAAAAGCGCATTTTTAAATAGTTTTATAAAAGAAGAAGTTTATGTAGCTCAACCTCCCAGTTTTACTAATTTCAAATTTTTTGAATATGTTTTCAAGTTGAAGAAAGCCTTATACGGTTTGAAACAAGCCCCTCGTGCTTGGTACGATCGTCTAAGCTCTTTTCTACTTGATAACGGTTTTTCAAAGGGAAAGGTTGACACTACTTTGTTTATAAAATCTTTGAATAACAATATTCTTTTGATTCAAGTCTATGTAGATGATATTATCTTTGGATCTACTGATGAATCTCTTTGTCAAGAATTTTTAAAGTGTATGTAGAATGAGTTTGAGATGAGCATGATGGAAGAGCTAAAATTCTTTTTCGGACTGCAAATCAAACAAACCAATAATGGGACGTTCATAAATTAAGCAAAGTACACAAAGGATCTATTAAAGAAGTTCGACATGGAAGCAGTCAAGCCACTTAGCACTCCAATGGCGACTTCAACCAAGCTTGATATTGATGAATAAGGCAAACATGTCGACATACGTAAGTATCGAGGTATGATCGGTAGCTTACTATATTTAACTGCTAGTCGACCAGACATTATGTTTAGTGTTTGTTTATGTGCACGCTTTCAAGCTAATCCTAAGGAATCACATCTGTGCGCAGTTAAGCGTATCTTTCGATACCTTAAAGGCACTTCTTCTGTCGGCTTATGGTATCCCAAAACTACGTCATTTGACCTAACCGGTTATTCTGATGCTGATTTTGTCGGATGCAAAGTAGATAGAAAAAGCACCAGCGGCACATGTCATTTCCTATGAAAAGCTTTAGTCGCTTGGTTTAGTAAAAAAGTAAAATTCTGTTGCATTATCAACAACCGAGGCTGAATATATCGCCGCAGGACGTTGTTGTGCACAAAATTTATGGATGAAACAAACTTTAGAAGACTATGGATTGCATTTTACACACATACCCATTTTTTGTGACAACACTAGTTCTATTAATTTAACTAAGAATCCAGTATGTCACTCTCGTACTAAACATATCGAGATTAGACATCACTTTCTTAGAGATCATCAACAAAATGGAGATATAGACCTTGTATACATAGACACTCAGAATCAATTAGCTGACATACTCACAAAACCTCTAGGGGAAGATCGTTTCAATTATTTACGTCGAGAATTAGAAATTTTAGATATCAATAATATTAATTAATTTTATTTTATTAATTATTTATTCGATACTCGATAACTGTTTTCGAAACAAGCCTAAAAAGAGTCTGTCTGTCACCACGACTACGGTCGAAGCAAAGCGGTACTTAAGAGTTCTCCAGTGAACCTCCGTTAGCTGGGACAGTACTCCTACAACTAATCTGAGATAGATGGTGAGTAAAGAATATTAATTTATAAAATAATATTAATTATATTATTTTGAAATTTAAAATTACAAAATTTTGAATTAAATATTTGAAACGAATTAATAAAAAAGATGTGGCCCCATCATTATTATTTTTGATATATATATAGCCAGGCAACCCTTGGCGAATTCGGCCCGAGTTCGGTCCGAATTCGGCCAGAGTTCGGTTGGGTATATATATACCAGCCAGAACCAGAGACCCCCATCTTCTTCATTCTTCTAAACATCCTCAAACAGCAGCAGCCGTGCCTCCAAACCCTAGCTCTTCTCCACCCTTGTTCTTCCAATCCGTGTGGAGATCTTCGTCCAAACTTTGGATTCGTGCGGAGAATTTCATCATCAACAACATTTCTAATTCTTGGAAGGTATAATTCCTTCTCTCCTCCACTTTTCAATTCTTAGGATTTCTAGAATTTTGGGAAAGAATGCCTAAGTTCAATCCCTTCAAGAGAAAGAAGACCAATGCCAGTGAAGAGGCATCATCTTCGGATCCGCAAACGGATTGCCTCTTTTCTCCGGTCCAATCGAACGACGGTGCATCGAACGAGTTTTACTTTAAAACTTTCGACCAAGCTTTATTGTGGTATGCCGATTTCATTATGCATACTATTTGCACCGGATCACCGATTAAATGGACTGTCTTTCCCGACCACCGCCCTTACTTTGAGGCATTAGGGTTACAACACTTTGTTACCTTATAATTTCCTATTGCTACTAATGCCATTAGATTATTCTATTATAATTTCGTGTTAGACACTTTTACTGCGAGAACACGTGTCAGAGGGATCGATATCGAATTCACTGATGACACGTTAGCGAAAATCCTTGGTATTCCAAACGAAGGTGCCCCGCTCGATGACATCACTGATTTTGATTTCCCCGATGGTACGACTCTCGTGAGTTTCAAGAATGAGCTTTGTGCGCCCACACGCGCTAGTCCTGGAAAGTTCAAGGCTAATAACTTAAACTTGTTTAACTACGAATTATATCGCATCATCTATTCCACTTTACTTCCAAAATTTACTTCCAAAGATAATGTCACTGCACTTGAGCTTTCTGCTCTATATCATATTCTTAAGGGGATTCCTTTTTCTGTCCCTAAGACTATCATTCAGATGATGGGTAGATGTCGCGGAAGAGGCTGCAACCTCTCTTATGCGATGATCATCCCACGCATCTTTTAGAGATTTGACATTGACCTATCTACTTGTGCTGTTGATCCTGAACCCAAGTTCCTCAAACTCTCTCGTCGCAACATTGCCACTGTTCCTCCACCTACTGCACCTGCTCCTCCTGCACCTACTTCCACAGCTCCTGGTCCTCCTCATTCTTACCTTATGACATTTGAGGGTATTCATTAGCACCTTTTAGATCTGCAGTCCTTTTATGTTGAGACTTCTCGGGAATATGAGTTTCGTGATGTGACTCGGTTCCAGGCTATTGCCAACTCCTTCGTCGATCTGAGATTTGCGCAGACGGGTCACTCTGCTAGCTCTCTACCTCGAGACCCTTCTGTTTCTGGCTACCGCATTGATGATGAGGCGGTCAACTCTCTGTTCCAGCCAGGGAACGCTTACGATTGGTATCGTACTACTGGTGCCACTCCTCATACTTCTAGAGCTGGTCCATCTGGACATGCTAGCGCTGCTGCTGATGACGATGATGATAAGGATGATGACTTTTGCGATGTTATGATTTTTGAGACTGTCATTATGTCTTATATTTACTTGGAAATGCTCCGACATTCCAAGATTTTATCAGCACTCTTTTAGTTATTATTTGTGACTCTTCATAAACATGGCTTTTATTATGCCTCAGTTTGGCACACGTTTCATTTAGTTTATTATTCAGCATTTTATAGCATTATCTTTCTTTTTCTTGCTTCTATATAAACTGCCTGTGACAAATAACATGCCTGTGTTGTTTATACAATATCTTTTTAACTGTTTATATCATACCTGTGATGCATGTTTTATATATTTTTTTGTGTTTCTTCATTGTGTGTTACTTATGCATTTATTGCGGGGGAGCTTTCTCTTTTCTAGGACTTTCCTAATGGGGCTATAAATAGCCATCATTATTGCTGATTAATCAGTCTAATCTTAGTGGCCTAATTAGTGTGTCAGTGTTTGTGTCCTTTCCACCAAACTTTACTTTTACATTTATATTCTATTTCCCGACATGGACACACCCGTGTCACACCCATCCCTTTGTGTCCCATGTCTCCGACACAGGACTTATATTAGATTCATATAAACTATGTGTCTGTGTTTTCTGACATGACACCAAATCCACTAAAAACCCTAAATCCTAGCAAAAACCTTAAACAAAACCCTAGCTCTCCTCTGCCCGCTATGTCCGACCGTCCCCTCGCCGGAGACTCCCACTTCGTTGCCGCCTCGATAACCGGAGCACCATCGCGTCGTCGAAGTTTGAAGTCGTGCCGCCAAGAACCGTTGCTCCACCGGGGACCCCAGGATCTGCTCCTCCGCCGTGATGCCACTGACCGGAGCCATCCATATCGGAGCTTAGGTTACCTCCACGAGAGCCTCGCCGACCTCCTTACCGCATCTAGGCCACCTCATCACCAGATCCAGTCATACCCTGATCCCGAAGGATTGAAAACTAGCCACTGGACGTGATGCCGTACAAGTCTAGACTGTACTTGTATAAGGAAAAACCATTATAGTTCCTGGTATTTCTCAAAGAACAACGACAGCACAGCAAACCAAGCAGATAAATTAAAGTCACACAAGATATGAAGAAATGTATCTTTTATTGATAATTACAATAGATTACAAGACTTGCAGCGGAATACAGAGTTTGCAACTGATTACAAGACTCTTGAATAGCCAACTGAATATATATACTTGCCCTTTAGGCTACAACTGAATATGCCGACTTTTTTACAATGAACTTACCAATTTGGCTATAATCTCACTCGTACAACTGAGTTATACTTTCCATACATTATGTCCCATATAGCAGAAGACATCATCTTGAAAGAAGAGCTTCTGGACACCCATCCGAATCATCGATGCCAAGTACTGATCAAACAATTTCTTCATACGTAAGCACCTGTAATATTGACCATAACGTGGGTCAGTAAATCATCAATGTGCTGGTGAGCGGTGCTGGCCTAACTCATCTAAGAAGATAACACTAAGTAATCATGTTATAGAACATTACAGTGGTCTTTTTCGTTGCCTTAGGATCAATTTCATGTTTATAGCTGACAAAAAGTAAAGCATGCAAATCTCATAGCCAACATAATTTAAGCATACAGTTATCACCCTTTGGTGATTCTTACCCACGGTCGTGTAACCATTCTTGTATATTTAAAAGACTTACTCAGCCTGCACAAGACATTGTTAGGAACAATATCATAATTCAATATATTTGTCACCGTTCAGGTAATTCTTACCACAGCGGACATCCTTCCATTTAATTGAGTAATAACTTACTCTGTCTGCATAAGACATCATTAGCATTGGACCTATCTATATGTAGGTCACCGACTACATGCCATCTTGGACCATCTTACAGGTATAACGACGCCCCTTATAGTGCGGGTAGCTAGCCCTACTTAAGGTCCTGCATACCATGCTACTACTTCATCACTGTGCTACTATTTCAGCACGAAGTTTTCCCCAGGATGAATCGGTTTCCAAGTCCTTAGAATACCGTTCGAGGAACCACCTTGTCGACAAGTTGCCCATGACCATACAGTTATATGCAACTTATCTAAAAAAAAACATATAATGCAAGATAATGAAAACTAAGTAATAACCCATCATTCTCATTCGTATTGCCATCTTGCCTTAAGCCAACGCGCACATTATTATCTACCCAATCCAGGGTCTTAGTGTAACCAACATTCTACATCGGCACAGGATAATAGAATATTGTTACTCAATTTATTTCCCACATCTTTGATACCATACATCTTTCCAACCAAACTCAGTGTACTCACCGCCCAATTCCTGGGACTTAGCATTGTTGGCCCATTGGTCATGGTCAAACCTAATTTTAATAATTGATCAAACTCTATCTCGATATAAATGCAAGTCAATTCAGATGTTTACCTTCGACGTTTTGGATACTGCTCAACGATGGATATCTACTATGTTCAAGGCTGAAGCTGTTGGCCATTCAGAATGTATTTTCTTTGAAGCAATGTAAAATTTTCATTTTATTGAGTCTAGGAATACATTGTACACCGAGTCGTACTAGCAAATTGGCTATCCGAAATCGTTTTTCAAAACCACCCTATCCTTTTACAAATGACCTATGTTTTTGAAAAACATCATTTTTACAAAAAGCTTCTAAAGGACTTTTCAAAAAGCCAAATTGATTTTTCTCAAAAATGAACTGGCAGAACCCTAGCAGAACTCGGTCCGAGTTCGACCAGAGTTCGGCCAAGTAGAACGTTAGTAAACGTTGGATTTTTGAACTTGGTCACCCTTCAGTTGCGGTTTGTTACAAAGAGTTCTGTCCGAATTCTGCCCGAATTCTGTCAGAGTTCTGTCTTTGGAAAAACTATAAATAGAGAAGTATTTCGATCATTTCAAATCACCAATTCACTTTTAATCTCTTCTCTTCTTAAGCTTACTTTCTTCTAAAGAATTCTAAAAAGCTTTTATTTTTAAATCCCAAGCCAGTTACAATCCTCTAGTCGATTTGCCAGTGCGGTACGGTATAGAAGTTTCAGAGCGATTGTAATCAGAGGCTTGATAGAAGATACAACTCTTCAAAATTGAAGTTGGTCGAGTTCTTCGTATCAAAGCTCGCGTCTGTAGAAGTTGCAAGGACTTCGTTTGAAAACTTGCAGTATTTTCCAATAGTGGACTCAATTGGAAGCTAGAGTTCTTCCGACTGGACTAGTCCTCACAAGAGGGAAACCGGTATAAATCTCGGTGTTTGCGTTTGCCTTCTGATCACTTTTTTATTTTTGTCATTTAAATTGTGATTATTTTTATATCTGTGATCTAACTGCTAACAAGATTTTTAATTAGCAATATTTCGCTGCCTACTCTATTCACCCCCTCTCTAGAGTATTCTGCTTTACAATTTTGTTCCTACAAGCATCTGTTTAGCATACGTTCATTCGAGCATAATTCAAGCATACTCACTGTACAGTTCTTGGTTCTTATTATCTATGTTACCATCTATTCGTCGAGCAAAGGCTCGATATAGTCACCGCCCAAGTATTTGGAACTTTTCCTTCACCTGTCATACATTTTATAGCAACAATACGCAAGCTCACAAATCATAAAATGATACGCAATAGTTTCGGGTCATGTGATTAATTATCTTTTATTATCTTTCTGACTTTCATGCAAGGTGTTATTCAACAACTCAACGAGTAAACACAGCATACTATCCTTTATTTTAAGCGTGAAGCTAAAGGATTTTTGAAGGGTTCAACACTACTCACATTTATAAGATGATTCCTGCCACGATCGCATAGTCCTCCAAGCGATCCTTCACATATTCCCAAGTCCAACAAGGCTTCATCGAATCAACCATCCATCATAAGGCATCTTGCGGGTAGGGGTACTACAATATATACCACTCAGAAAAAGTTTTGTCCTCGAAACTTAAAACAAAACTCATCCCCAAAACTTCAACCGACTTTTATGAGACTTTTCAGCGATCAACTTACACTATTTAACATTTATCTGCAATCTCTCGATTGATTTCAAGTAATGTACCGTCTCGTCACAGCATTCTAATTTGATTCAAAATAGTTTACCATCTTTGATCTTTTCTTTCGATACTCGTGCAAATCCTTAACACATCATAATCCTTCCTATGGCTTCGTTTGAATTCAGCACACCACTTAGTTGGAATCATACACATATTTTAGGCGTCCCAGAAATACATGCACGTCAGCCAAGTTCAGTGATAGAGAAAACGAATGAGCTACGGTGTAACTTCTTTTCCGAACAACAGTAATTCTTTTCGAGCATCTCGTATAATCCCACTTGTTTATTCAATATTCCAACCAACTAATAACACAATAGATGTTACCAATTCCAACTCGAGAAATTTTCGACAACCGATCCAAAATTTTTGAAAGTATTCCGACTTAGATGTATCAAGTATTCCTTTCAAGTTCATTGTCATTTATGCTACCAAAGTTGATAAATCCTCTTTTCATATTTCATTTCGATACCCCGATTCTCATCAATCAAATCTTGTACTCGTCATCGTTCGCATCCATATACTTTGTTTGTGACTCATAAATTTTCCCGATTATGATCCATCCTTCAAATTGTACCGTCATTCCACCCTAGTAACATTTTTTGCTGTACTCAAACATTTTCTCATATTGATCAAGCCAACATATTATCCTCTCGCATAAGCAACTAACATATCCAGCAACATTATTCTTAAGGGTCATTCCTATTCACATTCGCTCTTGCCGATCTCGGCTTCATGCACTATCCAATTTCGTCGTTACACTTTTCCTTCCAATTCTAATCTGATTGTCCATCAATGAATTTACTCCGACTGTCTCAAGGCAACTATCATCATTCACGCAGCTCAAAATGATTCAACCAACCAAATCCAACCAGCTTTAGCAAATTTTCGACATTCCCAAATAAGGCAACAAAGTTTTGAAACTAATATAATCCGTCATCCCATCCAACATTATAACATCGAATTTTCCAGTCTTCATTCCATTCCGAAGTTTACTTTCTGACATATTTCACTCATTCCGACAATACCAACACAACATCAATAGGGACATCCTACGGGTTTCCAACAGTCAACGTAGCATTCAGTCAAGTCTCTACGGTCAGCTAATCTAAGCTAAACCAGACATTCAACTAACTCATCTGAGATGGATAGCTATCAGGGACATACTTATCTCTTATCTTAGAAGCAACCAACTCTTATCATAGGGATAACTTTATCTTATCTCAGGGACAATCTATAATCCGACTAATCTAAGGGACATGGGGCACCACCCCAATCTTATAAACTTATACCCCAACATGGACAACTAAAACAACATAACCAACCAATCTGAAACTTAGGCAACCAACCGACACTCTAGGCAACCAACCGACATTCTAGGCAACCAACTGACATTCTAGGGTCAAGTCTTTCTACCCGTACTCATACTCGGGCCATACCCAACGAAGTCATTCTAGACTTACCCACAACCGACAAGATCTATCCAACAATTCTATCCGACAATTCTTATGGGTCACTCTCAAAGCTATCATATAAAACCTCTCAATCGAATATCCAAACTTTCAATTTTCACTTGCATAGACATAGCATCTGCTCATCCGACTTGCATCCTCATATCGTACTCAAATTGTCTATTCAATCGGGTCAATAATTCTGAGTTATAATCCAACATTGTTACCTCAATATTCTACTATTTAGCATCTTTTCTACGGTCTCCTTGCGACATATTCATTTTCTACATTTTAGATCATCGATACGATCTGTACTCTTTTAACCAACAAAATAAGGCAACTACATAATCGTATTTCTTCCGAAAGCATCCTTTATGAATTTTTGCTAGCACCCAACACGGTCATCTTTTAGCAATTCACGTTAACCGTCCATACTCATTTTGTATTATCTCCTTGTGATTCCATGAGAAGATTTTTTTATTCATGCACCGATCCAATTACTATGGCGCTAAACATCTAGCATCCGTACCATGGTAATCCAGTTGAATATGACATAGCTCAATTAGCTAAGTCATAACCCATCAATTCTATCTTTCACCCCAACTCGTTATTCATGCGAAAACATCATCCACCGACAGGGTCTACTACATATTACTGCATCTCGATACTTAATTGTATTCCATTCGTTCGACTCTCATAAGAAACATCTACTCTTTCATGCATCAAGGGACAAGTATTCATTCTCTATACCTCAAAAATAAAGGGTTATAACTTGTTAATTTAGGAAACATTAAATTCTTTCAAGCACAATTACACAACGTGCATGACCATCTATTTTTTCAAATGCATTCTCTAACTTTTCGGTCGTTGATGAAACTCTCTGTATCGTCTAAATCATTTGCAACATCCTGATAAGCGCTTAACATCACCATCAATTTGTCGATGTATAACATGCAATTCGATTTACTCAATTTCAACATCGTTCAATATTCGATCTATAGTTGTTCTCGCAAAATCTTTTTCATAGCAACACCCAACCCTCGTCACTGAGCCTACAATCTTTCTTACCTAACTAATTCAAGTCATCGACTGAATCTATGACTTGTACTATTCCCAACCAAGGCATTCATTCCATATTCTCAATCTCTTATTACCTAAGATAATTCTAACCATCAAAATCTAGTGACGGTTCATCTGAACGCATCAAAATCTTGCAGCGACTTATCCGAGCTTAATAATTAAAAAAATATGTCTAGCCGTCATGTATCAATCGTAATCCCAACTACGACACGATACTACCCAATACCTTACAGGTAAGCAATCACTATGTCACAAACAGGGTTAAGGGACATCTCATCATGACGAGTGTATATGCAATATACCACTCAGAGCTCAAGCAATTCCTGACACGATATTCCCTCCGCTTCAAACCAACGTCCAATATGGACTATCCATCATGTAGTGGTTATGCTGACCACAAATACCGACTCAAAATTTTGTCGATTTTATTCACTGAAATCCATGCATATTCTGTTCTAACATACCGTGCCATCACCCACAGTCAATTGCTGCATAACAATCAACTTCAATGAATCCCACACAAAGACATCCAGCCCACATACCAACTTATTATTGTATCGCATCTTTGTTATTAGTTTTGGTATCTTTTATGAATTCAATAAATCATACATATCATAGCCCACATATTGAGACTTATTGTATGGAACACCCAGTGAGCGGCTAAAAGAATCAATAGACTTTCAGTCAAGGGAGCAACTTAAAATAATTTAAAAATAACACTGAATAATCGTAGAAGCACTTTGAGTCATCGTAGGGGAAACTTTGATTCATCATGGACGCAATTTTGAGTATTCGCGGAAGCAACTTTGATTCACCGAGGAAGCAACTTTGAGTAATCGCGGATGCATTCTTTGAATCATCGCGGAAGCAGCTTTGAATAATCTTAGTAGCAACATTGATTTGAAACAAATCGAAAAAGAATCCAAGGACGTACAAGTCTAGATTGTCCTGGGTGTGATAGGTGTGATGTCGTACAAGTCTAGATTGCACTTGTACAAGGCAAAATTATTACAGTTCCTGGTATTTCTCAGAAAATAACGACATCGCAGCAATACTAAGCAGATAAATTAAAGTCACAAAAGATATGAAGAAGTGTATCTCTTTATTGATAATTGTAATGGATTACAAGACTTCCAGTGGAATATAGATTTTACAACTGATTACAAGACTCTTGAATAGCCAACTGAATATATATACTTGCCCTTTAGGCTACAACTGAATATGTCGACTTCTTTACAATGAACTTGCCAATTTGCCTACAATCTCACTGGTACAACTGAGTTACACTGTTCTATATATTATGTCCCGTATAGCAAAAAATATCGTCTTGAAAGAAGAGCTTCTGTACACCCATCCGAATCATCGATGTCAAGCACTGATCAAACGATTTCCCCCATACGCAAGCACTTGTAATATTTTCCACAACGTGGGTCAGTACATCATCAATGTACTGGCATGCGGTGCTGGCCCAACTCACCAAAGAAGACAACACTAAGTAATCATGTTATAGAATATTATTAACAGTGGTCTTTCGCGTTGCCTTAGGATTAATTTCATGTTTATAGCCGACAAGAAGTAAAGCATGCAAATCTCATAGCCAACATAATTTAAGCATACAGTTATCATCCTTTGGTGATTCTTACCCACGGTCGTGTAGCCATCCTTGTATATTTATAATACTTACTCAGCTTGCACAAGACATTGTTAGGATGAATATCATAATTTAATATATTTGTCTCTATTCAGGTGATTCTTACCACAGCCGACATCCTTTCCAGTAATTGAGTAATAACTTACTCTGTTTGCATAAGAAATCATTAGCATTGGACCTATCTATATGAAGGTCACTGACTACACGCCATCTTGGACCATCATACAGGTATAACGGTGCACCTTGTAGTGTGGGTAGCTAGCCCCACTGAAGGTCTCGTATGTCGTGCTACTACTTTGGCACAAGGTTCCCCCAGGATGAATCGATTTCCAAGGCCTTGGAATACCGTTCGAGGAACCACCTTGTCGACAAGTTGTCCATGACCATGCAATTATATGCAACTTATCTACGAAAAAAAAATATAATACATCATAAGGAAAACTAAGTAATAACCTATCATTCTCATTCGTATTGCCATCTTGCCTTGAGCCAACGCTCACATTACCATCTGCCCAATCCAGGGTCTTAGCGTAACCAACATTCTACATCGGCACAGGATAATAGAATATTGTTACTCAATCTCTTTCCCACATCTTTGATACCATACATCTTTCCAACTAAACTCAATGTACTCACTGCCCAATTTTTGGGACTTAGCATCTATTTAGCATACGTTCATTCAGGCATAATTCAAGCATACTTACTGCCCAGTTCTTGGGTCTTATTATCTGTGTTACCATCTACGTCGAGCTAAGGCTCGATATAATCACCACCCAAGTATTTGGGACTTTTTCTTCACTTGTCATATATTTTATAGTAACAACACGTAAGCTCATAAATCATTAAAAGATACACAACAGTTTTGGGTCATGTGATTAATTATCTTTCATTATCTTTTCGACTTTTATGCAAGATATTATTCAACAACTCAACAAGTAAACACAACATACTATCCATTATTTTAAGCGTGAAGCTAAAGGATCTTCAAAGGGTTCAACACTACTCACATTTATAGGATGATTCCTGCCACGATCTCGTAGCCTTCCAAGTGATCCTTCACATATTCCCAAGTCCAACAAGGCTTCATCGAATCAACCATCCATCATAAGGCATTTTACGGGTCGGGGAACTACAGATTCGACCAGATCGCCGTCGCTCCTTGCCGCCAAGACCTTGCCACCTCTCGAAGGACCTGTCATCGTACCAGACTAAGTGTCGCCATCTCAAGATCTGTGTCTGAGCACTGCCGTCTAAGGAGCCGTTTCGTCCACCTTTGCCGTCGTTGGAGCTCATCGGATCTGGACTGCCAACGCCGCTACGAGACCCGATCCACCATCTCCTGGAGTAGAGTTATCGCGCAATGTCGAACGCCGCCTCGTTAGGTGATGGTTTCTCTTCTGCTTTTTCTTCATCTTCTCTATGTCTTCTTCTTTTTGGTCTTCCTCTTCTTCACGTGAGTAAGCGGTTGTCAGTGTTGATGAGAAGTGGTGATTAGGGTTAGTTATTGCTGCTGTGAATGGTGAGAATGAAAGAGTGGAGTGATGAAGTGAGTGGTTGCGAGTGAATAAAAGAATGGAGGGAAATTAGGGTTTCCTCTATCGGCTGAGAAATTGAGAAGGAAAGAGAGAGAGAGATTAAGGGTTAGGGTTAGATAAGGAGAGCGGGTTTGGGCTTGAAGTTGGGCCGTGCCGGTGGGCTGGAGTATAGACCATTAGAAAAAAAAGAGAAATAAACATTAGCAACAGGCCGGGCTTGGGTCACTGGGCCAGGCAGACCGGAGAAATAGAAAGAAAAAGTAAAGAAATAGAAATGGGGGCCTGGTCCAGAAGCAGTATATTAGTGTGGTTATATATTGTTATTATTGTTGATAATATTAGTATTATCCTTATTCTTATTATTATGATTAGTAATATTCTTAATAGTAAATGTTTTGCTAATATGTATATATATATATATATATATATATATATATATATATATATATATATTTTATATATATATATATATATATATATATATATATATATATATATATATATATATATATATACATATATAAAAATATATATATATATATATATATATATACATATATATTATATATAATATATATATATATATATATATATATATATATATATATATATATATATATATATTATATATATATATATATATATATATATATTTCTATGAAGATTATTTTGATAATATTTAGATTTTGTAAATATTGCTTAGCTAGCAAGTTTTTTTAAGATAAATGATTTTGTTAGACTAAAGTGTTTACAAGTAATTGCTAGTATTTATGATTAAATATTATTTTGCTAAAGCTAGAAAGTATATTTGCTAATTTCTAGTATTAATATTTATAGCAAATATTTTCTGGTTATAAATTATTTTGCTAGAATATAGTATTTATCATTTAGCTAATATTTTGCTAAACATATTATTTAATTGCTAGTCTCTATTTAGCTAGTAACTATATATCTCTAGTTAGTAGTATAGTCTGTTTATGGTTAGTAAATAGTTGGCTAGCTAATCGCCATTATTTAGATTTTGATCCACTCTTGCCCTATTCTATGAGGAGACATTGAGATATTGATTTGCAAGGACAAAGGCAAGTACATTCTATGACTTTGACTCATTTACTTCACATGGACTTGTATTCATGTTGGACACGTTTTATATATGATTGATCATGTGCTTCTAGTTTTGGTACTTATCATGATCTTGATCTCGTACATGTATCTTAGGGGGAAATCCTACGGTTATGTGACCAAAGCCCAACTTAGGAATTCATGATGATAGCTTAATCGTACACCTGTGCACATACGATTAAGTCATACCATATACTTGCTCTTATTCATGATCTTTACCCAGCCGGTTACATATTTTTTGTATGTATTTCAAATCACATGGCATGATCTTCTTGTTTCATGTTTCAGTAGATTATGCATCTCAGGTGATTCAGGTTAGTCATGTTTTATTGCATCTTTACTTGTGCATATGTTATATTTGTTCCACTGTTATGGGTTGTACTTTGCTCCTTTCCTGACTGGATCATTGACATATTAGATCAGGGCAAGAGGATGGCGCTAGAGTGGATGAAGACTCCTAAAAGATGCTAGAAGACCAGATGCAGATATTTTTATGTATTAGATAGTTTCCATGAGACAGATGTATTATTATTTTCTTCTGGAAGAATTTGTCTCCGGAGGTTGGACAAGTGTGACGTACTAAAAAGATATAGTGATCTGTGATCGTGTGAGTGTGTGCTGGATTATTTTTGTTACTAGTTCTATGGTTGAACTAGGATTGATATCATGATATTGGAGTTTTCTTGAGATGAAATGCAACTTACTACGTTGTGCCCACAACGTAGGCTGAGCGTGTCCGACTCGTATCCAGAAATCTGGGAGCGGGTCGTAACATATTTTTAGTGGTGGCCCATGCAAGTCTCATCCTAATGGTACTTAGGCTTTAGAGTACTATTGGGAAACCTGCTAGAATAAGGATGCTCAATCACAGCTTAGGTCGATCGTATGGCTATATATATATATATATATATATATATATATATATATATATATATATATATATATATATATATATATATATATATTTTTTTTTTTTTTTTTTTTTTGAAACCGGGTAATTTATTTACTTTTTGTAGAACAATTACATCTTCTCATAGATGACTAAAAATGATATTTATTTCTTGATCATATTTTGAATTTAATCATGATAGCCATTTGGTACTATTTTGACCATGCCAAAATTTTACTTTTGATCGTAGGATCACTCCTAGATAATCTTGATTTTACTAGTTGTACCTAAATTTGATTATATGTTTAACCAATTTTAATCATTGTAAAATTTTCGTATTTAGTTATTCTTAATCGTGCTTATGGTGTCATTTCAAATTTCAATGAAGAAATTTTCTAAGGTGGGCAGATTTGTAACCCTCTATTCTTAAATAAAAGAGATTTAAATTTTTTCAAATATTTTAACATTTTAAGAATATTTTATTCTAATTTATTAAATAATTTTAATTAACTATAATTATTTATTCTAATTGAGTTTATCTGAAAGGGATTTACTTAGCTAATTATAAGTATATTGGTAAATACTAATTACTTTTGATTATTTAAAATATTATTTTTGGATTAATTATTTAACTGGAAGATTTTTGAAGATAATTAATTGTATTGTTTCTAATATAGTAATTGTAGATTTGTAATTATTTCTGATTGGACTGGTTATTTAGGAAATCCATTGTTGAAAACCTAGTCACATGGCTTAGCGGGAACATTTTGGAATCACTAGACTAATCAGAATTAGTTTGGAATATTCCAGAAATATTTTTCCCAGTCCATGTGCCTAGAGATTCTAGGACTTTCCTAATGGGGCTATAAATAGCCATCATTATTGTTGATTAATCATTCTAATCCTAGTTGCCTAATTAATGTGTCAGTGTCCATGTCCTTTCCACTAAACTTCACATTTACATTTATACTCTATTTCCCGATACGGACACACCCGTATCACACTCATCCCTCTGTATCATGTGTCCCCGATACAGGACTTTCAACAGATTCAGATCCTATCTGTGTCCGTGTCCCCTAATACGACACTAGATCCACCCAAAACCCAAAATCCTAGCCAAAACCCTAGACAAAACCTAGCTTTGCTCTGCCCGCTGTGTCTGGCCGTCCCCTCGCCGGAGAGTCCCACTTCGTCGCCGCCTTGATGACCGGAGCACCATCGCCACCGGAGTCCGAAGCCGTACCACCAAGAACCGCTGCTCCGTCGGAGACCCCCGGATCTGCTCCTCCATCGTGACGCCGTCGACCGGAGCCATCTAGATCTGAGCTCCGGTCACCTCTATGAGAGCCTCGCCAACCTCCTCACTGCATCCAGGCCGCCTCATCACCAGATCCGGCCAGATCGTCGTCACTCCTTGCCGCCAAGACCTCGTCACCTCTCGAAGGACATGTCGTCGCACCGGATCGAGCGCCGCCATCTCGAGATTTGCGTCCGAGCATCGCCGTCGAGGGAGCCGTTCCCTCCTCCTTTGCCGTTGTCGAAGCTCGTTGGATTTGGACTGCCAATGCCGCCATAAGACCCGATCCACCATCTCCTGGAGTAGAGCTATCGTGCAGTGCCGAACGCCGCCTCATTAAGTGATAGTTCCCCTTCCGCTTCTTCTTCATCTTATCCATATCTTCTCCTTCTTGGTCTTCCTTTTCTTCTCGTGAGTAAGCGGCTGCGAGTATTGAAGAGAAGAGGTGATTAGGGTTAGTTGTTGCTACTGTGAAGGGTGAGAATGAAAGAGTGGAGTGATGAAGTGAGTGGCTGCGAGTGAATGAAAGAATAGAGGAAAATTAGGGTTTCCTCTATCGACTGAGAAATATAAGAAGGGGAGACAGAGATTAAGGATTACAGTTAGATAAGGAGAGAGGGTTTGGGCTTATAGTTGGGCCGAGCCGCTGGGCTGGAGTATAGACCATTAGAAAAGAAAAATAAAGAAAAATAAATAAACAACAGCAATAGGCCGGGCTTGGGTCACCGGGCCCGGCTGGCCTGAGAAATAGAAAGAAAGAAAAATAAGAAATAGAAATGGGGGCTTATAGTTGGGCCGAGCCACTGGGATGGAATATAGACTTGTATTCATGTTGGACAAGTTTTATACACGATTGATCATGTGCTTGTAGTTCTGGTACTTATCATGATCTTAATCTTGTACTTATATCTTGGGGAGGGGAAATACTACGGTTATGTGACCAAAGTCCAACTTAGGAATTCATGATGATAGATTAATCACGCACATGTGCACATGTGATTAAGCCGAACCATATACTTGCTCTTATTCTTGATCTTTATCCAGCCGGTAACATATTTCGTATGTAATTCAAATCACGTGTCATGATCTTCTTGTTTTATGCTTCAGTATATTATGCATCTCAGGTGATTCAGGTTAGTCATATTTCATTGCATCTTTACTTGTGCATATATTGTATTTGTTTCACTGTTATGGTTTGTACTTTGCTCCTTTCCAGACTGGATCATTGTCATATTAGATCAGGGCAAGAGGATGGCGCTAGAGTAGATGATGACTCCTAAAAGATGCTAGAAGACCAGATGCAGATATTTTTATGTATTAGATAGTTTTCATAAGACAGTTGTATTATTATTATTTTCTTCTGGATTAGTTAACGGATTTGTCTCCGGAGGTTGGATATGTATGATGTACTAAAAGGATATAGTGATCTGTGATCGTATGAGTATGTGCTGGATTATTTTCGTTACTAGTTTTGTGATTGAGCTAGGATTGATGTCATGATATTGGAGTTTTACTGAGATTAAATACAGCTTACTACGTTGTGCCCACAACGTAGGCTGAGCGTGTCCGACTCGTATCCAGAAATCTGGTAGTGGGTCGTAATAGTAACCTAAATAGGTTTTAACCCTATTTGTGAGTCTTTCATATCCATATCTATCCTAGTGTTACAATTTGCTATTATAGGGTTAGGTTTGATACTCATTTTTTCCAAACTAAGTTTTGACTTTTTATTGTTGATGTATTAATTTATTATTTTTTGTACATCAATTTTGGGTAGAAAATGCTATAAACTATCCCCTTAAAATATTTTATCCTAAAAAATAAAGATAGAACAAGTCAGCAATAAACATACAATAAGTGGCTGCCATTATTATACTACCAATCCAGCCTACTCTATAATTTCTAAAATAAAAATTTTACTATAAATTTAAGGGTTATTTACTGTCAGGACCCGCACCCGGTATAGGGGAACGAGTGCTTGACAGTGCCCAGCTTATGCCGTAGCATCGGCGGTAGAACGTTGTCTAGATCTCTAACTATCAAACTCATACAGTAATATAATATACATGTCACAGATCTCAACTCCAATTGGAGGACAAGTATATGACAACATTGAATACTCAATCACAATCTGAGGCACAATAAGATATCAAAGAAGTCTAATCAACTACAAAGTCTCAAACATCAACAAGTTCTAATATAATATCAAAATCTAAGTCTCAAATACAATAATAAAATCTTCTCTATAAATATAAGCCAAGAGTTCTATCAGTAAATCCATCACAAAGCTAATGCTAGTAAATAAGTCTCTCGATAATCACTCCGGAGAATCAGGACCCATGGTTGCTATCCCCTCCTCGGATCCGTAGTATGTGGGACACAAATCTCCTGAGCAATCATCTGAAAATATATCATGTCAGGATGGAACGAGCACACCTCCTCTAGCAATTCCAATTAAATGACAAAAACTATAAAATAGTTATAGTAAGCAATATTTGATGAACATGGAAAAAGTGAGTCATAAAGTGAAATAGAATAACAGTTAACTAAAGTGCAAGGAGAGTAAATATGGTGAATCAGAAGAACATGGCAATAAGACTGTAATAGAGATAACTGAACTAGAGTAGATGTGATGTGAGACCGGCCAGTACAATGTGAGTCCAGTAGAAAATACTAAACAGTGTGTTTTGAAATACCGCTTTCGACATGTAAACGGCTAGGGAGTAAATACGGCAGATCATACACTTGGCAAGTGTGTGACGGCTATCTTTTCAGATTATTCCAATAGTAAATACGGCACATCGCACACTTGGCAAGTGTGCGACGGCAATCTTTCCAGATTAGACCAGTAGAAAATACGGCACATCGCACGCTTGGCCTAACGGCGATGACAATCTTTCCAGATTAGACCAGTAGGGTGATTCCATCATGATTGGGAATGTTTACATATCTACACGAGTATTTTCCCGCTCTGACCAGTACAAGTGAACCCATATTCCGACACGTAAATTAAGTACAAGTCTAGCCAAAAAGTAAATGATGCCAGTAGGTATTTCCAGTAGGTGGTTCCAGTAGGTGATTCCAGAAATAGAGGTCAGACAAGTATAATACTTGTGTCGCAAGTAATAAATCCAGAAATACTAATACGTGTCATGTCAGAGAATCAGACAATACTATACTAGAAGCTGACTCATAATAATTATCAGATAAATAAAAACTATCAGAGAATGTACTTACCTGCGGTCCTGAGAAATAACTGTGGATCGATGTCTGAAGTGGTGTCACACAAACCAATGAGATATACATGTTAATTAGTGTTTAAGTGAGTTAAACATAGATATCTAGTGTTTGATATGCGATCTAAGTCCATTCTCGACCAAACTAGGGTTCCGGGGTCATACTAGGTCAATTCTAAGTCTATGCAATCCTATAGGTAGGCTCATATCTATCCTTCTTTGTTTCCACTCTTTCCTTCTATACCCACTAGATATATCGATATAACTATACTAATGGCACTATAGTACCTTAACTTACCAACCGCCACAAACCTTACCCTTCCTATATCTATATCTATTCATGTATCCTATAATACTTCTGTCTATATTAATAACTTAGTTTATGTCTACATAGTGCCATATGTATATGCATATGTTTATTGAACCCTTCTAGGCAACCATATGTATATAGTCCCTATATCCAGTTGCAGTTGTCAACCCATGTCCATACTATATCCTGCATTTATATATATATATATATATATATATATATATATATATATATATATATATATATTTCATATATATATATATATATATATATAAAAATATATATATATATATATATATATATATATACACACACACACACACACGTACATAGATGACATATAGATGCATTCATATTCACTATACACTACATCATATTATACCATTACACCCTCACAAGTCCTACTGCTACATGCCAAAATTTCCCCAATTAGCAAACCTCTTAACTGGTTGATTGCTTGCTGCCTGTTGCAGTTGCCTAACTGCTACTGTCCTTGCTGCTATTATGGGATCCTTCATGCTACCCTCTCATTACACACTGTCACTGACAGTGGACTCTTCACTTTCACCCTTTCCACACTCTCTAAACACTCTCACATGACTAACACATGGACACCCAAGAGCATGATACACTCACACACTCACCTATACACCTATTCACTCAAGTCCTCCCTCTCATGCTTGTTGTAAACAGGGATTTGAATCACGT
The DNA here is from genome assembly GCA_029216955.1 of Iris pallida. Lineage (NCBI taxonomy): Eukaryota > Viridiplantae > Streptophyta > Magnoliopsida > Asparagales > Iridaceae > Iris > Iris pallida. The sequence continues at coordinate 3,404,542 of JANAVB010020398.1, read as the reverse complement.
CCCTGTTCAGTTCTTACTGATACTTCTATGTATCAGTCTGTTGAATAAAGCCCTTACTCCTGCTAAACCCAAACTCTCAAATATCATGTTGTTAAGCACCCTTCCCATAGGCCCTATAATAGTGCATACACTATGTGTCCTCAAGTCTAATTGATACACCCAAAGACCACCTAGTCCTATTTATTTATTAATTGATACTTGTATCAGTTCCACATATTTGGTTCAAACCTGTATGAGGGTTCACCCCTCTATAGAGAACCTCCCTGTTCACCTTCACAAGAAAATAGTTAGGTAATTCCTCACATCCATCCCCTGTTCCAAAGTTCCCAAATGTTTTCTACCTATTGACACTAAACTAGTAGGACTGATACACACATAGGTTAGTATGCCTAGACTATTGATAATTGATATACCTGTACACATGACCCTGACACCTGTGCCTACATGTGTGACATCAATTTCCACACACTCAGGCCCCAATACTGCACTTGAGCCTAGTAGGTAGAAGCCCCCAACCTACCTGCCTACACTCCCTGGCCACATATACAAACTGTCTACTGTTGTGGACTGATACTCTCTTGTATCAATTCTCTGATAGCTAACATATATAGAACCCTTCCTCTTTGCTATCTACACTCACACTCCTATCACATCACTCACTCTAACCTATCACCCAAATTCACTTACAATCATTCCTTCAAGGCATTTTCACAAACACTCCTATAACGCCACTTATGACTAATACAAATGTCAGGTATATAGGACTGATACATTGTATTCAAGACTGATACATAGGTTTCTATAATCCCCCTCTTCGTAACAGATACATAGGTGGTTCATCTCCCCCCCTTCACAACAGTTAGATATTATACTTACCAAGCCCGAGCCCCCTTGCTGCCAAGTGACACCCCTCATAACACTACCTTATCCCCTACATGACAGTCCCTTTGGACTGATACAACATCAGTCTGGCTAACCCGAGCCATCCACTCTAGATGACTGATACCCAATAACTGATACAAAATTTCACACTTAGGACTGTTGCATTTGGTTGAGTAGAATTGACATACAACATCTATATGTAGGAGTGATATATATATATATATATATATATATATATATATATATATATATACTAAAAAATATATATATATATACTAATTATAGGACTGATATCTATAAGAATTTAGGGCTGCTACTACTTTGTCTTTAATATGCCTGAGCCCAAATCTTAGATGTTAGTTGACTGAATGCATCCCCCATAGCTGATGTCAATAAATCCTATACCCGAGCCCCTTAAAGATGTCATTATGACCGATATATATAGAAGACCCTCTTCAATCCAAAACAGTCTATCTAAACATCAACAGTCCCAACAGTCCAATATACACAAAACAGTCCACATGCTCATGTACAAAGCAGTCCCTTATCCCTATGCTATGCAAAACCATGTTTTACTCCCAGGTATCCCCAATGAGTGTACTAATGATAATCTATAATAGTACACATATAAAAATAAGGGTCAAAACTGAAATCCTAGCATTGGGTGTCCACTTGGTCATTTTGTCAAACACTTGACCTGCGTACCGGATACGTATCACGATACACACTCCAAATAGATCAAAACTTAACCCTGAGAATATCCATATGTTCTAAATCATGATTAGGTCCTAACAAACTTATTCATAAACCTTAGAATTGCTATTCTCGGATTTCCCCTAATTTTAGTCAAATGCAAAAGGGAAATTCCTCAAATAGGAAGAGAAGAGTCTAAACTCCTCACCATTGGCAATCCTAATGCATGGAAGTCCCTAATTGATGCATCTACACTATTTATTACGAATTAAAGGGTTTAGAATGCATTTTACCTATTGGGAGATGGATTTCTAATGAAAAGGTCTCTAAATCTAGAAGCCCTCATGCTCCAAGTGCTCCAATCCTTCCAAGCTTGCCTTTAGAGCCTTATACTCTCCAACGGAAAGTGAATGAGACCAATTTGGGAGAATTTGGAAGAGATTTGAGTGTAGGAATAATTGGAGAAGAAGCCTCTAAACTAGGGTTAGGTTTTGGAATGAAATGAGGAAAAAGAAGAAGTAATTCTTCTTATAGGCAAGGGGAAATGTGTTGGCTATCCAAAATAGGTAGGTTTAGGATTTTGGGCTAGTATGAAATGCCTATAAGGTCCCTCTGTGTCATGACAAATTTTAGGAAAAGGCCTTTCTATCTAATTAGATATTTAGCCTATATTCCATTTAATCTTGCTAGCTAACTAGGGCTAATTAGAGTCTAACAAAATAGGATTTGATACTTGTCTTGACTCATTAATTAGGTTCACTATGGTCACTAACAACTATTCTAACTAATGGATAACCACTAATCATATTCAATAAAAAAACATATGCACTATATCAAATATTAAAGATAATTAATCCAAAAATATAATGACTAATTTTGTAAAATAAATTTATCACTCAAAATATAATTTGAATTCACAATAATAACAAAAAATATGAAAAGTCAAAAATATCCCTCATTTGGAAAAGTGGTGGTTACATTCCTACCCCCCTTAGAAAAATTTTGTCCTCAAAATTTAAAGTTGGTCGTACTCCTTCTAGGTCAAACCCCCAACAATCAAAGTCAAGAAATTCTACCTAACAACATGCAAGATCATAGTCCTATTGGTCGTGATTTCACAGTCTCAAACAGGGTCACTATACTACCTACCATGGCATAAAATATTCTAACAGGTACTGATAGAATCACACAACAAGATGGAAAAGGACAGAAAGAAAAACAGAAAAAGATATACCTGCTAACCCGTCACCCGTAGCATCGGCCTCCTCGATCATCAATGCAAAAGTCCTGGCCCTCTAGGGTATATCCCTCTGATAGTGCAGGGCAAGATACTACCACAGGTTGCCTAGCTCCCTCTACTTCATGATACTCAAGAAATATCCACACAGATACTTCACTCCATTATACTAGGGTACTACCTATAGGATATCCATTCTACAATCTGGTAACCATACATGTCTATCCAGAATCGTATTACCTAGAATCCTTGTCACGCCAATAAGTATGGCCGCGATATACTACAGGGTCCATAACTACGGTACATACCTCTAGTATCATGGTATCTAGAATTTTTGCCCTGCCGCATGCTTGGTTGCAAAAACTCTAAATTCCATAACCGAGAGAATGATATCCAAAATCAGGTCCCATGTCTTTATCACGCCAGCTAATATGGCTATTGTAGACTCTAGATTCCATACCCGAGATAACTTAGTCCAAGAATTTATCTTGGCATAAAATTAAAGTCAACAATGAACACCAAGAATCAAATTCAACAACGGACAAGGAAGAGTAGACAAAAATAAGTGGAATCGAATTTTGAGATAGTTCATAATGAGATTCTCATGGGTCATCCCAAGAATCTCTCAAGAAGTCCTAACTGGGATTGAGTATCCACTCATCCTAACGTCCTATTTCATATATCCTATCGCAGGATCGTAGCAGTACAACTAAACCATTGTACTACCACGACACTGCACTAATGCGAATCTCGATCTGCATGGGCCCCAAATAAAAATATGTCACGACCCACACCCGGTATAGGGGCACGAGTACGTGACGTACCCAGCCTACACCTCAGCATCAGCTGTAGAACGTAGTCTAGATCTCTAACTATCAAACTCACACAATAATATAATGTACCTGTTATAGATCTCAACTCCAATTGGAGGACAAATATATGATAACACTGAATACTCAATCACAATATGAGGCACGATAAGATATCAAAGAAGTCTAATCAACTACAAAGTCTTAAACATCAACAATTTCTAATACAATATCAAAATCCAAGTCTCAAATACGATAACAAAATCTTCTCTATAAATACAAGCCAAGAGTTCTAATAGTGAATCTATCACAAAGTTAATGCTAGTAATAAGTCTCTCGGTAATCAATCTGGAGAATCATGACCCATAGTTGATATCCCCTCCTTGGATCCGTACTATGTGGGACATAAATCTCCTGAGCAGTCATCTGAAAAAAATATCCAGTCAGGATGGAACGAGCACACCTCCTCTAGCAATTCCAATTAAATGACAAAACTATAAAACAGTTATAGTAAGCAATTACTTGATGAACATGGAAAGAGTGAGTCGGAAAGTAAAATAGAATAACAATTAACTAAAGTATAAGGAGAGTAAATATGGTGAATCAGAAAAACATGACAATAAGACTATAAATAGAGATAACTGTACTAGAGTAGATGAGATATGAGACCGGCCAGTATAATGTGAGTCCAGTAGAAAATACTAAACTAGTGTATTTTGAAATATCATTTTCGACATGTAAACAGCTAGGGGATAAATACGGTACATTGCACACTTGGCAAATGTGCGACGGCTATCTTTCCAGATTAGACCAGTAGTAAATATGGAACATCGTGCACTTGGCAAGTATGCGACGACTATCTTTCCAGATTAGACCAATAGTAAATACAGCACATCGCACGTTTGTCTTATAGGCGACGGTTATCTTTCCAGATTAGACCATTAGGGGTGATTCCAGCATGATTAGGAATGTTTACATGTCTGCTCGAGAATTTTTCTGTCCCGACTAGTACAAGTGAATCCTTATCCCGACACGTAAATTAAGTATAAGTCCAACTAGAAAGTAAATAATGTCAGTAGGTGTTTCCAGTAGGTGGTTCCAGTGGATGATTCCATAAATAGAGGCCAGACAAGTATAATACATGTGTCGCAAGTAATGAATCCAGAAATACCAATACGTGTCATGTCACAGAATTAGATAATACTATACTAGAAGCTGAATCATAAAATTATTATATAAAAACTACTAGAGAATGTACTCGCCTGCGGTTCTGAACAATAAATGTAGATCGATTCCCAAAGTGGTGTCACACAAACCTATATATGAGATATACATGTCAATTGGTGTTTAAGTGAGTTAAACATGGATATCTAGTATTTGATATGCAATCTAAGTCCATTCTAGTCCAAACTAGGCTTCCGGGTCAAACTAGGTCAATTCTAAGTCTATGCAATCCTATAGGTAGGCTCATATCTATCCTTCTCTGTTTCCTCTATTTCCTTCTATACCCACTAGATATATAGATATAACCATACTAATGGCACTCTAGTACCTTAACTTACCAACCTCCACAACCCTTACCCTTCATATATATATATATATATATATATATATATATATATATATATATATATATATATATATATATATATATATATATAAAATATATATATATATATATATATATATATATATATATTAAAAAAAAATATATATATATATATATATAAATATATATATATATATATATATATATATATATATATATATATATATATATATATATTGTTTATATATATATATATATATATATATATATATATATATATATATATTTTATATATATATATATATATATATAAATATATATATATATATATATATATATATATATATATATATCTATATAATATATAATATATATTATATATTATATAATATATAAAAAAAAATATATATATATATATATAATATAATATATATATATATATATATATATATATATATATATATATATATATATATATATATATATATATATATATATATATATATATATATATATATATCCATGCCCATATATATATATATATATATATATATATATATATATATATATATATATATATATATATATATATTTTATATGAGGGATATAGTATGGGCTATATATCCATGCCCATACTAAAAAATATATATATCCATACCCACACTAATATATATATATATATATATATATATATATATATATATATATATATATATATATATATATATATATATATATATATATATCCATGCCCATACTAAAAAAAATAAATAAATAAATAAATCCATGCCCATACTATATCCCTCATATATATATATAGTTGTAGGCAATACCCCTATGATCACCTCAGTTATAGATGACATATAGATGCATTCCTATTCACTATACACTACATCCTATTATACCTTTACACCCTCACAAGTCCTACTGCTACATGTCAAAATTTCTCCAATTAGCTAACCTCTTAACTGGTTGATTGCTTGCTGCCTATTGCAGTTGCCTAACTGCTACTATCCTTGCTGCTGTTATGGGCACCTTCCTGTTGCCCTCTCAATACACACTGTCACTAACGGTGGACTCTTCACTTTCACCCTTTCCACACTCTCTAGACACCCTCACTTACTCACATGACTAACACATGGACACCTAAGTGCATGATACACTCACACACTCACCTATACACCTATTCACTCAAGTCTCCCCCCCCCCCCTCTCCTGCTTGTTGTAAACAGGGATTTGAATCCATTCCCTATTTAGGTCTTACTGATACTTCTATGTATCAGTATGTTGAACAAAGCCCTTACTCTTGCTTAACCCAAACTCTCATATATCTTGCTGTTAAACACCCTTCACACAGGCCTTATAATAGTGCATACACTATGTGCCATCAAGCCTACTTGATACACCCAAAGACCCCTAGTCCTATTTACTTATTAACTAATACTTGTATTAGTTCCACATATTTGGTTCAAACATGTTTGAAGGTTCACCCCTCTACTTGGAACCTCCCTGTTCACCTTCACAAAAAAACAGTTAAGTAATTCCTTACATCCGTCCTCTATTCCAAAGTTCTCATATGTTATCTACCTATTGACACTAAACTAGTAGGACTGATACACACATAGGTCAGTATGCCTAGACTACTGATAACTGATATACCTGTACACATGATCCTGACACCTGTGCCTACATGTGTGACATCAATTTCCACACACTCAGCCCGTAACACTGCACTCGAGCCCAGTAGGTAGGAGCCCCCAACCTACCTGCCTAAACATCCTGGCCACACATACAAACAGTCTACTGTTGTGGACTGATACTCTCTTGTATCACTTCTCTGATAGCTAACATATACAAAAACCCTTCCTCTTTGCTATTTACACTCACACTCTTATCACAACACTCACTCTAACCTATCACCCTAATTCACTTACAATCACTCCTCCAAGGCATTTTCACAAACACTCCTATCACACCACTTATGACTAATACAAATATCAGGTATAGGACTGATACATTGTATTCAAGACTGATACATGGGTTTCTATTTGACTGAAACATGGGTTTCTATAATCCCCCTCTTTGTAACAAATACATAGGTGGTTCATCTCCCTCCCCCTTCACAACTGTTAGATATTATACTTACCAAGCCCGAGCCCCCTTGCTGCCAAGTGACAGTCCCTTTGGACTAATACAACATCAGTATGGCTAACCCAAGCCATCCACTCTAGATGACTGATACCCAATAACTGATACAAAATTTCACACTTAGGATTGTTGCATTTGGTTGAGTGGAATTGACATGCAACATCTATATGCAGAACTAATATATATATATATATATATATATATATATATATATATATATATATATATATATATATATATATATATACACACACACACACACTAATTATATGACTGATATCTATAAGAATTTAGGACTGCTACTACTCTGTTTTTAATATGCCCGAGCCTAAATCTTAGATGTTAGTTGACTTAATGCATCCCCCATAGCTGATGTCAGTAAATACCCGAGCCCCCTTACAGTTGTCTTTATGACTGATATATATAGAAGACCTCCTTCAATCCAAAACAGTCTATCTAAACATCAACAGTCCCAAAGTCCAATATACACAAAACAGTCCACATGGTTGTAGAAGCATAAAAAATCTCAGCTGATAACATTCCTCCACCACAACACAGATGATACAAAGGCGCAGATCGAGCATTAAAAAGACAATAGAAGATACAAAAAGAAGTTTTGTTATTATTATGCCTACAAAGATCTAGTACAGATTCATTACGGCTATACGTAAAAGACTAATCCTACTTCTTCTACAAAGGATCGATCACAGGTTCAGCAGACCCTAGAGGAGTCTATAATAGACTTAGTCTTCATCAAAGTGCAGGCGTCTTTCTTCTTGGTATGCATACTAGAAGATTGATCTCCATCAAGGCGCATTCTGACTTTCTTGTACGCGCAACCCTTCAAACGTGTGTCAATTGCTCGGCCAAAGCAAATAACTTTCTGAAGCAGCTATTGGCCCGACCTTCCTGAAGGTGCAGTAGGTCGCAAAACCCTCAATGAGTGGGGCAGAGCACGGCCGGCTGCTCATCGAATGAGCAACCAATCCTAACCCCGTAGCTTGGACCTCCAAGACGTCGTCCAGAGTCAAACTCCTTAGGGAGGATACTTGGATACTTCTCAAGAGCGGTGACGGCTCCTTCTATAGAGAGGTCTTCTATAAGACCCCCTTCAAAGTGTCCCGAACTTGGGTCAAGCTCGGGGTACTTTGAACAGAAGCATGAACATATGGCATGAGCGTACGTGCTTGGTGATGGTTCAGATTCTTGCCTCTGTGTATGTAAATATGAAGAGTCTGTAATAGGTCTTTATAGCCACATATTTCTGTATAAAAACTTTTCTGTTCCCTCACATTTTTCTTCAATATAAGGAGGGTCATTATAGAAGACACGCCTAACCAGAGGTATTATGAACATGGTAGGCCTAATCTTAGCTGGGATGTAGAACAATAATTCAGAGGTAGTATGAACGTGAACTATTTTCTAGACAACCATGATAATCATAGGATCATTAAGAAGAGAACGACTACTCAGAGGTAATATAGACGTGGTAGCCGCATCTTCGGGGTGTGGAGGAGTAATCCAGAGGTAATTGTTTTCAATAAATAAACTGAACAACAGTTACAGGCCACGTCCAGTAACTGCTCACAACCTTGCGTATGTTAAATCCTGCGTGATTTTCAACTAGGCACAGGCTGTGAAGACAGTTATCTTTTCAGTTATTATTTTTGACTCTATAAATAGAGTTCTTTTTCTCATTCATTGTACAGATACATAGTTATCTAACTTACTGTCAAAATTTTGAGAGCTTTTCTTCTTCGCATAGTCCAAGGGATAAAGCGATCGTCTTCTAGATCGGATTCATACAGTTGTAATTTTCTCAGATACACAATAAATAAAGTGAATTTATTTATGGAAAATAGTAATATGGACGTGAAGTGCTTCATCTACTGGAGGAAAGATATAGAAGAAAGGAATTCCCTTACCAGAACCCATAGGCACTCTTAGGGGATGCCACAGCCTATGCCGGTTTCATCTTCAGGCGTAATACTTCTTTAGGAACTTGCCCTTGATGGGCATCATTAGCAAGTCACCATTGGGTTTGGCTAGTCGATAGCACCATTGGAGTATACCATTTTTAAGATGAACGGTCCTTCTCACTTGGGCTCGAACTTTCCAGCCGTCTTGTGAGACAGCACCATCGGCCTGCGTACTGCTAAGACGAGGTCGTCCACTTGGTATAATCTTTCCCGGACTCTTTTGTTGCGGGCCCCATAAATACGAGCTTGGAAAAGCTTGATTCTTTGCTGTGCTACCAAACGCTTTTCATCCAACGCTTCCAACTCTTGTAACCGTCTGTACTGGTTATCTTCGTCAGTCAGCTAATTGTTGATAGCTACCCGTAAGGACGAGATTTGAATCTCCAAGAGGAGCACCGCTTCACTTTCGTAGACCAGGGCGAACGGTGTGTTGCCCGTTGGTGTCCGCATGGTCGTACGGCATGCCCATAGGTATTCGCCTAACTTCTCGTTCCAATCTTGTTTATTAGAGGACACGACTTTTTTAAGCAGTTTGATGATAGTTTTGTTGAATGCTTCGACCAACCCATTCGCTGCCGGGTTATAGGCCGTTGATGCCACGTTCTGTATTCGGTTCTTGTCACAGAACTACTGGAAGGCATGGCTCACGAACTGGAGGCCATTGCCGTGGACAATTCTTCTAGGGACCCCGAACCGGTAGATGACGTGGTGCTTGATGAAGTTGATCACGTTCAAGGCTTTTACTTCTGCCAATGACACTACTTCTGCCCACTTGGAGAAGTGGCAAGGATAAACCGATGTCCTTTGGAGGAAGACGTGATGATTGGCCCAACGATATCCATTCCCCATGCTTCAAATGGCCAGGAGGCCACGGTAGGTTATAGATGCTTCGAAGGTCGATGAATGAAGTCTGCATAAAACTGACATACTTGGCACTTCTTCGTATATTCCACGGCATCTACCATCATAGTGGGCCAGTAATAGCCTATATGGCATAGTCGGCCTTGCAACTTGGGTCCGGGTTTGTGAGACTCGTCTCACAGTATCGGTATTTATATACGGATACGTATTTTGTATTGTATTTCGTATTTTCTTGATTTTCGGAATGCTTTAGAATTTTTCTAAATTATAGATTTTCTCCTTGGCCGGTATACCGACGGTGTACCGAAGTATACCGTCGACATACCGTCCGGACAGATTTTCCACATTTTAGATATTTTCGATTACAGATATTTTCGTGAATAGTATTTCCGATATTTTCATGAATAGTGTTTTGGATATTTTGATGAATAGTATTTAGATATTTCGTGAATAGTGTAGATGCATTCAATTATCCAATAGACAAATGGTTTTCTTTCAATGGCTAGGATTGATCTAGATTTTGACATGGATCACGATCCAACGGTCACGATTAATTTACCTCTTATATATATACCCTCTCATTTTCTCTCTCTCCTCTCTTTTCATTCTCTCCACCCTCTCTCTTCATTCATCTTCTCTTCTCTTCCCTTAGGTTTTGCATGGGATCTTGGCCTTGAGGCCTAGAGTGTGGTTTCGTGCCCCTCTTGGTGGTGGAGTAGAAGATTAGTCTTGGAACTTAACCAACCCTAGGCAAGTACGTCTTGCTCAAAAGTGACATGAACATGCTATAATTTTGTTTTCCATAGAAATTAAAGTTTTATTATTCTATAATATGCTCCTCTAAATTGTTAACACGTTTAATGTATATCACTTTTGGTTTTGATCGACAATATGGCATAGATTTGAGTTTCTAGATATGATTTTCGAGTATTTTAAGGTATTGATCTATCAAATGTTTTATGTTATGAAACCTAATACTTCCATGTTGTAGGAAATTCAATTCTATGCAATTTTGACTTTTGAAAATCCGAATTTCGATTTAAAACGAAGTTTTTATGGCCGAAACAAGTTTTGGCAAAAATCTGAATTTTGTTGCTATTTGAAAAACCGGTATACCGACGGTATATCGGTGTATACCGCTGGTATGCCTATTTTTGTACCAGAAACTTTCTGTTTTTAGGCCGGAATACGCCGGTATGCCGCAGTATATCGCCGGTATGCCGTTTTAGGCTGATTTGAGCTGTTTTTGCCCTTTTTGACCGTTTTTGATATTTTCTCGATTGTAATGGACTCTTAACATGATTAGATGACCTTGTATAGTTAGAACATGATTGTACACTATATATACATGACATGTGTTCGTGTTCACGTATTATTTTATGTCCAGATTCTTGATAGTGGCTCGTAGTAGCGCACTCATGACTTGATTTTCTTATTGATTTCTAGACCCGAGATATGAGTACATGTTCTTTCTTGACACCGTGGATATAGCTTGTTAAATGTAAATCTATTGCATCTTGGCACTGGACAATCGAGTGTGAGTATTGTTCCATGTATCACGTGATGTTAGTACGGGGATGTTCATGCGGCTAGGTCAGGATTTGGTACGGCACCTGAATCCACTCCTGTAGTGTTGCAGTTGGTTGAACATGAAGTAGTAAGATGCTCTATTACAACATTTGTCGGACGTGAGGCAGATCTGGCATATTCATTACAGACCTTGGTAGTCTTGTCTGACTAATCTGATTGACTCCTTTTCTCTTTTCTTTGATGCCTAAGGAATCGATTGCTACTCTTCACAATCTGAGTGAGGATTACGACACCTCATCTCACCTCGAACCTCATTCGACTTTCAGCGGTTGGGAAGATATCCGTAATATCCCTTTCAGATACAAATTTGTCGAAGAAACCTCCGTAGTCTCTATCTGGAACTCAATCTACTACTGGTTCTCAAACGATGGCAGCCCAACCTAACGCTGTCCAAAGAAGATGTGAAAAGAGTTCCTATTTTGGTGAAACTCTACAATCTTCCTCTGGAGTTCTGGACGCCCATGGCTTTGAGTTATCTTTCTAGTGCTTTTGGGAACCCCTTCTATTTACGTACTGACAAGATCACAGAAACAGAGGGGAGCGTGGGGAGGCCCACTAAATCCATGGGTCCGGAGATAGCCAGTCGCGTATTCTTCCTTATTCTTGATAAGAGTTGCCCACTTCTCTTTCCTGTAAAATGTCTATGCATGGGCATCTTCCTGCTACTAGTGATTCACTGTGCATTCTATCCATGGCTCGCGATATGCTCTTGCCATAATTGGAGACAGCCAGGGCTATTATCAATAGCGCTTTATTCTTTCAAAGCCCTTAGTCTTGCAAGAGACCAGACCATTCCCTCACACAGTCAGGCCATTCACCGGTCTACAATCAGGTTTGGCAAATAGACGGTTATGTAATAAAAAAGAAAGTCACGGGTGCACATGATGAGTTCTAACTCCCCGACTCTAAAAACTTGGCTACCCAGGGTTTACCGTGGGCACGATAACTGGTACACCAGAGGTATGTCCTTCCCGGTCCTCTTGTACTAGGGAAAGGTCCTCTCAATGCTCTAACGCCCGTACCGGATATGGACCAAACTGTCTCACGACGTTCTGAACCCAGCTCACGTACCGCTTTCATGGGCGAACAGACCAACCCATGGAACATACTACAGCCCCAGGTGGTGAAGAGCCGACATCGAGACGTCGGAGTTGGCTGCTGGCACAACAGGGTGGTACCTTACCGCACCGCAGGCGCACGCACGGTAGCGTTCGTGGTGGTGCTTCAGGATTCTAATATACTGCATCCAAGATCAGAACGAGCTTGCCGGTGGACCATTGTCGTCCCATTCGTGAGTAAGCTGGAGCTGAGCCATCTTATCCACTGATGTCAAGTCGCTTCGTCACAGTACTGACTTATGGGCTAATGGGTCACACTTTGGCCAAGTATCCTACAATGAGACTCCCTTTTTAAGCTTAGCAGTATGCTCATCCAATTTGATCGCTACCCCCTCATTCCACTCTGCTAGATAGAGTGGTTATTTCAGTCGGTCAGTTATGGTTGCACTCGCTCTCACTAGGGAGAACCCGCTCACCTTCTTTTTGGAATACGAAGAGATTCTTCCCCTTCGCTCCTTTGCAACCCTGCCTTCCTTCCACTCATTAATGGTTCTTATGTGTTATACAGCTAATCCGGACATATATTTATAAACCAATAGCCGCATATGTATTTTTAAGCTGGAGTTCTTGTTCGAGTGAGCTGGGTAGTAGTAGTTCGTAGGCTAAGTGAACGGGAAGCTACGGCTGATCGAAAAGCGAAGATGGGCGTATAGTTCAGTGATCTACGGCCGAAAGAGGGAACTCGGAGAGGTGAGAGATACTCAATCCATTACCATGACTGATAGGATGATCAAGCAAGGATGAAAAGCAACATTACATGTTCCGCTTCTCCTGTTAGTTAGAGAGATAGCCCTATCTTGTTGGTTCTTCTTCTTTCGAACCTTAACCATGAAAGTCAGTCAATGTTGGCTTCCTTGATTACACAGTTGACCACACGCATTCAACGGTAGGGTCCGAAGGAGGACCTTCTGTTTACTTACAAATTTGTAATGTAAATTCAAGGGATACTCATCGAGTGGACCATACCAAGGTGCATAGCGAAAGGCTTTTTTGATCTTATTGTGGAAGTACCGTGTAGAGATAGGCACCTTATCTATGCAATAACGATCTCACTCTTCAAGACAGATTTGTAAAAGGTCAATCTACGCCATGGAAGTTTCATTGCTGAATGACTTGTCTGAAAACACTACCAACTCCTTCGGGTAGGTGAATGAATCTCTCTTTTCAGGAAGGGCTGGTCTAATTCTCGGAAGGGAAGTGGAGAAAGAAAAGTGTGCATAGAAACTATATTCATCAATATTCGATCCATAAGTCGATGAATCGGAGGTCATTTCACTACTAAATAGGAAAAGTGCTACTCGGCATCCATAAGTCGAGGTATTAGCAGCCGCCCCTAAATGAATCAAATATTCTTGTCTATCGCTTTGTTCAATGCAATGGAAGCTCTTGTGTCTTTCGCCTATCGGGTAGGATGAGGATTTCCGGCAAGCAAGCCCGAGGTTCAGTCCTAGTCCCATCCATCTGATCCATAAGATAAGTTCGTTACACAGTCGATCCCAAGGCTGATCTCACCCCATTTGCAGCCATCTATGCACGATTCCTGCCATATTAAGGTAGTACGGATCATAGTGCTGGGTTGAAAGCATGCTTAGAGGATATTATTGAATGGGATTCTCTGCTTCCGCCTGAGTCGTGCTTGCTAATCCTAGGAATTTCTCTGACCCATCTGTTCTACCCCTACTTCTTCTTCTGCCTACCTGGAGGATTAAGACTTCGGATGATGCCCAAGGGACTTTTCCAGTGCTAGCTCGCCTTTTCCGCCTGAAACTAAGAAAGAGTCGTTCTAATCGGCTGAGATTGAGCCCATCTCCTTGAATCGATTTTCAATCTCTCTTTCTTCTGAACCCTCTTCGCTTAGCTACATACCGAGGGTATTCCTACAACAGCGATTGCTGCTCTATCTATTAGAAGTTAATTCAAGGGCGGACCTACTTACTGGTTTAGGTAAATATATCGTGTGTTCCCCACTGGATAAGTTCTTTTTGGAGGAAAAACGATTTTCAAAAATGATCGAAAAAAATGTGCCTCCTAAGGGTTTTGATGCAAAAAAGACAAAACAAGACCTTCTATTTTTTGTTGAAATTAGATGGTCTTCAAACTCCCGAGATGTAGTCTAGATTGCCTCCCCTTTCTGACTGGACTGACTCGGGGAAGGTTTGACCTCCTCCAGAGCATAATTCACAGCCACTCATTCGTCCTGACCAAACTAATCTATCTCTCAGCGATTCCTTTCTCTACTAATCACCCCTTTCCAACCAGCCCGCCCGATCGATCGTCGGTTGATCGGCAAATGAATAGGGGTTGAGATGGTTCACTTACGAATTACTCGTACATAACACACGTCATCTTAGAAAATTCTTAAGTGTCCACGACTTGAGAACTTGACATGAATATGATAAGGTAAATGACTAGAAAATTCAAGTAGATTATTGTAGGAGGAAATTCGCACTACCAACCCCAAGATCCAAGGGCCCCATGAGGCATGGCTCAACCCTGCTAGGCAAGGGCTCCATGACCTACCAAGTTTGCGCGTATTGATATACGATCGAGTCACATGTCGTGCCGGGTTGCGACACAGTCAGTTATATATTTTTTTTACAAGTATATGAATGGTTGTTTATGTTACAAGTCAAGACACGTTTCATCTGCCAGCAGTCTTGTTGGGCAATAGATGTACTACTCGTACCCCTGGACATCCGGGTATCTGCAGTTAGGTAGTTGCAAAAATCCTCAACTTGCATACTAGTAATTAGGATTGTGATAACCCTAGCTAGTTAATGATAGCAAGCCATAGGTAATGATTGGCCATGCACTTTTGATTGTTTGTTACTTTATATGCTCTTATGTCGTTGAGTGGCCAGAGACTAAGTTCTGCTTGGGAAAATATCTGCAACCCCGGTCCTTGTTTAGTTTAAGGGTTGTGGCTTCGACTTCGAGCAGTTCCTAAGTCCCTTGTTGCTCATTGGCTTCTTGTTCTCTATTGCTATACGGTTCAGTATTTCCATTCAGTCATTTATATTCTCGAGATACGTGCATTGGTACCGTACTAGTCTCGACCCATATTTATTTATTTCTGTCATTATGTTGTTGTGTTGTTGTTGGGCTTTGTCGTTCACCTCGAGCCTTCCTTGTGGTACTTGCTATTTGGTGTCTGATCCAACTGGTTTTGTATGGCCAGGTTCCATAGTTGATCACGAGGATCTATCGTCTTCTCCTCCGGATGGTTCGCACTCAGAGGACCGATATGGATTAGCGAGTGGGTTACCTTTATTTTCTACTTTATCTTGCACTTTTATTTTGTGGAGTATTAGCCAAGGACATATGTTAGTCCTTATTTCTGGGTTTTGTTCCCTCCGTCTTAGTACGGCATAGATGTATATTCTGGACAGCTGCTAGTTGTACATTTACGTACCTTTTTTTATAGTCAGTTGATATATCTTTTATTATGTCAGCTCTCATGATTATGTATGTACTTGTGTTTCGGACGCCTTACCCATCTCATATATGATTTACTCTTTATTGCTTCTTATGTTGTTGGATTGAGATAGGATTTGTTCGACCATAAGAGTCGTCAGTGGCATGCTAGAGTCTTCCCACTTGTCTTCTAGACAGCTTTGACCGTATCTCGGGGTATTGGCGTACTCTGATATACGTAGCTGGCTTTATTTTGCCCTCGATCTCTAGTATTCTGGTTTTGGGGCGTGACAGGGTTTTTTGGTGGCCCATGCAGGTCTGTCTTCAGACTTGTGGGGGATTTATCTTGTTAGAATCTCAATCCTATATTTGTCTTCATTTGATCTCCCTTTGCTTATCACATTCTCGTTTTCCTTGAACTGTAAACATGATTGACATATCCTTGTTCTATTCATGTCCATTATTGATATCATGTGTCCATATCCTTCAGGGACACCCCACCTTCTTATCTATTTCTTTCGAGGATTTTATTGCTCCGTCTTCTTCCTTGGTTCAGGCAGTATGTCTGCATCAGATTTTGCCTCCACAGAGTCAGGTACCAGTACCATCTCAGCATCTGGTGGTAGCTCAGTTTACTACACTCCAGTCAGTTCAGCCAACAAAGTCAGCCCGATCCTGTGTTCAGCACCTCCTTCCGACGTGGTCTCAGCAGATTTAATGTCAGCATCCGGTGCAGTATTGCCCAGGTCCAGTAAGTCAGATAAAATCAGCAGCAGGTAAGAGCAGCAGTCCCGATGCATAGGCAGAGAGAGTTTGTTATCATTGAGCAGATGTTGGTTGAGGGCAGCCAGATTGTTAGTAAGCTTCTGAGGTGTTCCTTCAGTCATTCTTATTCTTGGGTTCCGTTGATGGCCTTGTATTCCATTCATACCCCGGAATGCGATGGTCGACTTGACATATTCGACGAGTGAACGCGAGTTTCTCGTACCACTCATCTGCCTTCGTATCTCGTGATACACGATATCTATCATGTATCCCGACTACGTAGGTGCGTCCTGGATTAGAGCCATGTTTTTGACTGAGTCGTTGGTACCGACTTACTTCAAAACTTGACCCTTATCCACTTTGCGAGTCAGCGCAGGCAAGCGAGGACGAATCCCTACTCACTGACTCAGGGGTATATTATTCCATATGCCTCCTTTTCTTGTATTATATATGTATATATTTATTATTTTCTGCATTTATTTAAATTCTGTATCTCAAATATCACTTGTACACGGGATGTTTTTTTCGATGTATTATGATTTTACATTGTTTTAGAATGTCTATTTTTGCTCGACTGTCTTTAGGAAATTCCGAGGACGGAATTTTTCTAAGTTGTGGAGAGTTGTGAGACTCGTCTCACAGTATCGGTATTTATATACGGATACGTATTTTGTATCGTATTTTATATTTTCTCGGTTTTCAGAATGCTTTAAAGTTTTCCCAAATTATAGATTTTCTCTTTGGCCGGCATACCGATGGTGTACCGGAGTATACCGACGGCATACCGTCCGGACAGATTTTTCATATTTTAGATATTTTTGATTTCAGATATTTTCGTGAATAGTATTTCCGATATTTTTATGAATAGTATTTTGAATATTTTGATGAATAATATTTAGATATTTTCGTGAATAGTGTAGATGCATTCTATTATCCAATGGACAATTGGTTTTCTTTCAATGGCTAGGATTGATCTAGATTTTGACATGGATCACGATCCAACGGTCACGATTAATTCACCTCTTATATATATACCCTCCCTTTTTCTCTCTCTCCTCTCTTTTCATTCCCTCCACCCTCTCTCTTCATTCATCTTCTCTTCTCTCCCCTTAGGTTTTGCATGGGAGCTTGGCCTTGAGGCCTAGAGTGCGGTTTCATGCCCCTCTTGGTGGTGGAGTAGAAGATTAGTCTTGGAACTTAACCCTAGGCAAGTACATCTTGCTCAAAAGTAATATGACCATGCTATAATTTTGTTTTCCATAGAGATTAAAGTTTTATTGTTCTATAATATGCTCCTCTAAATTGTTAACATGTTTAATGTATATCACTTTTGGTTTTGATTGACAATATGACATAGATCTGAGTTTCTAGATATGATTTTCGAGTATTTTGAGGTATTGATCTATCAAATGTTTTATGTTATGAAAACTAATACTTCCATGTTGTAGGAAATTCAATTCTATGCAATTTTGACTTTTAAAAATCTGAATTTCGATTTAAAACGAAGTTTTTATGGCCGAAACAAGTTTTGGCAAAAATTTGAATTTTGTTGTTGTTTGAAAAACCAGTATACCGACGGTATACCGATTTTTGCACCAGAAACTTTCTGTTTTTAGGCCGATATACCTTCGGTATGCCGCAGTATACCGCCAGTATGCCGTTTCATGCCGTTCTAGGCTGATTTGAGCTGTTTTTGCCTGTTTTTGACCGTTTTTGATATTTTTTTGATGGTAATGGACTCTTAACATGATTAGATGTCCTTGTATAGTTAGAACATGATTGTACACTATATGTACATGACATTTGTTCGTGTTCACATATTGTTTTATGTCCAGATTCTTGATAGTGGCTCGTAGTAGCGCACTCATGACTTAATTTTCTTATTGATTTCTAGACCCGAGATATGAGTACATGTTCTTTCTTGACACCGTGGATATAGCTTGTTAAATGTAAATCTATTGCATCTTGGCACTGGACAATCGAGTGTGAGTATTGTTCCGTGTATCATGTGATGTTAGTACGGGAATGTTCGTAAGTGATAACTTACGAATTACTCGTACATAACACACGTCATCTTAGGAAATTCTTGAGTGTCCACGACTTGAGAACTTGACATGAATATGATAAGGTAAATGACTAGTAAATTCAAGTAGATCATTGTAGGAGAATATTCGCACTACCAACCCCGAGCTCCAAGGGCCCCAAAGGCATGACTCAACCCTGCTAGGCAAGGGCTCCATGACCTACCAAGTTTGTGCGTATTGATATACGATCGAGTCACATGTCGTGCTGGGTTACGGCACAGTCAGTTATATGTTTTCTTTTACAAGTATATGATATGGATGTTCATGTTACAAGTCAAGACACGTTTCATCTGCCAACAGTCTTGTTGGGCAATAGATGTACTACTCGTACCCCTGGACATCCGGGTATCTGCAGTCAGGTAGTTGCAAAAATCTTCAACTTGCATACTAGTAATTAGGATTGTGATAACCCTAGCTAGTTAATGATAGCAAGCCGTAGGTAATGATTGGCCGTGCACTTTTGATTGTTTGTTACTTTATATGCTCTTATGTCGTTGAGTGGCCAGAGACTAAGTTCTGCTCGGGAAAATATCTGCAACCCCGATCCTTGTTTGGTTTAAGGGTTGCGGCTCCGACTTCGAGTAGTTCCTAAGTCCCTTGTTGCTCATTGGCTTATTGTTCTCTATTGCTATACGGTTCAGTATTTTCATTCAGTCACTTATATTCTCGAGATACGTGAATTGGAACCGCAATAGTCTCGACCCATATTTATTTATTTGTGTCATTATGTTGTTGTGTTGTTGTTGGGCTTTGTCGTTCACCTCGAGCCTTCCTTGTGGTACTTGCTATTTGGGGTCTGACCCCACTAGTTTTTTATGGCCAGGTTCCATAGTTGATCACGAGCATCTACCGTCTTCTCCTTCGGATGGTTCGCACTCAGAGGACCGATATGGATTAGTGAGTGGGTTACCTTTATTTTCCACTTTATTTTGCACTTTCATTTTGTGGTGTATTAGCCAAGGACATATGTTAGTCCTTATTTCTGGGTTTTGTTCCCTCCGTCTTAGTACAGCGTGGATGTATATTCTGGACAGCTGCTAGTTGTACATTTACATACCTTTTTTTATAGTCAGTTGATATATCTTTTATTATGTCAGCTCTCATGATTATGTATGTACTTGTGTTTGGGACGCCTTACCCATCTCATATATGATTTACTCTTTATTGCTTCTTATGTTGTTGGATTGAGATAGGATTTGTTCGACCATAGGAGTCGTCAGTGGCATGCTAGAGTCTTCCTACTTGTCATCTAGACAGCTTTGTCCGTATCTCGGGGTATTGGTGTACTCTGATATACGTAGCTGGCTTTGTTTCGCCCTCGATCTCCAGTATTCTGGTTTTGGGACGTGACAGGATTGATGAGCTCCACAGGTCCCATTGTGTGCCTCTTGGAGCACTTCATGTGCCTCTGTCTGGGATAGGCACCGGAGGAGGAGTCCATCGTAAGAACGACGGTACAGCAGTTTGGTAGTTGTGTCATAAAAGAATTGGAGGGAACGTCTCCTGACGGAAGCCGCCTCCTTCGGGTCTTCAGATAGAATCTCATAGACCGCGTAGTCGATGAACGGGAAACACCAGTCCCGTACGTCTACATTAGCTTCTGCTTGGATTGAGTAACTTTTGGCATGTGTGCAGAGCGTACTTCCGATAGACGAGTTCTTGCCTTATCACAGTAACGGTGTATTGGGATCTTCCAGGAGCTGCGAGAGAGGCGGTGAGACTGACGAGGGCTTCGACCTCTAAATTTTATAAACGTGGCACATGCTGGAGATGATGTCGATGGCTGCCTGATGGTAGGGGATTAGGTCCTCATGATGGACCTCATATTGCCCTCGAACTTGCCTAATGATCAGCTTTGAGTCCCCATAGGCTTCACTGTAGTCAACCCCCAACTGTTTAGCGAGTTATAGCCCGATAATAAGGGCGTTATACTCAGCAACGTTATTGGTACATGACTCCACGAGGGAGTAGGCACAATGGATGATCAGGCCATCGGGGGTAATAAGGACAACCCCTACTCTCGCTACAATCTCACCCTTGGGTCCTGTCCTTGAAGCACCATCAAGGAACAGTTGCCATACAGGATTGTCTAAGACAACATTAGATTCTAAGACTTCATCGTGGATGTCGTCGTAGAGCTTTGACGTCTCTGTCACAGGGTGTGCTACTAGAAAATCGCCAACGTTTGGCCTTTAACTGCCTTCTGAGGGACGAACATCATGTCATAAGGAGTAAAGAGTATGGCCCAGGTGGCTAACCTCGAGTTCAAAGCCCCTGGCTTGGTCATGAGGACCCTGAAGGGGTTGATTCGGGAGACGACGTGGATCGTCTGTCCGGTCACATAGTGACATGTTTTCTGAATGACGAAGAGTAACGCAAGACACTCCTTCTCAACAGGATTGTACCGGTGCTCGACTCCAATCATGGTTCTGCTGAGGTAATAGATGGCCTGTTCGTGTCCTTCATCGCTCTTCTGGGCCAATAATACCCCGAGAGAGTGATCCATGGCTAAGACGTAGAGTAGAGAAGGTCTTCCTATTACTGGAGCTACCAGAACGGGGGGACTGGTGAGGTACTTCTTGATGTCGTCGAATGCTTGCTGGCACTTTTCGGTCCATATAAAGGAGACCCTCTTTTTCATCAGTTTGGTGAAGGATTGGCATCGACCAGAGAGGTTTGCTATGAATCTTCTGATGTATGCCAGACATCCTTGCAGGCCTCGAAGTTCTCTGAGATTCTTCGAGAGAGCCATGTCCAGGATTACCTTCGTCTTCTCCGGGTCAATATGGATTCCCTTCGCCGTGACGATGAAGCCTAAGAACTTGCCGCTGGAGAAACCTAGGAAGGACTTGGCCGGATTCATCTTTAGTTGGTGTGCCCGTATTATGTCGAACATTGTTCGTAAGTCATCCAAGTGGCTGGACTTGACTTTGCTCTTGACGACAATGTCATCGACGTAACACTCCACCGTCTTCTGAAGATGTTTGCAAAATATGGTACTCATAGCCCGCTGGTAGGTTGCGCCCACATTCTTCAATCAGAAGGGCATAACTGTATAACATTATATCCATTTCGGAGTTCGGAACGAAGTATGCTTTTTATCTTCGGGAAACATCTTGATTTGGTTGTAGCCTGAGAAGCCATCCATGAAGGACATACGCTCAAAGCCACAAGGGTTGTCGATCATCACGTCTGTAATTGGGATAGGAAATTCGTCTTTTGGACAGGCCGAGTTGAGATCCCGAAAGTCTACGCAGACTCTAATCTTCCCGTTATTCTTGGTAACCGGCATGATATTGGCCACCCAGTCTGGGTGCTATTCTTCATGGATGAAGCCACTCCTCAAGGAGTTTATCGACTTCTTTTTCGATGGCATCCATAATATTGGGACGGAAGCGATGTTGCTGCTGTTTGATAGGTTTGACGTCAGGTGGAATGTTGAGCCAGTGCGTGGCGACTTGTGGGTCCAAATCTGGCATATCTTCATAGCTCTAGGCAAAGACATCTATATACTCCCAGACTAGCTGTACTAGAGAATCTTTGTCATCTCCTGTCAGGCTTTTGCTGACAAAGATGGGTTTAGGGAAACTTTCATCCCC
This sequence comes from Iris pallida, assembly GCA_029216955.1. Taxonomy (NCBI): domain Eukaryota; kingdom Viridiplantae; phylum Streptophyta; class Magnoliopsida; order Asparagales; family Iridaceae; genus Iris; species Iris pallida. The sequence goes on along the minus strand of JANAVB010020398.1, from coordinate 3,381,814 downwards.
TAAGTCGATCTGGACGACTTCGTCCTTGGTAGGAGGCTCTCGTTGTTCTAAACACCATTCCAATTGAGGGCCAAGGCGTTGAGCCCAGGGCTCCTCTTCGAAGAAATTGAGTGCCTGGTCTTCTTCCTCTGCGGGATCATCTATGGAAACCATGTTGACAGATAGTACCTTATGGAGGTCCCGGCCTATACTGGTATTAGAATCCCAGGTTAAAGAGCTGGAAGAATGGGAGTGTAGTGGAGCCTCCGGTTCTGAACTCTCTGAAGTGGTCGTAGGAGTAATATACCCCAACCCCCGGTGAGTACGTTGGTAGTAGTTATGAGGCTTCCGCTTCGGAGTATGAACTCGTAAGGGAAGTTGCTGACCTTTGTCGTAGTTCAACCCTATGTTGCTGTTCAGGTCGTATACCATCTTCTGGATGAGATATTTGGCTTGAGTAGCATAGCGGTAGAACTGCATCTTGCCGTTGTCGGGTTCCGGTTCTCCAGGGGCTGGCCGCTGCGGATGTTCCAATCAACCGAGGACGATAGGTTGCTCCTCCGGGTTCCTTGGCGGGACTAGGAAGTAGGAGCCTTTGGAAGGGACAACTCCGTTTACAAGGTTGGCAGTTGTCACTTGCGTTTGTAGAGTACATAGAGCGTTGTCTAAGAAGTACTTAGTGTTCCAATGCGCACAAGAGTAATTCGAAGGCAACTTTCTATTAATAAAATGTGAAATTTTATCCTGAGGGATTACATCACCTAAAGACTGTGCCTCGATATTAGTGCAGACGTCATCTTATAATTCCTTGTGGGCAAGAGCTGCTGCAGAAGAAGGTGGAGAAGATTTTTGCTTCATCTTGATCACCGCATGAGGCGCAGCCAAAGTATCCTGCAGCTTTGAAGCGCATCTTGGGGCCTTTCGGAAGAGCTTTATTTGCAGGGGCTTTCGGTTTGATGTCGTCGGAGGCGGCCGTGCTGGAGCCTTGCCCCGAAGTTTGATGACCAGGGGGCTGGAGTCTTAGGTGGCTTCCCTTTCAGTCGAACCCTCATAGGTCCTTCCGTGACGGCTACAGCTTCTGCTTCGTCGTCGGCATCGTTTCATTCGTCATTCCTGGGGAGTGGTTTGTACAGATCGGCATCCGTCCTCGGAACGGGTCGATGTCAGCAAACTCCATCTTGACGGTCGCGTCGCTGGCCACGTACTTCATGCACTGGTGGAGAGTGGAGGGGACGATCATGTACTCATGGATCCATGGTCGTCCATGCGACATGTTGTAGTTTATGTCCGCATTGATGACGTAACAAGTAACCACAGTATGAAGATCACCTATTTGGCACTTCAATCGGATCTTGCCCAGAGGCTCACTCTTCTCCGTGTTTAAGTCACTGATGGTGGTTTTCGATGCCGTGAGAGGGTACATCAGGATCCCTAGAGTTTGGAGCAGACTTCGAGGGATGATGCAGAGAGATGAGCCCGGGTCAATGTGAATGCGATCGACTTTGATGGCACCCACGTATCCTGTGTAGTACAGGGGTCAGTTGTGCCGGTTGTTCTATAGCAGCATATCGTGCTGCGTGAAGATGATTTTAGGAATCACCTCGACTACGCTATGGCAATGTGGACACATGTCGCAGGATCTTCCTTGGGCGGCTTCACCTGCACGAGGTAAGCCTCTGCATTCTGCAGTGCGTCGCTGAAGGCGTCCCGAGTTCTTTGGAGAGCCGGAAAAGCTCGAAGAGTGATAACTGAGCCGACATGTTGGCCAGCTACGCCAGTATATCAAAGTTGTAGGGCTTGATCGGGCCTACTGCAGAGTCCTTTCGTAGAGGCTTATCAAAGCGGACCTCATTTTGTTTCTGCTTATCTGCGGCAGGAGTTGAGAAGGTCCGGCTTGTGCTGTATCGGAAGTAGAATGGGTCGCCGGTGGGGTCGTCTCTTCTTCAGGAGCCTAGTTTTTCTCTCTCTGGAGAGCCGAACGAGTGGTCACCCTGGTGTCTTCTGCCGAAGAGGAGACCATGCGACATGTCATGACCTTCCTCCCTTTAGTCGGGCGCGTTGCTGGCATAATTATGTCAGGAGTGAGATCTGGATGAACCCACATCACTTTGACTTGTGCTATTGTGAAGGGGATGAGGCCCTGAGCATTGTCCCTGGTAGGCGGAAGGTTGACGACTTCCATCATTGCCTTTGGGATAGGGACGTCGTCGTCTTGAGTTTCGGCTATCGGGAAGCTCCCGAACTGTATCGTGACCATGTTGGCCATCACAGTCTTTTTCTCGTAATCGAGGAAGATGACGTTGGCGTCAATAAGACGTTAAATCTGTCTTTTCAAAACATAGCAGTTGCGTGTTGAGTAGTAGATGTATTGGTGGTAATGGCAGTACTTAGGATTATCCACCTTTCCCACTTCGTCAGGATGCTTGGGAGGTGGAAGCTGCAGCCTGCCGCCCTTGGTCAGCATCACGGATAATTCGAGCATGTCTTCGTCATTGAAAGAGTAGGTTTCCTTCGGCTTCTGTGCTTCGGCTGGCTTGGAGCTCACGAGCGTTGGACCCTTTGTAATATTGACGACCATAGCTTGCTTGCCTTTACTGTGTCTTACTCGCTTCCCTTTATCTTCAAGAGAGGGAAAGTTCAAACCCAGGGGTTGTGTGTCCTGTGCCTTCTTCTGAGTTACGTCTGCTTCAGTAATGAAGGGCGTCCACTTGGTGCAGGGAGCACTGTGCCACAGTTTCATGGTAGGGAGCATATTCTTGCGACATGAATCCATGAGCATGGGCTCAGGCATGCCTGGAGGTAGCCTTAGGGCAGCCTGGCGAAAGCGTTCAATGTACGCTCATATGGGCTCCTTTTATTTCTGAACGATGTCCATGAGAGTAGACATCGTCAAGTCCAACCCTCCTTCATAAAACCGTTCCAGGAACATATTCTTCATGTCTTCAAACGATTTAATGCAGTTGTCTGGCAAACTGCAGAACCATTCATAGGCCACCCCCTGTAGAGCTCCAACGAAGATGCTGGTGAGAAGGGCGTCGTCCTTTGGCGGGTGTCCTGTTACTGAGGCAAAGTACCTCAAGTATTATCTGGGCGACTCCTTAGTATCATAAGGGGTGATAGTCTGTAGTTTATATCTGGAAGGATAAACCACATTGTCCCACTCAGTAGGATAAGGCTGCCGGATGCCCATCTTTCAGAGTGTGGCTTGCTTTTCTTTGGCATCATGGCGAGTGTATAACTCCTCGAGTGCTTACTGTATTTTGTTGGATACTACTGGATTGATGGTCGACGGAGTGGCCGACGACTGCACGACTTGGTTTATGACGGGCAGGGTACTAGACCCATCATGAACCATCAGAGCCGCAAGTATGGAAGTAGTGGGAACCAATCTATCCTTGATCTCTAGAACGACAGAGGCTAAATTCTGTATGGATATGTGCAACGCGATAAGACTTCCTTCGAGAGCCTCAATGCGTTTCGGCTAATCAGCACTTCCGCTTGATTCTTCATTGTCATCAGCCGCCATTTGCACAGATGATATGTGCGTGTAAGTAGAAGGGGTGGTAGATCTTTTGCTTTCTGGTTTGGAGTGCTGGTGTTCATCATCTTGTGGGAAGATTGGCAAGTTGCGATCGTCCTTTGACTCGACATTGTTCCTACCCCCGATCTTCTGACTGTTTGTGCCCGTAGAAGTATCGGTGTCATACGTCTCTTCGTCATTCTGAAACGAGGGATTGTTATTGTCACTACCACATTCCTAGTTTGAGGGTATTTTTGTCATTTTTGAATTATTTGAATTTAATATATTTTATTAGGAATTTAAAATAATTTAATTGAATGGTGTGATTTAAATACTATTTAATTAATTTCCATGTGGTTTAGATTAGCCTAACCTAGATTAGTCATAGCTAGTCTTGTTAGCCACATTGAGAATTAGTTAGTATTGCATTATGGTTTGAGTCATGTTTAGCTAGGTTGAGTGGTTTGCAAATGGACTAGGAAGGAGCCCTAGATTCTAAGCCACTCATTAGACTTGATTCATTGCTAGCCCTTAGATGCACCCTAGAAACCCTAACCCTAAGCTAAGTGGCCGGCCAAGGACCCCCCTTGCCTATATCGTATCCTTTTAGAAAGTTGTGCCTCCTTTCAATATTCTATTATTTTTCCTAAGAACTAGGTGAGCCTCCATTTTATTTCTTCATAGTTTAATCAATAGAGCTCCATTTTTATTGGGATTTCTTCCATAGTGTTCTAATCACTGTTCTTCTACTATTTATGGAGTTACATATCAGGATTGAAACAATTTGGAGATTTTTGGTGGCTTTTGGAGAGCTCCTTTGAAGAGGCTTTTTGTTGTCAAGAACACACATAGGTATAACTCTATTCATCCATTAAAATTAGGTTTTCTTTGCATAAACACCAAGCCCTAGGTGTCCTTATGCTGTAGGAATAGGGTTTGCTCAATTTCGTGTCCTGTACGTGTCCGTATCGGACACGTATCAGTAACCAGCATAGGTGTTCGACGAAATGCCACAGTGGGCATTTCGATCGAGATTTTGAAATATAAATGAATAGGAAGTTGTGTTTGGATGTGGCTTACGTGTTTTTGCTTGACTGAGGTGTTACTTGTGTCGTGTCGTGTCGTATCGCTTTGGATACGTGTACACGCGGGGTGCACCACGCGCGCGCGCGGGAAGCATTCTTCTGCTACCAGCGTGTTCATGCTCAGTGCACAGAGCACGTGGACACGCATGGTTGGACATGGAGTGAGGGGCAATGACTGTTGTGTCATCCCCAAAGTTTTGTGTCCTGATATTTCGTGTCTGGTAAGGAATCTGGCCTGCACTGGACACGGGGAGCACAACCACTGTACAGATTCAATGTACACTAGTTTGAGTAATGTTGGACACTTCTGTGTCCTGGTTTTGGACACCACATTAACTGTGTGACACGTGCCTATATGGTATATTAATTATCTACCTAATGTTCATCATGAATTGCTAAATCGGATGTGGATTTGGAAATACAAATCGACTGATACATTAGAATATCAGTGAGTATCACTGTTCTTCATTCCTGTCAATTAAATGATTTACTTTATGTGCTAAATTATATCCTACATGCTATCTAGTTTATGATTAGTTGATTTTCATATTAGACATCATGATTTAGATTAAATTTTCAGTATTAGGTTGATTGCATAATCGAAATTGCATGAAATGGGTTTCCTATTTTCTGATACATGTAGTATCAGTAATTACTCTTAATTCGAATGTTTAAATTCCAGTTCAGTGTTAACTCACACATATTTACACAGGTTATATAGGAGTTTATGTGTTGGGGAGGTTGGTTTCATGTGGGGGAGTTAACTGGGAATCGAAATCCTGAGAACTTATTACCTGTCAATTCTTCACTGTTTGTTTAAATCCTGAGCACTTGATCCCTGAGATAAATGCCATGTATGAACACTAAGCTTCACGATTTTGTTCAATCCTGAACCCTGAGGATTGATTTCCATTTCCTTAACTGAGTTGTTCTTCCCAATGACTGAACCCTGTTTAACTGTTAATAGCAATAACCTGGGACTGTTTTGATATTCTCCCATGTTCATTGTTCGACTGATTTCATCCTATTTAGATGCTGAAATTGTAGCACACAGACACACACATCCTACATACACACACATATATGTTTCAGTTCACCTATATTCCTATACCTGTTCACTGTCATTGATAACTGAATACATATTCCTGTGGCACACATTACATATATTTCCTGTCAACACACACTGAAATTAACTTGGACACTATCACCCAGGTTCACATGGTCCTGAACACACACACAGAGGGACTCGGTTCATTATCAATCATGTGCAAAACACATGTTTTTACTCTAGCACACAATTTCACTGTCACTTACACATATGTTCCTGTCTTTAGGATTTCTGTGGCACACACATACACACAAAGTTCCTCACATTTCCATGTATCATGTACACACACTATCTCACAGTTCACACACACCTGTTATATTCCCTGTCCTTGGAATTCCTACTGAAACTGTCACAGTTTCCTTCTTAACACACACAGTGGAACACACACACACTGATTTCTGATTTCCCCTCACATGTATCACAGTCACATACACACACATCACATGTTATCCCCCTCTCTATGAAATACATGTATATGTTCTATATGAGTATGCCTATAGCTATATATAGCATACCTACTCTAATGTGGATGTGTGAATGGTAGAGTAGCATATATGGGTATTTCCATATGTGTAGTAGCTAATGTGCTAGGCATATTCTATTTGTATATGTAGATATATATATATATTCATAATGTGAATAGTGATATATATATATATATATATATATGTGGTATTGGCCTATGGTGTGTCTGTTAGACTAGTGAGAGCTTAGTTAGACTTGTTTAGTTTTGATTAGGCCTAGAATAGACTAGTTCGACTAGTATAGACTTGTTTGGCTTAGGTTTGACTTGGTTGACCTAGTTTGACTTCTAGGATTGACCAAGGTTGACCAAGAGTTGACTTTGGTCTAGATTGACCTAGAATCATGTAGAATGCATAGTAGAACTTCATGTTACCATTTTGGACTTGCTGTGACTTGTGCTATTCTGATTAGGAGCCAGACACCTCTCCTCGGACAGTACTTTTCATCCGGACACTCAGATAGCAGGCGAGTACATTCTCTGATCATTTTATATCTTGTTTAGGATTATATTTCCTGCTTTAGATTATCTTACTTGATGCTGACACGTTGGTAACACGGATTAGTACTATATGGATCCCTTCATGAGATGTTATCCCTCTCGGGAGCATCAGATACTCTTGTCTCGTGTGCTTTACTTACATCACATATCTCATGCTTCTATTATCATGAATCTTCGGAAATCAGCTAGTGACTCATGTACCCTCATGATCATCGAGCCTTCACGAATCAATTCATGAATCACCCTTATGGGCAATTTAGTATAATCATGAATCTTAACGTTGCTTGACTGGATCCTTGTGTATTGATTGGGGATGGGGGAGTATAAATGAACATGTGGATAATTCCAAGTAGTGCAATCACGAATCAATTCTGTAGTGTAATCATGAATCAGTCCCTAGCCATTCACATATTTATCCTGTACTCTGAATCACTAGCACTGTCTCTCCTTATATATATCATAGATATTTACTTACAGTCTCTCTCTTACATTATGCTATTCTTCAGTTTCCTGTATTTTATTCTCTAGCATGATTATATTTCCTTTCCTGCTATGACTTGTTGAGATGTATTGTGCTCGCTCCTATCCTGACTGGACCTGTTGAAATATTACAGAGGATGAGGATGAGACGTTCTGCCCTACTTATTACGGTGCTACCCTAGATGAGTGCTTGGACCTGGACCAGCAGCAGGTCCTACTAGCAGTGGATGACACTCCTCTAGACTAGGATGTTTCATTTACATTACTCTCTGGATGACTGTATATATTTGATACTTGGGATTTGGGATATATACTTATCTTAGACACTTAGACTCTCTGTTTGTACTTGTGGATTCCTTTCTTTTCAGCAGTATCTATCTATCTTTCTATCTTATCTTTCTGCCTTAGTTGTGATTGAGTTTACTTTCTGCTATGTCACCCCCATTCGGGGAGTATAAACTGTTAGCATTATATTGTTAGATGTTGTGACCTAGGACAGCGTTCTACCGCCGACACTGCGGCGTAGGCTGGACGTACCCACGTCTCGTGCCCTTACTCTAGGGTGCGGGTCGTGACACGTTTTTAGTGGTGGCCCATGCAGGTCTAGTTTAGAAATGTAGTGGTATTCGAACTAGAATGTCACTGCAGCCTGCAGTAGGATTAGGATAATTTGAAGGTACTCAATCACATTAGGAAAAACTCTTTATCAGATTCCGTATATCTATATTTTTTCTGCTATTTGTCTTTCCTTGAATATTAATTGTCCGCATTTACTATTTTCGACTCCTTCTCAGCAATTGTTTCTTTTGATATGTCTCAAGGATGGTTGAGACGAGATCACATCGCCAGGGCCAAGGGGACGCCGATGAGAGGTCTGCCACCTCTCATACTCAGCAGCCAGCCTCTGGTACCGCAGCCCCAATCATGCCAGCTGGGGTAGGCGTTTCAGCTGCTTTCAGAGGAGCCTCTCCACCTGTGAGGCATGAGCCGAGTCCGGTGATTCCGGATGTGCTTCAGCAGCAGCAGCCACCTTCGGGGACAGTTGACGCTATTCAGCTGCTTGCCTTCTTCCGGCAGTACATGGAGGGTCAGCAGACCCAGCAGCAGAGGCACACAGCAGAGCTCAGCCGAGGCATTGATCTGGTCGTAACTGCGGTAGAGAGAGTTGCAGCTCAGCCAGCGGCAGCCTCGCAGCCGCACCAGCCACGAGAGAAGGGCATCCATGATTTTTAGAAGATGCACCCTAGGGACTTCCGAGGGACAGAGGGGATCCTGTATGCCGACGAGTGGATCGAGCACATGGAGGAGATATTCAGGTTGGCTGAGATCCCGACGAGGCTCCAGATTGAGGCAGCGGCCAACATAATGCAGGATCTGGCCCGTACGTGGTACCAGACTGACCCGAGGGTTGGTACTGCAGTACAGACTTGGGCAGCATTCAAGAAGCTATTCAAGAAGAAGTTCTTCCCGGATGCAGCGTTGGGAGCCCTCGAGACTCAGTTCGAGGTCCTAGTCCAGGGGAGCTAGTCTGTGGAGGAGTACGCAGGAGAGTTCTGCCGCCTGAGCAGATTTGTAGAGGGCTTGTCAGAGGCGACGAAGGTCCGGAGGTTCCGGAAGGGCTTGGTAAAGGAGGTCAAGTCCTACAACAAGAATGCCCGCAATGCTACCTTTGAGGAGATCCTAGTGGACGCATTAGCTACAGAGGATGATCTTGAGCTTAGGCTCAAGAGGGGGCGAGACTTCCAGGGAGGCAGCAGTAGCGGAGGACCGGCTAAGAGGTCACGCTTTCAGCAGCAGCACCAGCAGCACCACCAGCAGCAGAGGTTCCAGCCACAGCAGTTTCAGCAGCCGAGGCATCAGCCAGTGCAACATCAGTAGCAGAGGGTGCAGCAGCAGGCACCGAGGCAGCAGGCCACCACCTGTGCTTATTGCAAGAAGCCAGGGCACGGGTGAAACGAGTGTAGGAAGAGACTAGGCAGGTGCTTACTCTGTGGGGCAGCAGACCATCAGCTGAAGGAGTGCCCTATGTTCTCGACACGTTCAGGGCAAGGAGCAGGAGCCAAGGCTCCCGCAGGACAGCAGCAGAAGGGACCGTTGCCGACTCAGCAGCAGCGGTTCGTACAGCACCAGCAGCAGGCCAGAGGAGGACAGCAGGGGCGAGCTTTCGCCATGGCGGCTGAGGATACAGAGGTAATAGGAGAGCTGATCGCAGGTTCGGTTCTTCTCGACTCCAGTCCAGCTTTTGCATTATTCGATTCTGGTGCTTCGTATAGCTTCGTATCAGTATCATTTGCGGTTAGACACGGTATCATAGCTGAATCGTTGCCTAGGACTTACAAGATCACGAATAGGGGTGGCATTATCCTTGTGAGTGATGTTTGTAAGGGTCGGAGTGTTGTTTTGGGAGGCCGTGAGTTGGAGGTGAGCCTGCTTGTAATGCCATTGCCGAACTACGATATAGTACTCGGTATGGATTGGTTGAGCAGGCACCACGTCTGTATTGATTGTAGAAGGGACAGAGTTCTCTTCAGAGTGCCGGGGGAGCCAGAGTTCGAGTACTCTAGACGTTAGGCGGAGCAGAGCAGTAGAGTTTTCTGCGGAGTCTCGGTTGAGGAGCAGACGATTCCACACCCCTTGATAGCAGAGTATATGGATGTTTTTCCAGAGGAGTTGCGTGGATTGCCACCAGACAGAGACATTGAGTTCTCGATAGACTTAGTTCCAGGAGCGGAACCCATCTCTCAGCACGTCTATCGAGTGAATAACAGTAAGTTGGTGGAGCTGAAGAAGCAGGTGGATGAGCTGCAGGACAAGGGCTTTATCCGTTCGAGTTCGTCGCCATGGGGTGCACGAGTATTATTTGTGCCGAAGAAGGATGGGTCAGTGCGGATGTGTATTGACTACTGTTTGCCATTGATTGTAAAAGTACAGAATAGTTTTATGGAAGGACTGAACTTAGACTCACAATACAAACTCGCTTGTACAAAGAAAGCCTAGGGACGAAAACCTAGGTACAGCAGTCTAAGTACAATTGTTTATTTTAGATTCTGGGGGGTGACGATAGAGGCTCAGAAAAGCGACGGCCGCTCTGCCTTACTCCTTGGACAATCGGTATGCAGCCTTGGCTCGTGGAAGATCTGCTTGGCGTGGACGAAGAAATGCTCTTCTTGCTCTCCTCGTGTTGCTCTCCTGGCTTCTCTCTCTCTGTGGTTATCGAAAAGGAGGGGAAGCTCTCTCTGTATCTCTGTCTCTCTCTCTTTTTTTTATTTTTTTGTTGCCCGTATTTTTTGCAAGAGAATGATGCTGGCTATTTATAGGAGTGGGGTGTGATCATTAGGGTTTGCTAATGATCATTTGTTTGGAATGTCGGCGCTCCTTCAATCTATCTGAACCCTTGATCCTGATTACAATAAATCTAGGCCATTAATGCGGATAGCACCGTATCTTGTGAGCAATTAATGTTAACTGCTTTAAATCTTCATGATTGATTACGCCAATGTCTGATTGCTCGCCACATGTCCCATTAGCTTGATAATAAATGATATGCCCTGATCTTTGTAATTATGACGATGATGTCAAATATACTTGTTGGGATTCGGTTAAATCCTTGATTGATCCGATGCCACGTGTTTTGATTGTGGGTCCTGTCGGAGCCGCATAGGATGGGCAACACTTGAACCGCAGGGAGATACTCTTCGTAAGCCGCATAGGACAATGCTTCATCGAACCGCAGTGAACGAACGCTCAATGAGCCGCATATGCATAGTCTTTGCGACCCGCATGAGCTAGCGTTGTATTGAGCCGCAGGGGCTGAGCTCTCAGTGGGCTGCATATGGCTGATTTCTGCTAGTCATATAAGGTGACTTCTCAGTGAGCCGCATGAAGCTGTTCTCTATTTAAGCCGCATGAGATTTGCCACGTGGCAACCTAGGATTTCTGACGGATCGGGTCAGAGATCTTCTTCTTTTCTTGAAGAGTCTGTCATTATGGCAGAGCCATTATGACACTTTATGCCAGAGCCGCCACAGTCGACAAATCGTGTTAGAGCATTAAATGAGGCCATTATTCAAAGGGCCAGCTGTAGGGAAGGATCACAAGGGGACACGTGGCATCGATCGAGCCGCATATTCCTGCTGATCCGTATACACTCTCGAGCCGCATGAGACTGAGAGTCTTCCTTTGAACCGTGTAAGACAGCTCCCATATGAGCCGTATGGGCTTCGTATCCGGAGCCGCATGGACCATTATTCTGATATTTTCCATGCTTCTACAGGACCCCCTTCAAAGTTTTTAATTTGTAAAATTAAAACACTTTGAATAAGAAGCATGGCCTCGTTCATGCCGCATACGATATTCTGTCTGCCTGAGCTTCCTAGCTGCATAAGTGTCTCAGCCGTATAGATTCATCTGGCCGTACAGGCTCTTTGCCACGCGTCCTGACCACGTGTGCAAATCTTCATTAAGTGCCCTTGATTTGAATTAACGCCGCCTTTTGGGGGAGGATCCCAAGGGTCGGTTTTGCCTTGACCGAAGCATTTTACCTTTATCTTTTGAGACGGCGCGTAATCCGAGGCATCTGTTTGTTTTTATGGGTCTCTTTCGCCTATAAATAAGAGTCCTTTAGTTTCTTGGGGGTTTCTTTACCTTCTCTCTTTGCTCGAATTCTCTATTGCCGACTTTGTTCTTCGTCTTCTTCCTTTAACGATCGACAATGGCTCCCAAGAAGGCTGCTGCTGCTACGGGCAAGAAGGCCGCATCATCTTCTGCGGCAGCAAAGGGCAAGAAGGCCGCATCTTCATCGACTGCTGCGGCGAACATGGCGGCTCCTCCGCCAGCTGGCGTGCCTGCTTTTCATCCCGACGTCCACCCGTCTATTACTGGTAGGATTCCTTAATATGAACCTGCCATGGCTACGCCGCATATTTTATGCGCGAGCCTATATTCCAAAGCATGCTGTGTGTCCGACTCATGCTCGGGCCGCATGGGGTATGACCCAGGTTTGAGCCGCATAAAAGTGGTTGCATAACTACTTCTTTATCAAGGCCGCATAAGCTCATCAGGATTTGGACCATATGAGCTCTTTCAAACTGAACCGTTTAAGCACATTTCGAACTGAACCGCATAAGCTCATAAACTCATCTTCGCCGGGCCGCATAAGCTTTTTCGAGCCGAATAAGCTTATTCAAATCGGACCATATTCGCCTACACTCCCTTCGAACCGCATAAATTCCTTCGCACTGAGCCGCATGAGTTCCTTTCAGGCGGAACCGTATAAGCTTATTCGTACTGGACCGCATGGGCTCTTTCAAACTGAGCCGCATCAGCTCATTTGGGCTGATCTGTACAAACCTGTTTAAACCGAGCCACATAAGGCTATACGGAGCCGCATAAACATCATGTAGTTTTGTGTTTCAGCTATCTTTTTTACTTATTAATTCTTTTGCCTTTTCTTCAGTGAATCTGCCCGTGAATCCTGCGGGGGAACTTATGGTAGGCTCGCGTCAGTTGGCATCGGGCGTACATCGGGATGATTTAGTTCGTCAAGTGTCCGAACAGCTACTTGTTGATGAACTTTTGGAGCGACTAAATGCTATCAGGGTTCAATCTTTTCAATTCCTTGGTGACATGATAAGCTCCGGGCAGTCTGATGGGAAGTATCTGAAACCGGTCTTCCTCTTTGGGGATGCGTTGGCCATAGAAAACTCCCGAGTGCTGGATGTTTTTGAGAGTTGGGATTTTGACTTAGACGGGATGCCAGTTCACATCCCTATCATGAAGCGCCATTTCCCTTTTGAGTGGTTCAATATGATTGTTCTGGACAGGCAGATGCCGGACACCCTCACTCCAACCCGACCGGGGATGTTTGTCGGTAACATCCGTTATAACAGAGCTACTGGGTCAGTACGTGCGATCAAAGATCCGGCCAGTCGGTCCGTGACAGGGTTAGTTCCGGGTACCTTCATCAACACCCCCGGTCCTAACTTTTTATTCTCCCAGGCTGATGCCTTCCTGAGTCAGCTTGTTCGCAAAGGGTCATATCCTTTTGGCAGGTTGGTACTGCCGAGCTGGTTACACCCCATTCCCCCATGGGCTAATCTGACCTCATGCATTCTACGGAAGTACGAAGAATTTTTACGGGGAGTCAACCTTTATGACGCTATCCGGGGTACCAGCCACGGGTTGCCCGTTAATAAGCCACTGTTCATGGCCCTTCTGGAGATGTACAATCACCGGACGGGGACCTTTTCACCCCTGTTGGAGAATTGGGGCTCGTTCTTCACGAGATGTATGCTGTCTCCAAGCTCCCCTGGGGGATGAACCCTTCGAAGTGTACACTCCCACGAATGAGGAGCTCCAAGATTTGGATCGACGATTCCCCGGTTTCGTCGCCGTGTATCAAGAACTATTATGCCATCATAGCACCTGTCACCGGACGACTATCCAGAAAAATGATAGCTCGGAAGGGGACTCTCCCCATACTAAATCTTGGGTCGCGTACCTTTTCAAATTCAGCGCGGCTGGCCGGGTTACTTCCCGAGATCATTTAACTCCTAGGGAAGTAGAGGCCTTGGTGTCGACCGCTAGGAGGTCGAAGTCTAAAAGTGACAGTTTTGGGAGCCAGATTGACTCCTTCAGCTACTTTTGTTATGGTACCCGGCGGTTGTCAGAGAAGGCACTCTTGGCCGGGTTTCTAATGGTATGGCTGCGCAACTGCGTGGTCTCAGGAGGGGCAGGTTCTATTGAGAGGATCAGTCGCCACTTCATTCTTCCTGTCGTGAAGTTGGCCTTTGGGGTCAGGCTGGCTCTTCTTCCTGCCATGGTGTGCAGTATTCAGCATGGTCTCAGTGCCTTCTCGTCCAAGGTCATTGCTCGTGACGTGGCAATGGATTTCGAACGTGTAGAATTGCCTTATCATTACTTGCTGGGATGGCTACTGCTGCATTATCAGTCCTTGATGAGGCCTGGGACGGGAGATGGCGTTATAGATGATGACGCGTTTCTTTTCAAGTATCACCACCAACCTTGGGAATGTAGTACCATGCCGGCGTGTCGGAGGATGCTGGCGAGGGTGGACGGGTACAATTTCTTCGTGTCCGTTCCTCATTTTACTGATCAAGAGGTGAGGAGTGTTCATGTTGATGGGGTTGGACCTCCTCATTTCTTGCCTGAAAAGATGCGTTTCTGGCTGCGTAATATTCGCCCGGCGCATCTAGTTTACCGGAATCGCAACTTTGTGTACTTGGAGCCCTACTTGCCTAGTAGGTTTGCCCGTCAATTTGGGTATAGTCAGCTATTCCTCGGGCGCCCCAGTTCTCACCTGGGATTTGAAGGTAGCATTCTTGACGGTATTAGGGCATGGAGCTACTATGACACCTGTCATACTCGGGCTAGCTTCTTGGTCCCTGCCGCAAACGTGATAGGGGAAATCCTGCATATGGCGGCCCTATATCATGTTACGGCGAACCCTCCTCCCCTCGATTTTGACTCGAGGATTAGCTTCATTGTGGGCACTCGCCTGGCGGAGAAGGCTACGACGTCGAGAGCGAAGAAGAAAGGGACGAATAGAGTTCCTTCGCCCGATTCCGAGTCCTTCGACATAATTGAGGAAGACAAAGAGCGGGATGACGGGGACTCCCTTTCTTCGGATGACGAGATAATAGCGGGCCAGTCTCCCGTCATGGCAGGTGACATGATGACGGATCAACCGTCGGCTGTATTTGATGAAGCAGTGGACCAGTTACCATCTGTGTCGGATGTGGTACGGGTAGATCTACCGCCCATCATGCCTGGTCCCTCACGTAAGCGAGGCAGGCGTGAGTCCACTGGCGGAGGGGTAACTTTTTCTGTAAAGAAAGCGGCGGTCGGTCCCCGTAGGCTGCTTATTACGGAGAAGGGTGAGGATGTAGACGGCATTCCAGAGGTAAGTCGGAGCCTTCTCTTTGTTGTTGTTTTCTTCTTCTCGGGGATATGACTTGATCATTTTTCTTTGTAGGTGTCTGACGAACCAGGCTCTCCTGAACCATCTACTGCCCCAGTAGTTAATCCGGCCCTTGCTGCTTTGATTAGCGACATGTGTGCCGCGGTTCTCTCTGCGGGGGCTCTCTCAGCGGCGGCCGAGGATTCCCAAGCCGCTGAGGCCCCAGCCCGGGGTGACGAAAGTTTACTTGGACCCGTCTCCGAGATTGCTGAACTTCAGCAAGATGACGCCATTCTCGGTGCATCTCCTCCCGAGGATGAAAGGGCGGATGAGTCTATTATTCCTGACTCGGAGGCTGTTGGTGAAGAGGTTGTGATGGATGTAGGCGAACCCCAGCCTCCACACTCCTCCACTGGTAAGCTGAGCCACATATTGACCACCGAGGGGGCTTATTTGCTCTATCAACATATCCTTCGGGTCAAGTCGATTCATGGTTGCCTTGGCCCTGCAGGTCCTAACCCTTTACCTCCCGTCGCGGATGTTCTCGGGGAAGGCCCGGTCTGCCGTGATCTGGGCGAAAGGAGCGTTTCCTCTCCTTCGTCATCGCATGTTGAGGGACATCCCGCCAGCTCTGGGCAGATGGGGATGGAGTTGGTGCTGGCCCCGGCCTCATCTTCGGCTGCTTATACGGCTCCGGAGATCGACCTTTCGACCCTGCCGAGCATCCAAATTCTGCGGGCCGCTGAAGAGGAATTGGCCGATGTTCAAGCGTCCTTCCGTGCAGAGTTGGTTTCTCTTGTGGCAGGAGCGGCAGATTCTGTCGCGTCTTCTTCCGCGCTGCAGCCACACTCCCGTTGACACCGGCTTCCTCGGAGGCTCTGAACGAGGTGACGCAGGATGTGGTTGACATCTTCTATCGTCACTTAGGGAGGGGTGTAAACGCTGCCGTGGAACGGGGGATCCCTTTTTCTCTGTCTCTGCGGGGTGCTTGGGGTCAAATCGACACTCTGAAGGGTCTTCCTGGCAGGGTGGGGTTAGCCGCGCTCCTGGAACCTAAGTTGACAGAGGCTGACCAGCTTGTGACCCAACTGCTGGCAGTACGGCAGGCTGGCTTGCCTGCTGCGATTGAACGGGAGCGGGGCTTCCTGGTTGCTGCTCGGGACAGGAACAAGCTCGCTCGAGAAACCGCCGGGCCGGCTGTGCAGGGGGACCTTGACAAGTTCTCCGTCTTCTATGACCGACTGGGTCGTCGGAGTCAGGCTTGTAGGGCCCGGGAAGAATCTGCCTCTCGTGGAATAGCTGACACGAAGGAGCGAATTCTCGCACTCCAGAAGGAGTTGGCCTTCTTAGAGTCAGAGCGGGAGGCTGCTCATGCAGAACAGGAGTCGATCGCTCGGGAGGCCGAGAGGGTTTTCCGATCTTCTGTCAACCGGGAGCGGGCCTTCAAGAAGTTTAAGGACAATTGGCAAGCCCATGCTCATCTGGAGAATGCGGCGGTGCTGAACCAGGAGGCGGAGCGTCGAGCCAAACAGAGGCTTGAGCGGTCGGTTGCCTTGATAAAGGACCGTCTCACGGCATTATGTGCTCCAGAGCAGTGATCCGCCCTCTGTCTTCTTCTTTTTTTCTTCTTTTAATTTTTGTAAGGGATGTGATCCCCGCTGATGTAGCCCTTTAATTTTTGAATAAATGAGCATGTTTCAACTCATCTTTTCTTTCTTGTACTTGCGGTGTTCATGGAACCGGACTTGCTGGGGGATTATTTGTAGACCTGTTACCCTAGGTGTACCTTGGCTTTAGGTACGGATAACAAGTTTGGATGTTTGGAGCAGCCATGGCAAAGTGGTCACGGGTGTTCTTGGTGTTGGAGGAAGGAATGCCGTAGAGCAGCTGGGCTCCCGGGGCATGGTAAGATGGTGGATTTATGCTAAGAAGCTTAGCAGGGGATATTTGTGGGCCCATTATCCTTGGCGTACCCTGGTTCAGGATACAGATAATGGGTTGAAAGGAAACCAATCACATTTGCTCAGAGGTTATGATGACATGGCAAACGTGAAGGTTTTACCGTGAAATCTTCCCGCTCAGAGGTAATGTGTCACGACCCGTTACCCAAATTGTTGGGCCGGGCCGAGCCATGTCCAGCCTACGCTTGGTTAAAGCGCAGTAAGATGTTCTAAGAATAGATAATAAATGATCTAAGCTACTAACAGTTCTAAAATCACATTTAAAGTTCATCACAACACAGCATCTATAAGCGAAGGTAACATGAGCACAGACTTAATAATACATAACAAAAGTATCTAACTGGAGACAAAGTCCAGTATCCAAATGTAAGTACAGACCAAAGTCTAAGTCCCAAAACACAAGAAAGATAACTAAGCAAGGTTCCCCGCTGGGGCCTCTTCTGGAGCTAAGGCCAGGTCCTCAATGCAGTACCATAATATGTAACATATAGCAATTCCTCGAAAAGTGAACCTACAACGTTATCCTGTCAGGACGGGAGCAAGTACAACCTCTACAACTAAAGTGCTGAACATATAATGAAAGAGATGTACAACAAGAAACATGGTGTGATAAGTCTATAAAACAGGAAATACTGAAAACATGGCCTCATGGTACAACTGGGATCACAGTATCATAGCAACATAGGGAACATGGCATATTATGGTTTAATTGGTTCTTTTTGGAAATGACAACATATAGTTTAAAAGTTTAAAACTATAGTATGTACGTGAATCGGTCAATAGGTGAATAGGATGTACAGCGGTACATATCAATTTTCTGATGTGTACATACGTACACATAACGGCATCGGTGTATATCCATACACAAACACGGGGCCAGAACATACGGCAAGGTCAGATATAGAATGGCACCGAGCGCGGTAAGTACATACGGAGAAGGGGGTCATGTTCACGTACAATACTAACAGTTTCCCCTTAACCTGTTATTTAAACATGTGAGAGAACGAGAACAGTAAAAACATGTGGGAGATACGAAAACGATATAAAGTATGTGAGAGATACTGGGAGCAGTATAAACATAGCAGGTACTGGGAGCAGTATAAAACATGTGAATACTCAGAGCAGTATAAAGCATAGTGAAACATGTACCGAAAACCAGTATGAAACATGTGAAAATATAAGAACTGTCCTAAGCATGGTAGGGACCAAATTAATGTAACATGTGAAGATTTATCTTGTAGTTATTCAGAAAGCAGTATTTTACCAGGGTTAATACATGTTCTAGCATTAAAAGACAGTAAATGAGTGTGTAGATGTACTTGCCTCGAGCAAAGCAAGAATACTAGTACGAAGATATAGATGTCCGGTAACTTGTCAATAATGATATACAAACTCAGTTCTAAGCTATGTTCAATAATACACTAGTGGTGTGACACGACTCCTGACTGGATACTAGCCAAGTGGGGACCTAGCATAAAAGTCTAATGTGGAGAGCCACTATACACAAACTAACTCTCTAGGGTCTTTATACTAGTGCGGGGTGAGGTCCAATACTATAACAACTCAAATCAACGCAAAAACTTGCAAGTTGTAACTACTCAATAAATAAATCAAACGGTACACTAAGTTCCAACAATTTTAGAGATAGACAAAAAGTTTAAATATATATAAAATAAAGTACCAAAATAATTCTTGTTAATTATAGAAATTTATACTAATTTTTCTGGAATTTATAAACCTTCATAAATATTTATTAAAAATCAGCAAACATAAATATACTGAAAATGAGTTCTGTTTTCCTATTTTTATAAAATACCAAAAGTACTTATTAAATGCTTGAAAAATTATAATAAATTAGCTAAATTAACATAATATTTAAATACCATTTTTCCAAGATTTTTACAGCAATTAAAATATATATAAAAATTCAAAACTAGAAAGTAACAATATCTAGAAAAATAATTAATTATAAATTAAGGATAATACATAATCAAAATCTACAGATGTTGTCGGATGATAAAATAAATATCCCCAACGTGTCCAGAACGGTCAAATCAGCTAGGATAGCCTACCCATAAGTCCAATTTGGACACAGGGGCAAAACCGTAATTTTGGGTCAAAATAATGTCCGCCGTTGGACACACTTTGCACCAAAAAACGTGTCGGGAGAGAAGTCTATAAAATCTAGCAAATTATTTGCCCATGAATCCAGAATAACGATACGAACCCAACGGTATGTCCGAAATAGGATTCCGATGTCCCGATCACAAAATGATACGTTGACGCAAACACTTGGTATCCGGTTTGCACGGAAATGCGTGCCGGAGCAAATGTCTTCAAAACTCAGCAAATTATATGTCAACGAGTCCAGAATGACGATACGAACTCAACGGTATATCCGGAATGGAATTACTATGAGCCGATCTCAAAGTGACCCGTTGATTCGAAAAGTGGGACCCGCTTTGCACCGAAATGCGTGTCAGGGCCCACGTTCTCCAAATCAAGCACATTTTATATGAAAACATGCCAGAACGATGCCACGAGTCTGCTGGTGGTGTCAGAAATTGAATCCGGAGTCCCGGGTTCAAAAATGGAATTTAACAAGGGTGATTTAAAGAATTCGGACGGCCAACTTTGGCGTCGAATTCAACCAACCAAACGTGCTTAAAATGAAACGAAATATAAAGGAGACAGGAAGATGGTTATACCAGCTGTGCACCGGAACTAACGGTACGCAAAACGGAGCTGCAACGGCGAAGTTACGAGCTGACGAAGTCGGCTCCACGAAACTGTCCAAAAACAGTTCAATTTAAAACGTCAACTTGGTGGCCAGTTTTGAGGTATCAAACGATAAAATTAACGGACGAAAATTGACAGGAGTGAAGATGGATATACCGAGATTACGACGGAGCAAGAAGTTCACTGATCCAACGGTCGAATCTCCCAGAAAATGTATGCAAAGTCGCTGAGACGGAGCACCATTTCCGAGTTCAAAACTCGCGCGCGCCGACGGAATTCCGTTCAAAACGCACGAATAGCCTATTCGGTGCGCCGGGGAGGATGGCGGTGGCCAGGGGGTGTTCGTCGGAGGCGTGCGCGCCTAGGGGGGTCTCGCCGGTGGCCGGTGGCCGACCGGGGTGGTCGCGCGCGGTGGTACGGCAACCACGACGGCTGCTACTGCAGCTGCTACTGCTGTGCAGCAAGCTGCTGCGCGCAAGCGCACGCTGCGACGCGGCGGTGGCAGCTGCCCGGCAGTGGTGGCCGTGGCGGCATGGCTGCACGCTCGGCGGGGCGGCATCGGTGATGGCGCACGGTGGTGGTGGTGGCGTTGTGGTGGTGAGATGGTGATGGTGGTGATGATAGTAATAGTGAAGGAGGAGGAGAGGGAGGAGCTCGGGTTGGAGCTCGACATTGGAGCTGGGCTCGGCCAGGGAGAAGTGGAGGCTGTGATGGTGGTGTTGTGTGTGGTTTTAGAGGGGAAGGAGGTGTAGTATGTGTATTAATACATATATAGAGAGAGTGTGAGAGTAGAGAGAGAGTGAGAGTTTAGATATTATGAGAGAGGGAGAGAGAGAGAGGTCGGTTGGGGGGGGAGAAGTGTGTGCTGGTAGAGAGAGGGGAGGGGTAAGGTGGAAAGTGAGAGAGTTATATATATATATATATATATATATATATATATATATATATATATATATATATATAAAGAGAGAGAGAGAGAAAAGTATAGAGAGAGAGAGGGGGGGTTGTTCCTGCTGGCAGTATGGGGGGTGTGTGTGTGTTTTTGTAATAGGAGAGAGAGAGATACATGTTTATATATATATATATATATATATATATATATATATATATATATATATATATATAAGATATTTAAGATATTAATAAAGTAGAGAGAGAGGAAGAGATATTTCTAAAATAGGAAAAAGAGAAATATTGTGTAGGGTATTTGGGCAGTCATAAGAGTATAACATGGGGCTTGGGTTCGGGTTCGGTCGAGCCGAGTCGGGTCAAAATCGAACCGGGAGCAATATTCGAATTAAAATAGGGATTTATAATCATGGGTAAATAAATAATATACGGGGACTCCAATAAATGGGACACAAGTTTCATGCGGGTAGTAGGCTTCATGTGGGCCAGGTCCGTACTTTGGGTCGACTAGGTTGGATCGATGTCGGGTCCCAAAATTAAATTAGAAATTAAATCAGAATTCACGGTAGATAATTAATTGGCCTAAATTGAACCGAAAGTTGTACGAAGGAAATGGAGCACAAAATGGAGTGTCTGAGTGGGACACGAAGGTCATGGGTGAAGAACATCTCGAGTAGATCATTCATGAGAAGTTGGTTCTGAGAAAACGACTGGTCTGGTGCTCCTAAATTAAAAGTCACGGTAACGTGCAAACGAAGATCAAAGATAAAAGTGGGAATAATTATTCAACGATTAATTGGTCTAAGTTGACCCGAAGTTGCGCGATACAAACAGAGCACAAGGGAATGAGTTCAAGTGGGATAGGATATATCAAAATAAAGATAATCTTGTCTACTTCAAAACTCGTGAAGAGAGTTTACAGAGATTGGTATCCCTGACGCTCCAGAAGTCAAAGTCATGGAAAGGTACATTAATGATCTAAACAATTAAATAATAATATATTTATCGAAAACAATTCATTCAGAAAAATAAAAATAAACCCTGAAATTCAGGGTGCTTACATCCTACCCACCTTACAAAAATTTCGTCCTCGAAATTAAAAATCATCCAATAGGTCAAACTATAACATGTAGCTGCTCTGGCTACGATACTCAATCTGCTACCCTAGTAATCATCTCTTCTGTTTCTCTTTACAATCTTTTTGGGTCAGGTTCAACAAAGGTACTTCTATCATAAACTACGTCATATATCTCCTTTAGAATCTTCCATACTAGCATGGAACCTTAACGTATACCCTAAAATATAGGTCATTCTCTGCACATGTTTATAAGAAAATAATGCTTAATCATCAATCATATTTTCAACCTCAATTGTAAATACTGGATTTCCTTATCGTATCATAAGTATCCATATTCTATCAATCCACAGTTCCTTAGTATCACTTGTCGTCAATCCTTTCCTACACTTTCTCCTTGAAATTATACGTTCAATACTTATCCTTGGCGTAGAGCCTTCTTCTTTTTACTCAACAAGTCCTCCGAATATAAATCTTCGATTTCAAAACTCCCGATTTATTAATTACCAATGTACATATGTCTTTGTCTTGTTCCTTGTCCTTTTAACCGATATCTTTTCGATCTTGTATGCAATACGATAACTCATTCTAACTTATTCTATATCAATCCACATATCGATCTACCCTTTAATCACCTGTAATCAGCTATAGGTAACCAACCAAAATTCTACAAATGCTAAATCCTCAATTTGCTAAACACAAGATTCTAATCCTTAATCCATAGCCATAACAATATACTATCTCATCTATCCATCTTAGATACCCTATCATCGAGTCATAATACCAATACAATCGTTCTTAATGGTTTCCAAGTCTACTACAGTCAGTCACTTATACTTGTCCTGTAAGCTTAATCTAACCAATCCCTAGGAAAAGTATTTATCACAAACACACAATACATTTATAGTTATACTACAGGATCAGTCAACAAGGTTTGGCTATTTCGGTCGTTTATCAAATAGAAGGTAACAAGGCCTAAGACTAGGTCAAGCAATCCATAACAGTGTCCAAACAAGTTAAAGGGTCAAGCAAGACGGAAAAGTTTATCGGAATATCTCCAAGAATGGTACGAAAACAACGGGATATATAACGAAGAATTATCCAAGAGGTTAACGAAGAAGAGTTTAGTCAAGACATAGGAAAGATGGAACATAAAAATAATTATATCCAAAAGATAACATGAAAGCAATCATGTTGGAGAGTCCTAGAGAGCCTATAATCCTAGTTGCAGATGTAGATAGAACGGAGTTAATCAAGACGGGGAAGAATGATAATAATAAGAATTTATTCTTGCTCATTCGGTCATAACAAAGTGAACCAAGTTAAGATATGATCTGATAACCATACACGTCTTCCTGAAATTATGTTGCCAGAATTTTTGCCACACCAGTAAGCCTAGATGCAATAAACGATAGAGTCATAACTAAGGTATACTCCCTAAAATCATATTATCTAGAATCCTCGCCACGCCAACCGGTATGGCTGCGAGAAAATCTAAATTCTATGAATAGGATAATATATCCGAAATCAGGCTCTATGTTTTTGTCATACCAGCTAATATGGCTGCGATAAATTCTAAACTCCATAACTAAAGCAGACGTTTACCTTATCAGAATATATCACAATTCAATCCACAAAATTTATCACGATGCAAGATCAAAGTTAACAACAAAAATCAGAAATTAAATTCAACAACGAATTTAAAGAAGAGCAAATGGAAATAAGTGGAAACTGATTTCTAGATAAGATTAGAGTGAGATTAGAGTGAGATCCTCGGGGTCATCCCAAGGGTACAAACTTGGTCTAAATTGTAACATACTGAATTTCAAACAAGATACTAAATACAGTAAACGGTCCTATGCTGTGATGAGTTTTCCTATGTTACAGTCCTAGAAATCCTCTAGGTGTTCTAAATGTTTATCCCTAGTGTTAACAAGTTGTCCTAGATCCTAATTGTAGGCATGCTTGGTACAATAACGTAACCAAACAACTTAAGTCTGGACCTGCATGGGCCGCCAAAAAACATGTCACGACCCGTTACCCAAATTGTTGGGCCGGGCCGAGCCATGTCCAGCCTACGCTTGGTTAAAGCGCAGTAAGCTGTTCTAAGAATAGACAATAAATGATCTAAGCTACTAACAGTTCTAAAATCACATTTAAAGTTCATCACAACACAGCATCTATAAGCGAAGGTAACATGAGCACAGACTTAATAATACATAACAAAAGTATCTAACTGGAGACAAAGTCCAGTATCCAAATATAAGTACAGACCAAAGTCTAAGTCCCAAAACACAAGAAAGATAACTAAGCAAGGTTCCCCGCTAGGGCCTGTTCTGGAGCTAAGGCCAGGTCCTCAATGCAGTACCATAATATGTAACATATAGCAATTCCTCGAAAAGTGAACCTACAACGTTATCCTGTCAGGACGGGAGCAAGTACAACCTCTACAACTAAAGTGCTGAACATATAATGAAAGAGATGTACAACAAGAAACATGGTGTGATAAGTCTATAAAATAGGAAATACTGGAAAACATGGCCTCATGGTACAACTGGGATCACAGTATCATAGCAACATAGGGAACATGGCATATCATGGTTTAATTGGTTCTTTTGGAAATGACAACATATAGTTTAAAAGTTTAAAACTGTAGTATGTACGTGAATCGGTCAATAGGTGAATAGGATGTACAGCGGTACATATCAATTTTCTGATGTGCACATACGTACACATAACGGCATCGGTGTATATCCATACACAAACGCGGGGCCAGAACATACGGCAAGGTCACATATAGAATGGCACCGAGCGCGGTAAGTACATACGGAGAAGGGGGTCATGTTCACGTACAATACTAACAGTTTCCCCTTAACCCGTTATTTAAACATGTGAGAGATACGAGAACAGTAAAAACATATGGGAGATACGAGAACGATATAAAGTATGTGAGAGATACTGGGAGCAGTATAAACATCGCAGGTACTGGGAGCTGTATAAAACATGTGAATACTCAGAACAGTATAAAGCATAGTGAAACATGTACCGAGAACCAGTATGAAACATGTGAAGATATAAGAACTGTTCTAAGCATGGTAGGGACCAAATTAATGTAACATGTGAAGATTTATCTTGCAGTTATTCAGAAAGCAGTATTTTACCAGGGTTAATACATGTTCTAGCATTAAAAGACAGTAAATGAGTGTGTAGATGTACTTGCCTCGAGCAAAGCAAGAATACTAGTACGAAGATATAGATATCCGGTATCCTGTCAATAATGATATACAAACTCAGTTCTAAGCTATGTTCAATAATACACTAGTGGTGTGACACGACTCCTGACTGGATACTAGCCAAGTGGGGACCTAGCATAAAAGTCTAATGTGGAGTGCCACTATACACAAACTAACACTCTAGGGTCTTTACACTAGTGCGGGGTGAGGTCCAATACTATAACAACTCAAATCAACGCAAAAACTTGCAAGTTGTAACTACTCAATAAATAAATCAAACGGTACACTAAGTTCCAACAATTTTAGAGATAGACAAAAAGCTTAAATATATATAAAATAAAATACCAAAATAATCCTTGTTAATTATAGAAATTTATACTAATTTTTATGGAATTTATAAACCTTCATAAATATTTATTAAAAATCAGCAAACATAAATATACTGAAAATGAGTTCTGTTTTCCTATTTTTATAAAATACCAAAAGTACTTATTAAATGCTAGAAAAATTATAATAAATTAGCTAAATTAACATAATATTTAAATACCATTTTTCCAAGATTTTTACAGCAATTAAAATATATATAAAAATTCAAAACCAGAAAGTAACAATATCTAGAAAAATAATTAATTATAAATTAAGGATAATACATAATCAAAATCTACAGATGTTGTCGGATGATAAAATAAATATTCCCAACATGTCCAGAATGGTCAAATCAGCTAGGATAGCCTACCCATAAGTCTAATTTGGACACAGGGCCAAAACCGTAATTTCGGGTCAAAATGATGTCCGCCGTTGGACACACTTTGCACCGAAAAATGTGTCGGGATAGAAGTCTATAAAATCTAGCAAATTATATGTCCATGAATCCAGAATGACGATACGAACCCAACGGTATGTCCGAAATAGGATTCCGATGTCCCGATCACAAAATGACACGTTGACGCAGACACTTGGTATCCGGTTTGCACGGAAATGCGTGCCGGAGCAAATATCTTCAAAACTCAGCAAATTATATGTCAATGAGTCCAGAATGATGATACGAACTCAACGGTATATCCGGAATGGAATTCCGATGAGCCGATCTCAAAGTGACCCGTTGACTCGAAAAATGGGACCCACTTTGCACCGAAATGCGTGCCAGGGCCCACGTTCTCCAAATCAAGTAAATTTTATATGAAAACATGCCAGAACGACGCCACGAGTCTACTGGTGGTGTCAGAAATTGAATCCGGAGTCCCGGGTTCAAAAATGGAATTTAACAAGTGCGATTTAAAGAATTCGGACGGCCAACTTTGGCGTCGAATTCAACCAACCAAACGTGCTTAAAATGAAACGAAATATAAAGGAGACAGGAAGATGGTTATACCAGATGTGCACCAGAACTGACGGTGCGCAAAACGGAGCTTCGACGGCGAAGTTACGAGCTGACGAAGTCGGCTCCACGAAACTGTCCAAAAACAGTTCAATTTAAAACGTCAACTTGGTGGCCAGTTTTGAGGTATCAAACGATAAAATTAACGGACAAAAATTGATAGAAGTGAAGATGGATATACCGAGATTGCGATGGAGCAAGAAGTTCGCCGATCCAACGGTCGGATCTCCCAGAAAACGTGCGCAAAGTCGCTGCGACGGAGCGCCATTTCCGAGTTCAAAACTCGCGCGCGCCGACGGAATTCTGTTCAAAACGCACGAATAGCCTACTCGGCGCACCGGGGAGGATGGCGGTGGCCAGGGGGTGTTCGTCGGAGGCGTGTGCGCCTAGGGGGGTCTCGCCGGTGGCCGATGGCCGACCGGGGTGGTCGCGCGCGGTGGTGCGGCAACCACGGCGTTTGCTACTGCAGCTGCTGCTGCTGTGCAGCAAGCTGCTGCGCGCAAGCGCGCACTGCGACGCGGCGGTGGCAGCTGCCCGGCAGTGGTGGCCGTGGCGGCGCGGCTGCACGCGCGGCGGGGCGACGTCGGTGATGGCGTACGGTGGTGGTGGTGGCGTTGTGGTGGTGAGATGGTGATGGTGGTGATGATAGTAATGGTGAAGGAGGAGGAGAGGGAGGAGCTCGGGTTGGAGCTCGACATTGGAGCTGGGCTCGGCCAGGGAGAAGTGAAGGCTGTGATGGTGGTGTTGTGTGTGGTTTTAGAGGGGAAGGAGGTGTAGTATGTGTATTAATACATATATAGAGAGAGTGTGAGAGTAGAGAGAGAATGAGAGTTTAGATATTATGAGAGAGGGAGAGAGAGAGAGAGGTCGGTTGGGGGGGGGAGAAGTGTGTGCTGGTAGAGAGAGGGGAGGGGTAAGGTGGAAAGTGAGAGAGTTATATATATATGTTTATATATATATTATATATATGTAGGTATATATATATATATATATATATATATATATATATATATATATATATATATATATATATATATATATATATATATATATATATATAAAGAGAGAGAGAGAAAAGTATAGAGAGAGAGGGGGGGTTGTTCCTGCTGGCAGTATGGGGGGGTGTGTGTGTGTGTTTTTATAATAGGAGAGAGAGAGAGATACATGTTTATATATATATATATATATATATATATATATATATATGATATTTAAGATATTTAAGATATTAATAAAGTAGAGAGAGAGGAAGAGATATTTCCAAAATAGGAAAAAGAGAAATATTGTGTAGGGTATTTGGGCAGTCATGAGAGTATAACATGGGGCTTGGGTTCGGGTTCGGTCGAGCCGGGTCGGGTCAAAATCGAACCGGGAGCAATATTCGAATTAAAATAGGGATTTATAATCATGGGTAAATAAATAATATACGGGGACTCCAATAAATGGGACACAAGTTTCATACGGATAGTAGGCTTCATGTGGGCCAGGTCCGTACTTTGGGTCGACTAGGTTGGATCGATGTCGGGTCCCGAAATTAAATTGAAAATTAAATCAGAATTCACGGTAGATAATTAATTGGCCTAAATTGAACCGAAAGTTGTACGAAGGAAATGGAGCACAAAATGGAGTGTCTGAGTGGGACACGAAGGTCATGGGTGAAGAACGTCTCGAGTAGATCATTCATAAGAAGTTGGTTCTGAGAAAACGATTGGTCTGGTGCTCCTAAATTAAAAGTCACGGTAACGTGCAAACGAAGATCAAAGATAAAAGTGGGAATAATTATTCAACGATTAATTGGTCTAAGTTGACCCGAAGTTGCGCGATACAAACAGAGCACAAAGGAATGAGTTCAAGTGGGATAGGATATATCAAAATGAAGATAATCTTGTCTACTTCAAAACTCGTGAAGAGAGTTTACAGAGATTGGTATCCCTGACGCTCCAGAAGTCAAAGTCATGGAAAGGTACATTAATGATCTAAACAATTAAATAATAATATATTTATCGAAAACAATTCATTCAGAAAAATAAAAATAAACCCTGAAATTCAGGGGGCTTACATAATGAGAACATGGCAGGGAAGACTTCACGGAAGCTATTCGTAGTAAATAGCGGATATTTGTGGTCAACAGAGGACATTTGTGGTCAACAGAGGACATTTATGGACCTATCATCCTTGTCGTACTCCGGTTGTGGGTACAGATAATAGGTTGAAAGAGGGCCGGCATACTTGTTCAGAGGTAATATGGACATGGCAAATATGACGATTTCTTCGACGGAGCCTTCCCATTCAGAGGTAATGAGGACATGGCAGGAGTGGGCTCAATAAAGAGTGGGTACATAGAACGACTCAGAGGTAGTAGAACGTGGAAGTTCTATACGAGGGGGTGGTTTGTTTTTGGTGGAAGTGAAGACGACTCAGAGGTAATGAGGACATGGTCGTTTCGGAAATTGGTGGATCGACTACCCTTTTTGTGCACTGGGAGTGCGGGTAGTGGATCATGAGGGAGGATCTCTTCCAGGAAGAAAGTTCAGAGGTATAATCATACGTGACTTACTATCTGCAAGAGGGATCGGAATGTAAGTTCAGAGGCACCAGCCGGTACATAACTTGGTAATTTAGAATATTGAGGGAGTGAGAGTTCGGCGGCACCAGCGGGTGCATGGTTCGATAATCTGAAATATTGTGGGTTCAGTGGTACTAAAGGGTACATGACTCGATGATTTGAAATAGGGTGGATGAGAGTTCAGTGGTACTAAAAGGGTACATGACTCGGTGATTTGAAATAGGGTGGATGAGAGTTCAGTGGTACTAAAGGGGTACATGACTCGATAATCTGGAGACTGATGTTTAACATAGTATTTCTTCAGGAACTTGTCGTTGACGGGCAACATGAGCAAGTCTCCGTTCTGCTTGGCGAGGCGGTAAGTACCGTTGGAGAACACGGCCTCGATGACAAATGGACCTTCCCATTTTGGCTGGAACTTGCCGGCGGTCTTGTGAGTCATGACCATTGGCCTGCGGACTGCCAGCACAAGATCGTCCACTTGGAATGTTCTGATTTTAACCTTCTTGTTGAAGGCTCCTGAGATGCGTGCTTGGTATAATTCGATCCTTTGCTGAGCTAGGAGGCGCTTTCCATCTAAGGCCTCTAACTCTTGTAGTCGGCGTCGGTAGTTGTCATCCGTCGTCAATTGATAAGTGAGGGCGACGCAGAGTGAGGGTATTTGAGTCTCTAATGGGAGAACTGCCTCACTCCCGTATACCAGAAAGAATGGTGTGTTCCCAGTAGGTGTTCGGACTGTAGTACGGTACGCCCATAGGCATTCACCAAGCTTCTCGTTCCAGTCGCATTTGTTGGACGATACAAACTTTTTGAGAACTTTGATGATTGTTTTGTTTAATGCCTCTGCCAACCCATTTACTGCCGGATTGTATGGTGTCGAAGCAATATTCTGGATGCGATGCTTGTCACAGAATCGATAGAAGGCATGGCTTGTAAACTGCGGACCATTATCGTGGATGATCCTTTGGGGCAGTCCAAAGCGATAGATGACGTGATGCTTGAGGAAGCTGATCACGTTTGAAGTCTTTACTTCTGTAAGCGGGACGTCAGTGTGGGCAGCCACATACTTCAGTTTCGGTTCTTCTTCGACCACCCCCTGTATAAATGAAGACTGAGAGGACGACCTGGGCAGTTTGACCGTCAGAGGTTCAGCTGAGGGAGTAGAACGGGGAGTTGTTGGCAGACTAGCGACCCCCAGTTTGGCACTTGATGTGGAGCGAGGAGTGGCCGGTTCGCTAGAAGTGTCAGACCTCGTATCGGGGTGACGACCCTTCTTGGGAAGGCGTATCGTCAGTGGCCTATCGGAGGGATTGAGCTTCTCCGTTTGAGGCTGACCGACTCTCGACAGTCTGATTGTTAGTGGCCCTGTTGAGGATCTCGGCACTTGGCCGGACCTTGGCAGCCGGATTATCATCTGCTCCTCCTGTGCCGAGAGGCTGATTGCGTCTTTCCGCAGAGTGGCAATAAGGGGTGTGGACCTTCCCGGTTTGCGGGCTTGGAGGTGGATTATCAGAGGCTCTTCTGATCCTGTGGCCGTTTCGATACCAGCTTGTTCATTTCCTTCATCAAGGTGCCTCTTCGACTTTTCGTATAGACAGGAGTCCGAGTAGTAGGATTCGACCCCTTTGAAGGGATCGATATCAGCAAATTCTGTCTTCACGAAGCCGTGTTTATCAACATATTTGAAGCACTGTGTAGCGTGGAAGGTACGATCATGTAGTCGTGTATCCATGGGCGCCCCAAGAGGATGTTGTAAGAAGTGTCTGCATCTATGACGTAGCAGGTGACTTCGGATTGGAGGTCGCCAATTTGACACTTCAGACAAATCTTCCCAACAGGGTAGCTCCTGCCCGAATTGAAACCGCTAATGACGGTGCTAGTAGGCGTCAGGCGATGCATCGGGATGTAGAGGTGATGTAGCAGACCCTTCGGGATGATGCTTATGGAAGACCCAGGATCAATATGCATTCGGTCCACCTTTACGTCGCCAATGTATCCAGTGTAGTATAACGGGCGATCGTGCAGGTTAGTTTTGATGAGCATATCCTGCGGAAAGAAGACGATATTGGGCATCGCTCCCGTACACGCACTATCTTGGCGATCTGCAGGTTGGTCATCTCCTGTGAGGTTGACCTGAGCCAAGTACGCGTCGGCGTTTTGGAGTGCATCACTGAAAGCTGTGCGAACATCCTTTGATAGCCTTAGGAGTTCGTATAAGGACAATTTGGCCGGTGTATTGGCCAATTGTGCCAAGATGTCGAAGTTGTAGGGCCTCTCCAGCCCCTGAGGTGTCTCCTTTCGGAGGGATTTGTCGAAGCGAGTCTCCTTCGGCTTAGGCTTGTCGGTCGTCGAAGGCTGAGCCAGTCTCGGAGTATCAGTAGAAGTGGGCGGATGATCATCAGTCGGGGTCTCAGCCACGGGCTGAGATTGTGCTCCAGATCGAGTAACAACGGCCTTGACTTCTTCTTTATTTGCTGAGACGGTGCGGCAGGATCTGACTTTTCCTCTTCTCTTCTTCGTTGTGGGATGAGTCACCTCGTGGACCAAGTCCAGATGGACCCACATAATTTCTCCTCGTGATGTAGTGAGAGGTACAAGATTGGCAGCTTGATCTCGAGCAGGCAGAAGATTAGCAATTTCTATTGTTGCCAGAGGGATGGGTATAACACCGTCTTGAGTCTCTGTTGGCGAGAAACTACCGAATTGTACGGATACCATGTTGGCTGCTACGGTTACCTCCTCGAAATCGATGGCTAGAGCGTTCGAATCGATGAGGTTTTGGATGTACCGTTTTAGTTGGTAGCAGTCGTGTGTAGCATGGTGGACGTAACGGTGGTAATGGCAGAATTTTGGGTTCTCCAAGTCAGCCCGCCGAGGCTTCCGTCTTGGCGGAGGGAGCTGAATTCTATCTCTTTGTATGAGCATGTCCAAGATAGGCTTGACGTGGCCGTCTTCAAAAGAGTAAGTGATTTGAGGCCATTGTTTGTCTGTTGGTTGTGACTCGGGCTTTTGGGCCGTGTCGGCCACCATAGCCTGCTTGCCTCTGTTGTCCTGATTGTTCGAGGGGCTACCCCCATTGTCGGTGTTGGTGCTGGAACGCTTGCCCTTGTTCTCTTCCTCTGAGATATGCAACCCCAGCTGGCGGGCCTTCTTCAATCGTTCTTTGGCACTTGTAGCACTGATGATAAAAGCCTTCCAGTCCTTGAATTGACTTTCGCCCATCCAGAGACAAATTGTTGGGAGTAGTCTCTTTTGGCAAATCTCAATCAGGGAAGAATTCGGATTGCCAGATGGTAACTTCATTACGGTTTGACGAAACCGCTCAATGTAATTCCTCGTCAGCTCTTTCTCTCCTTGGATGACGTCCATGAGGGTAGACATTGTGACGTCCTGTCCTACCTCGTAGAACCTCTTCAAGAACAAGCGTTTGAAGCCAGCGAAAGAGTGGATGCAATTGTCCGGCAGGTTGCGGTACCAGTCGAAGGCGACTCCTTCCAATGCCCCGATGAATAACCGCATGAGGATAGCATCATCATGGGGCAGATGGTCGGTGGTGACCTCGAAGTAAGTGATATACCGACTTGCTGAGGTCTTGCCATCATAGGGGTTGATATTGAATGGCTTATATCTTGGTGGGAATGGAACATTCCTCCATTCAGCAGGATATGGTTGCCGTATTCTGAAGTTTTGAGAGTTTTCTCGGGCGTGGAACATGGCTCGGAGCTCTTGAACTTGTCTCCTTACTTCTCGGGTCTCATCTGTCGCAGTCGGAGCCGTTACTTCGGGAGGATTATTGCCTGGGTTCGGTGCCGCCGAATTTGAATCTACGTTGATTGGGGGACCCGTACTTGTCTTGCCAGGTGTCACTCCCTGCAGAGTAGGAAGTACCGTTTTGATCTCGTCTACAGACTTGACCAAGGCGTGCAGTATGGCCTCCAAAGTGTCGATGCGTTGGCGATCATTGGAGCCACCTTGATTGTTGTCTGTCATGAATACCGTCCTTACGTGAGGAGTGACGGAAGGGACGGTAGAGGGTGCGCCCTCCGAGTCGTACCCATGCATCGAGAAATCATCGAGGTAGGTGAGAATATTCTCTTCGGGTTCGGATTCAGAAGGAACAGTACCCCCAGCTTCGGAGCTTGCTTCATCTTGAAAGTCACGGATGTCCTCGGGGACATCAGCATCTGTTGCACCTGATGGGAGAGTTATTTCTCCGGGCTCGTCTCCTTGAAATATCGGATTGTTGTGGATGTTCGGAGGAGTGCTACCCCCAGCTCCCTCAACCCTCATTGGTACGGATGATGAATCTTCCATTGCAGCAGATTTTGTCTTCGAACGGGTGTGTTGGTATACTCCGGTGGAGGGCAACCGTTTAGCCGACAATTTCTTAGCTGTAGTGGTTGATATTTTTGGGCTGGAGATGCTTGTCTTCTTTCCTTTCCCCTCAGCGGAGACTTTCTGTACGAAATTGCAGGAGGCAATAGGAGGTACTTCGTCCTCCGAGCTCGGATGCTGTAATCTTTGGAAGACGGACGGTCGGTCTTCCGCCACTGCCGTGTTGTTGCAGCAGCAGTTGACGATGATCTGGGTACAGTGACGTTCATGTGAGGACTCTTTGTACTCCGTGGCCCCTTCTCTTTCCTTGCATTTATGGAGGACAGCCTCACGCAGGTCAGAGTAACCACTTTGTCTGTTTGCCGCTGGGGACTGGACTTGAGCGGTTCTATGCAACTTCCCATCAGAGGCCCGCGTGATAATTAGCGGGACACCCCGATAGTCAGAGGTTGGGGCAGCTGTCTGGGCTTGATGAGCCCGCGCTGCCCTGGACTTCTTCTTCTTAGCACCTGTGGGTGCATAATAAGAAGAGTCCAAGTTGAATACCACAGAGTCTGGAGAATCATCAGGGTTCGGACCGTACGAGAGACGGTCAAAAACTGATCGAGAGGAGCATGGAGCGGATGCTATGCGGCTGGGATTAGAAACCGTGCAGGCTGTCTGCATGCGATTGTCTTCTGTCGTCGACTGAGTTCTTATGCGGCTAGGAGTCACGACCGTGCAAGCTGGCCGTATGCGGTTGGCATCTGTGGCCGCATGGGTTTTCTGCAAACGATTGACTCTAATAGCCATATGAGTTTCATCCATGCGGTTGGCAACTGTAGCCGCATAATTTATGCGGCTGACAGATGTGGCCGCATGAGTTTTCTTCATGAGGTTGGCGGATGTAGCCACATGGGCTTTCTTCCTGCGGCTAATACCCTTCTGCGGCTCGGATCGCGTAGAGTTCCTCTTTGCCCCTGCAAGTCCAGCATCATAGTGTTTTTTTTGCCGGACTTGGGGACAGCAGAGTTGTCTACGGTCTGAAGTGGGGCCGCAGGAGAGTCCTTCTCGCCGTTTTGAGCAACAGAGGGTATCTCATCGAAGACTTGAGGAGGAGCAAATGATTTTAGCCTCCACTCTTTGTAAACATTCGTGGTGCGGGTGCGCTTCTGGATCGGGCCAGCGCTACCTTCAGAGAGCATCTCTTCGAACGCCTGTTAGTCGAAGCGGACGACCATCTTCTGTTGTGTGGAGCCAAGTTTGGCTGCATCCGATTGCGTCACCAACTCCTCAGCCGTGGAGAAGTTAGTCCCCAGCAGAGTCGCCATCGTATTTGCCATTGATTGTAAAAGTACAGAACAGTTTTATGGGAGGACTGAACTTAGACTCACAATACAAACTCGCTTGTACAAAGAAAGCCTAGGGACGAAAACCTAGGTACAGCAGTCTAAGTACAATTGTTGATTTTAGATTCTGGGGGGTGACGATAGAGGCTCGGGAAAGCGACGGCCGCTCTGCCTTACTCCTTGGACGATCGGTATGCAGCCTTGGCTCGTGGAAGATCTGCTTGGCGTGGACGAAGAAATGCTTTTCTTGCTCTCCTCGTGTTGCTCTCCTGGCTTCTCTCTCTCTGTGGTTATCGAAAAGGGGGGGAAGCTCTCTCTGTATCTCTGTCTCTCTCTTTTTTTTATTCTTTTGTTGCCCATGTTTTTTGCAAGGGAATAATGCTGGCTATTTATAGGAGTGGGGTGTGATCATTAGGGTTTGCTAATGATCATTTGTTTGGAATGTCGGTGCTCCTTCAATCTATCTGAACCCTTGATCCTGATTACAATAAATCTAGGCCATTAATGCGGATAGCACCGTATCTTGTGAGCAATTAATGCTAACTGCTTTAAATCTTCATGATTGATTACGCCAATGTCTGATTGCTCGCCACGTGTCCCATTAGCTTGATAACAAATGATATGCCCTGATCTTTGTAATTATGACGATGATGTCAAATATACTTGTTGGGATTCGGTTAAATCCTTGATTGATCCGATGCCACGTGTTTTGATTGTGGGTCCTGCCGGAGCCGCATAGGATGGGCAACACTTGAACCGCAGGGAGATACTCTTCGTGAGCCGCATAAGACAATACTTCATCGAGCCGAAGTGAACGAACTCTCAATGAGCCGCATATGCATAGTCTTTACGAGCCGCATGAGCTAGCGTTGTATTGAGCCGCAGGGGCTGAGCTCTCAGTGGGCCGCATATGGCTGATTTCTGCTAGTCATATAAGGTGACTTCTCAGTGAGCCGCATGAAGCTGTTCTCTATTTAAGCCGCATGAGATTTGCCATGTGGCAACCTAGGATTTCTGACGGATCGGGTCAGAGATCTTCTTCTTTTCCCGAAGAGTCTGTCATTATGGCAGAGCCATTATGACACTTTATGCCAGAGCCGCCACAGTCGACAAATTGTGTCAGAGCATTAAATGAGGCCATTATTCAAAGGGCCAGCTATAGGGAAGGATCACAAGGGGACACGTGGCATCGATCGAGCCGCATATTCCTGCTGATCCGCATACACTCTCGAGCCGCATGAGACTGAGAGTCTTCCTTTGAACCGTATAAGACAGCTCCCATATGAGACGCATGGGCTTCGTATCCGGAGCCGCATGTACTATTATTCTGATATTTTCCATACTTCTACAACTACAGGGCACTTAACAACCTGACAATCAAGAACAGATACCCACTGCCGCGGATCGATGATCTCTTTGATCAGTTGAGCGAAGCTCGGGTGTTCTCCAAGATTTATTTGAGGTCAGGTTATCACCAGGTGAAGGTGAAGGGGGAGGATATTCCCAATACCGCTTTCTGGACGCGGTACGGGCAGTTTGAGTTTTTGGTTATTCCGTTTGGGCTAACCAATGTGTTGGCCCATTGGTCATATGGTCAACCTGATTTTAATAGTTGATCAAACTCTGTCTGGATATACGAAGCTAGTCGAGACATCTCGGATTCTTGGACATGATCAAGATTGGCTATCTACTCTATTCAAGACCGAAGATCTGTTTGCCTACTCGAGTCTGTAATTCCTTATGCAATATATTTTCATTTTATTTGAGTCTAGGAATATGTTGTACACCGAATCGTACTGGCAAATAGGCTATCCCTAAAAGATTTCAAAATGTTTTTAAAATGACCCCTCAAAAAGGTTTACAAAAAGGTTTTCAAAAAGGTTTTCAAAAACCCTAACTAAACCCTGACTTAACCCTGACAGAACTCGGACCGAGTTCGGCCAGAGTTCGGCCAGAGTTCGGTTGGTAGCCATTGTGATTTTGAATCCTTGGAACTTGGTCCTCCTCCAGTTGCGGATTTGACCGAGATTTGCTCATAGAGTTCTGCCCAAATTCTGCCCGAATTCTGTCAGAAGTCTGCCTTTGGAACTCCTATAAATAGAGAAGGATTTCGATCATTTTAACTCACTCATTCACTTTCAATCTTCTCTCTATCTAAAGCTTTCAGTCTTCCAAAGAGTTTTCTAGAGCTTTCAATTTCAGATCCCAAGCCAGTTACAATCCCCTAGTCGATTTGCCAGTACGGTACGGTTTAGAAGTTTCTGAGAGATTGTAATCAGAAGGCTTGATTGAAGAATACCTCTTCACATTTGAAGTTGGACGAGTTCTTCGTATCAAAGCTCGCGTTGTAGAAGTTGTAAGGACTTCGTAAGAAAACTTGCGGTTTTTCCAATAGTGGATTCAACTGGTAGCAAGAGTTCTACCGACTGGATTAGTCCTCAACAGAGGGATACCAGTATACATCGCTGTCTTTGCGTTTGCTCTCTTAACTTTGCCTTTACATTATTTTAATTGTGATTAATATTCTGTGATTGTGCTGCTAATATTTTTTAATTAGCATTATTCCGCTGCCAACTCTATTCACCCCCCTCTAGAGTATTACGCTTTACTATTTCGTTCCTACAATTGGTATCAGAGCGGGTGTTACAGGTAAAGCAAAGGTAACAGTGCAATTATTTATTTATTTTAATTAACTGTTATATAGATCACAGCACAACACATGGCAACTGTGAAATTCACAAGTGAAGGCCAGGCCACAAACAGACCCCCACTGTTTGATGGTACGAATTATACTTATTGGAAAATACGGATGAGTTTCTTCTTGAAATCTCTTGACTTTGATTTTTGGTCCATTATTCTTGATGGCTATCAAAAGCCACCTCGTATAAATGTTGATAGAGTTTTAGTTGAAAAACCCCATAGCAGATATACAGAGGAAGAAAAGAAAAGGGCCAGTCTTGACGCACGTACCATTAATGCTCTTTTTTGTGCTTTTGACAGAACTGAATTTAACAGGGTGTCTATCTGCACAACGGCTAATAAAGTGTGGAAGCTACTTGAAGTCACACATGAAGGCACGACTCAAGTCAAGGAATCTAAAGTCAGCAGACTTACTCAAGAGTACGAGGCGTTCAAGATGAAGCCCAACGAAACAGTTACACAAATGTTCGAGAGGTTCTTGGATATTGTAAATCCTTTGTCTTCCCTAGGCAAAGATTATAGTAACCATAAAAAGATTCGCAAACTCCTGCAAGCTCTCACCAAGAACTGGATTCCAAAGGCTACTACAATCATTGAAGGGAATGACCTCACAACTATGTCCCTCGAAGTACTCATGGGTAAGCTACTCACTCATGAACTGGAGCTGCAAGAGTTTGAAGAGCCTGCACCAAAGGAGAAGACGATCGCCCTCAAGGCTTAGCACAAGAAAGCTGCTGAAGATGACTCAGACAGCAGTGAATCTGATGCTGAAGATCAAGCACTCCTAGCAAGGAAGTTCAAAAGATTCATGAGACATGAGAAGAGAGTCAAAGAGAACAACAGCAACAA
This sequence comes from Iris pallida, assembly GCA_029216955.1. NCBI lineage: Eukaryota > Viridiplantae > Streptophyta > Magnoliopsida > Asparagales > Iridaceae > Iris > Iris pallida. The sequence continues at coordinate 3,343,627 of JANAVB010020398.1, read as the reverse complement.
CTGGTACCAAGAAGATGCTGTCTGCTATGGTTGCAAGAAGAAGGGACACATGAAGAAGGATTGTCCCACAAACTCATCATCAAGCAAGAAGAGCAACAGGTATGAAAAAGAAAACCTGAAGAGATCAATATCACGAAAGTATGCCAACACCAGCATATGGCATGAAAGTGAAGCCAGCGACTCAGAAGACGAACAATCAGAAGACGCTGCAAACGTATGCTTTATGGCATCCGATCAGGTACCTACTGAACCTGTAGTTGATACTTATGATGACTTCACCTTTGAGCAATTAGGAGATGCCTTCAGTGACCTGATGACTGATTACAGGAAACTGCGTAGCAAGTATCAAACCTCTAAGAAGGTGAAATAGGTAGACACTACCAAAATACACCCATTTAGCGACGACTTTTTAGCGACGGAATTTCTTCGTCGGTATTAGCGACGGTTTCGTGGCCGCTCAGTGACTGATTTTCGACTACAAGCCTTTGCTATTTTTATTTTAATTTTAGGAGGAGAAAAAGTCGCGCCGCCGTCGCTAGACTGACGGTAATATAGCGACGAATTTACCGTCGTCGCAACACAATCGTATATTTGGCGGGAATTGTGTAGAAAATTGGCGGGACAAATTTTTGACGACTTAGCGACGGGTAGTCAGTCGGTACTTATCAAAAAGGGCGACTACCGGGCGACGGATGTTTACCAGTCGCTAGTCCGTCGCTATATATACGTTCCAGACTTTAAATGAAACGACGGGGGGAACTTTTCGCATTCCCCCCAAATTTACTCTCTCTCCTCTCTCTCTCTCTCTCTCTTTCTCTCTCGCCGGTGTCGGCTTCGGTGATCGGCGTCGGTGTCGTCGTCGACGTCCTCTCCTCTCTCTCAACCGAAGGTAACCCCCTCTCTCTCTCTCTCTCTCGATCTCTCTCTCTCTCTCTCTCTCTCTCTCTCTCACGGTGTCGTATAGGGGCTGGGCGGCACGCTTGGGGCTGGGCCGTCCGGGGCTTGGCGGCTGGCTTGGGTCGGGTGCTGGGCGGCGGGCTTGGGGCTGGGGCGTCGGGGGCTGGACGGTGGGCTTGGGGCGGGGGCGTCGGGGTCTGGAAGGCGGGCTTGGGGTTTTGGGGCGTCGGGGGCTGGACGGCTTGCTTGGGTCGGGGTCTGGGCGGTGGGCTTGGGGCGGGGGCGTCGGGGTCTGGGAGGCGGGGTTGGGGCGTCGGGGGCTGGGCGGCTTGCTTGGGTCGGGGTCTGGGCGGTGGGCTTGGGGCGGCGGCGTCGGGGGCTGGGCGGCTGGCTTGGGGCGGCGGCGTCGGGGGCTGGGCGTCTGGCTTGGGTCGGAGGCTGGGCGGTGGGCTTGGGGCGGCGGCGTCGGGGGCTGGGCGGCGGCGTCGGGGGCTTGGGGCAGCGGCGTCGGGGGCTGGGCGGCTGGCTTGGGTCGGGGGCTGGGCGGTGGGCTTGGGGCGGCGGCGTCGGGGGCTGGGCGGCTGGCTTGGGGCGGGGGCGTCGGGGGCTGGGCGGTGGGCTTGGGGCGGCGGCGTCGGGGGCTGGGCGGCTGGCTTGGGGCGGCGGGCTTTGGTCGGGGGCGACGGGTGGCTTTGCTTCTCAAATTCATCTGAGTTTATATGTTGGCTAAATAATGTGTTATCCATATTGGGTGTTTCATTAGTTTGGTGGTGTTTGGATTAGTAAATGTGAATATATATGGGGTTTGGATTCATGGTGTATATGTTCACTGTCTCAAGGACAGTGCGAGTTCTATCAGTTGTGTGCTTCTGTATAGATGTATATATCTATACATCTAGCTGTGATATACATATGTGTATGTGATAATCTCAGTTAGCGACGGACTAGTTATCGATTAGCGACGGATATTTCCAGCTCCATTAATTGCATTAATCTACGGTACGACATGGTGACGGATATTCCCTGCAGCCATTCGACTGGCGAGGCAGAAACTATGTTGCCGTAGATAAAGTTGCCTGTCCTCCGACCCTCATCCCTCGGCAATGATGATACGACAACCCATCACTATATCTTATATAGTAGTAGATGATGTCTTAGTATTACATTAGTGAGTTCATCTTGATTCTGTTACGTACGTCCTTCAGATACTAGATACGATAAGGTTAACATATACTACACGATATGTATACAGAATATAGATGATTCACACTAATGTATGCTAGAATGAATCTTGGGTTGTGTTCTGAGCCATCCGTTCTCACACTTAAAACACATAGGAATTAGTAGTGTGAGAGCACCGGAGAGAGTGAGAGCGCCGGAGGGGGGAGGAGAGAGAGAGTAAAATGGTATGACATGGTGAAGTAGTACTGTATTTTGGCTCCAGTTCCAGCTCCATTTGATCTACGATACGACATGGTGATCAGGACATAGTCTCTGCAGCCATTCGACTGGCGAGGCAGAAACTATGTAGCCGTAGATAAAGTTGACTGTCTTCCGACCCTCATCCCTCGGCAATGATGATACGACAACCTATCACTATATCTTATATAGTAGTAGATGATGTCTTAGTATTACATTATGTGAGTTCATCTTGATTCTGTTACGTTCTTCATATACTAGATACGATAAGAACATATACTACACCATATGTACAGAACATAGATGATTCACACTAATGTATGCTTGAATGAATCTTGGGTTGTCTTCTGAGCCATCCGTTCTCACACTTGGCAAAAAATCGAATTTTTTATACTTTATCGGCTTTCGAAAATGTACTCAAATTACATGATGGTTCCTTTAATTAGCTTGCTTATGTTACAATTATATTATTTGTGACTATCGATCTTACCAGATGGCACCCATGACCCGAGGAGCGGCACGTCGTTTGAAGAAAACAGTGAATGCTGAGGTGGCTCCTCCTACAGTTGAGGAGAAAGTGGCACCGGTTGCTAGTGAGACCGGGAGTTCTATTCATCCAGTACCGGTAGCTAGTGAGACCGAGAGTTTTCTTCATGCAGTCCTTGCAAGGGACGACATCTCTCCTCGCGCCAAAAATCTCGCTTTTTCGAGGTGGATGCGTGAACGTATCACTGAGCGTTTGCGTGAGCAGCGTGGTTCTCATTAGCTATTAGTACTTATTTGTATTGGACTATTGGTATTGGGTTATTTTTGTATTAGACTATTTGTATTGGACTACTTATTGAGTTATTTTTGTATTAGACTATTTGTACTGTCCTCCGACCCTCATCCCTCGGCAATGATGATACGACAACCAACAAGAGAGAATATTAGATCCATCTCAGTATGACGTATACTCTGAGAGATCACTATTACAAGAATGATATCAATAGTGAGATTGAGTGCTGGAGGAGATATTATCAGAGTATACGTCCTACTCAGATTGGTCTCCCACCGTTACTAATTTTTTCTGACAGCATGGTAGATGTGCTCCGTCAACAGAATCTTGCTCCGAACCAAAACTTTGCCCCGGAGCTCAAGTAGATATCCATCGTGTAGAGCTCGAGTGAGAGGTTCCTGACAGCAGGTGGTCTCATTTGTCAAAGTATTCGTGCTCATCCCACATTGGTTGTGGGACGAGCACGGATACTGTGACAAAGGAGACCACCTTGCTGCCAGGAACCTCTCACTCGAGCTCTACACGAAGGATGTCCACTTGAGCTCCGGGGCAAAGTTTTGGCTCGGAGCCAGATTCTGTTGACGGAGCACATCCACCATGTTGTCAGAAAAAAATAGTAACGGTGAGAGACCCATCTGAGTAGGACGTATACTCTGATAGTATCCCCTCTAGCACTCAATCCCACTACTGATATCATTCTTGTAAAGGTGATCTCTCAGAGTATACGTCCTACTCAGATGGATCTCTCAGAGTATCCTCTCCGGTTGGTTGTGTTCTGAGCCATCCGTCCCAGGGATTTGATTCTGTATTTTGGTTTCTGTATTTTGGCTCCAGCTCCATTTGCATTTGATCTACGGTACGACATGGTGATCAGGACATAGTCCCTGCAGCCATTCGACTGGCGAGGCAGAAACTATGTAGCCGTAGATAAAGTTGCCTGTCCTCCGACCCTCATCCCTCGGCAATGATGATACGACAACCTATCACTATATCTTATATAGTAGTAGATGATGTCTTAGTATTACATTATGTGAGTTCATCTTGATTCTGTTACGTTCTTCAGGATAATTGATGTCTATTTTATATTAATTTGGTTTGGTCTATATGATTCTTGGATAATTGGCGTGTATTAAATTCGTATGTGCATATTTGATCTATGTGATTCTTGGATAATTGGTGTGCATTATATATTGGTTTGGTTTATGCATATTTTTTCAGCTCCATTTGCATTAGTCTACGGTACGACATGGTGATCAGGACATAGTCCCTGCAGCCATTCGACTGGCGAGGCAGAAACTATGTAGCCGTAGATAAAGTTGCCTGTCCTCCGACCCTCATCCCTCGGCAATGATGATACGATAACCTATCACTATATCTTATATAGTAGTAGATGATGTCTTAGTATTACATTAGTGAGTTCATCTTGATTCTGTTACGTCCTTCAGATACTATATACGATAAGAATATAGATGATTCATACTAATGTATGCTAGAATGAATCTTGACTTGTGTTCTGAGCCATCCGTTCTGATCAAGCATCTTCCTTCTCCTCTCCTCCACCATGGCTCTGAACCAATCTGCTCCTCCCTACTTCCCTTCTTTTTATTTGACTCTCTCAGCCACAGATGACATCCAGCTCAAGTGTAGAGTCGGGGGAGAAAAAGTGGGCAGGAAGATGAGGGGGAAGCAGCACAGCCGGCGGCATGACCCGGAGAAAGTACATAGGTTTTCTTCAACAGCCGTAGGAGAATACGGCTGTTGAAGAAAACCTCTATACTTCCTCCGGGTCATGCTGCAGGCTGTGCTGCTTCCCCCTCATCTTCCTGCCCACTTCTTCTCCCCCGACTCTACACTTGAGCTGGATGTCATATGTGGCTGAGAGAGTCAAATAAAAAGAAGTGAAGTAGGGAGGAGCAGATTGGTTCAGAGCCATGGTGGAGGAAAGGAGAAGGAAGATGCTTGATCAGAACGGATGGCTCAGAACACAAGCCAAGATTCATTCTAGCATACATTAGTGTGAATCATCTATTTTCTTATCGTATATAGTATCTGAAGGACGTAACAGAATCAAGATGAACTCACTAATGTATGCTAGAATGAATCTTTGGTTGTGTTCTGAGCCATTCGTTTCGATACTTGGCAATTAAGTTATTCGACTGGTGAGGCAGCAACTATATATAAGGCTACTTGCATGTTCTTCCAACTTTAAATTACAAGATTACTACATTTGGTTACATAAATCACTAACCTCATCGCGGCCAATGTTTACAGTCTTGGTCTCAACTGTCTTCGATTCTATGATCCCATGCTTTCGGAAAATAGACAACGCAGACTCCATGGAATAGAATGGCCTTACATGCAAATCGTCTGTGATTATGTATCTTTTCCCTCCTTTCACAAATACGCCATCCTTGTTGCCTCCATCTGCAACCCCCTCCCACGCAATATCCTCATCCATTGCCTTACCACAGGGACATCGAGTGCCAATAATCGAACTATACAGACGGTGAGTCTTGGTGTAGCACTCAAATGTGGGACATCCGTAAATTCGTCGAGGTTTTAAATCATCGACATTGAGTTTTAAACCCTCACGTAGCCTTTCTGCTTCACTTCTAGGGTCGAGCAGCATCTTCTTGCAAGCTTCGGTCTCCAGATACTTAGTGTCAAGATTCTGGACGCTTTCGTAGAGCATGTCAACGCATCCTAGCGTCAATTTCCTGCCGAGTAAATTAACGCTAGGATGCGTTGACATGCTCTACGAAAGCGTCTAGAATCTTGACACTAAGTATCTGGAGACCGAAGCTTGCAAGAAGATGCTGCTCGACCCTAGAAGTGAAGCAGAAAGGCTACGTGAGGGTTTAAAACTCAATGTCGATGATTTAAAACCTCGACAAATTTACGGGTGCCCCACATTTGAGTGCTACACCAAGACTCACCGTGATGAGGTTAGTGATTTATTTAACCTAAGACATGGGATCATAGAATCGAAGACAGTTGAGACCAAGACTGTAAACATTATGTGAGTTCATCTAGAATGAATTTTGGGTTGTGTTCTGAGCTATTCGTTCCCATACTTGACAATTAAGCATGTGAAATAGAACTGATTATGTTTAGTTTGTCTTACGATACAAATTTTCACATCCAAATTGAAATGGATCGTTACTTTGTTGTTCGTACATGGATGTACTAGCGGATCAACCTCCTGGACCGTAGGTACTTATAAGTATTGACCGTGTCGGATTAGTATCGATCTATCGTTTTGGTATGGACCGTATCGGTTGGTATTGGCCTTAGCGAATTGGTATCGTCCTATCCGATATGTATCGGCCGTATAGCCATTAAGTCATATTGGCCTTATCGATTTGGTATCGGTCATATCCGATAGGTATCGGCCGTATTGGATTATTATATACCATTTCGGATTAGTATCGTTGAAGGTTTAGTAACAAGTGTACTTGGATTTCTCTCTTCTAGAGCTAGATTACCATTGCAAGAGAGTCACGAGAGCGTAGATGGCCAGTTACAGAACATACATACTTCCTTTTCAATCTCGCTTTTTCTGATGGAAAATGAAGTATGTATGTTACTGTAACTGGCCAATCACGATCTGGTGATTCTCTTGCAATGGTATTCTAGCTCGAGAAGAGAGAAATCCAAGTACAGTTGTTACTAAACCTTCCACGATACTAATCCGAAATAGTCTATACTAATCCAGCACGGCCGATACCTATCGGATATGACCGATACCAAATCGATAAGACCAATATGAATCCTAGCTATTCGGCCGATACATGTATATATCGGATATAGGACGATACCAATATGATACGTCCTATACCAAACCGATAGACCGATACTAATCTGATACACTAGATACTAAGTACATCTAGCATCTCTGTGGATCCACAAATTACTGCACGATAGTACCAACGACTCCAGTTACATCCGGTTATTGGTGAGTACATGATTACATAGTAATTCTATTAGTCTTGTGATACAGATTTTTACTCTCTCATGCTACCAACGTCACAACTTTTTGAGTGCTGCTCCCTCTAATGATGATGAACGCAGAAAACCAACGTCACAACTTTTATAACTTGAGTAAATTTCTTTACCCTATATGAAAATTTCTGTTGTCAGAAAGATGGCTCCTAGGACTCGTCGAGGTGGTGCTGCTAGTCGAGGAAGGGGTCGAGGCAAGAAACCCTTGGAGGTCGACACGGAGGAAGTCCCCGTCGTCAAACAAGAGCCGGTGACTGTCAAGGAAGAACCGATGACCATCAGGGAAGAGATTGCTCCCAAGCTTGAAGCTAAGGAGGAGCCACCGTCAGAGAGTAGTAGCATCGGGACTGACCCTCCTATCCCTACAGAAGACCTCAACCAGATTGAGCCTTCGTATGCAAAGTGGCTGATAGAATGGTACATGCCTCAACGCAACTATCATCCCTGGCTGTGAGGATTCATCGTCTGACTTGTGGTCTTTGTTGAGGCCAAAGTCGATTTTTCTATGTGTTTTGGAATATTTGTGAAAATTTTGGAATATTTGTGCTATGATCGGTCGTCAGGATTGGATATTAGGTTACTGTAACTGGCCAACTCTTTTCTATGTGTTTTGTAATATTTGTGAAAATTTTGGAATATTTGTGCAATGATCGGATTATAACGATGGATATTAGGTTACTCTTCCGGATAACTGATGTCTATTTTATATTAATTTGGTTTGGTCTATATGATTCTTGGATAATTGGTGTGCATTAAATTCGTATGTGCATATTTTGGTCTATGTGATTCTTGGATAATTGGTGTGCATAATATATTTGGTCTATATGATTGTTGGATAATTGGTGTGCATTATATATTGGTTTGGTTTATGCAAATTTTTGCGAACAGCTAAAAAGCAGTAAATTTTTTTTCGAAATATTCTCAGTTAGCGACGGACTTGTGACCGTTTTGCAACGGATGTCTCCAGTTTCCGACTATTTTTCGACGGTTATTCCGTCGCTAACTGGATATTTGAAAATTATTCCCAGGTAGCGACGGATGGTCGACGGACAATCCGTCGGCATGATTTATTGTTCGACAGAATAGCGACGACATATTCGTCGCCCGTATTCTGGAAATAACAAGAATTTCCAGAACAAGGTCGACGGTTAATCCGTCGCTATGCGGTCGATATATTGCGACGGCATAGCGACGACTTATCCGTCGCCAAGTTGCTGGAAATGACATGAATTTCCAGAAGCTGGTCGACGGCTTTTCCGTCAGAAAACCGTCGCTAATCCGTCACTTGATATCGACGTTATCGACGGATTAGCGACGAAACGATACGATCTGATACGCTTTTGCGACGGGTTAGCGACGGAAATGTACGTCGGTATTGTCTACACAGTTAAGTACTTAAAAGCTGAAGTGGACGACAGTCCGTCGGAAATGCGTCGCTAATGCTTCGTATTGTGACGTCGACTATCCGTCGCTATTCCGTCATGTGACGACAACTTAGCGACGGATGGTTATTAGCGACGAGCTGATTGCCGACGGATTTTTTTGGCCAATATCCGTCGGCAATCGGTCGCTAATAGTTATTACCGTCGTCTTAGCGACGGATTCGGCCGTCGTTAAATCGATAAATTTTGGTAGTGAGACTTACCGACCTACTAGCTGAGGTTAGAAATAATGTTAGTGAGTCTGGTGAGCTTTCTTCAATAAAGCTCTTATTACACGAGACTACCAAGTCATCTGAAGAGAAAGACAAAGTTATCAACCAACTGAAAGAAGAACTTTCCATAGAGAAAAAAAGTCTTCGATGTGCACAAATCATAATGGAATCACTCACTTCTGATTATACTAAGTTGTATGACACTTCCAAAAGATTGGAAATTAGGTTAGGAAAACAGCCTGAGCCTGCTGCTTCCTACCCTAACACGTGTCACTTACCGAAAAATTGGAACATTCCCAAGCCAAACACTGTCAGACCTAACCCTATCAAACCTTTACCCCAAAAGGTTAAGCCCAAACAGGATTATAGGTTTGCTTTCTTCTATACTAGAAAACCCAAACCTACCAACCATGCACACCACTCAGCTTTCAACACTCGACATGCACAATGTCATTATTGTGGCCTCATTGGTCATATTTCATCTGCATGTAGAATGAGAAAGCTTGTTGATTTAAATGTTTATGCTTGGATACCTAAAGCTAATAATTCAGGACCCTACAAGAAATGGGTACCAAAAGTTTCATCTGCAAACTGTTTTGTAGGTGGAACACCCTTCATATGCTAGAAGCAAATGGATCCTCGACAGCGGTTGCTCACGGCATATGACCGGTGACGCTACCCTATTTGCAACACTGTCGAAGAAAAAGAAGGAAGGCTATGTCTCCTTCGGTAATAACTTGAAAGGGTATATTATTGGTATCGGTGATGTTGGTAAGTCTCCCTATCCTGTAATTAAGGATGTCTGTCTGGTTACCGAGTTGAAACATAACCTACTCAGCATAAGTTATCTAGCTGATCATGGTTATGGCATCAACTTTGGCAAAGACAAATGTACTATAGTTGATAGCTCAACTGGTAGTACTATCTTTGAAGGTATCAGGGAAGACAATATATATGTTTTCTATTTGTTAGAAGAAACTAACATTTCAGGTAGATGCTTAATGGCCAAAAGTGATGAGAGTCATCTGTGGCATATGAGACTCGGTCACGCTAATATGGATACAATATCAAGATTATCCACAAAGAAGCTAGTACGCGGTTTACCAGACATTACATTCAAGAAGGATTCGGTATGCAGCCAATATGAAAGGAACAAAGCTACCAGATCCACATTCAAGTCAGTAAACGTAGTATGTACTACTAGACCTCTACAATTGCTTCATATGGACTTATTTGGTCCTAGCAGAGTTGCTAGCCTCGGAGGTAAACTTTATACTTTTGTAATTGTAGATGATTTCTCTAGATACACGTGGGTATACTTCTTGACACGCAAGAATGATGCATTATCCGAATTTGTCGCCTTTTGCAAGAAAGTTCAGAATAAAAAAGGTTACATGATCACTCGTATTAGAAGCTAGCGATCATGGTGGCGAATTCGAGAATGCTGATTTTTAGCAATTTTGTGACACACACAATTTTATACACGAGTTCTCCTGCCCTAGGACTCCATAACAAAATGGAGTTGTAGAACGTAAGAACAGAACTCTAACCGAAATGGCCAGAGTGATGTTAAACCAGTTTAGTCTACCCAAATATTTCTGGGCTGAAGCTGTCAATAAAGCTTGCTTTGTTCTCAATAGAGTTCTAATTCGACCCAAATCGAAGAAGACTACATTTGAGTTATGGTTTGATAGAATTCCATCTGTTTCATACTTTAGAATTTTTGGTTGTAAATGTTTTATTCTTAATACAAAAGACAACTTGGGAAAATTTGATGAAAAGGCCGATGAAGGTATATTTTTAGGTTATGCGGCCAAGAGCAAAGGATACAGAGTTTTCAACAAACGTACCATGATCATCGAAGAGTCAATCAATGTCACTTTTGATGAATTGAATCAAATGACTATTGATGACAATGACGAAGATACATCTGTACCAAGCTCAACTCCAGCTGATTCTCAACCAAGCTCTGCACTAGCTGAACCTCCTAGAGAAGATCCAGGAACCAGCTACCTTAAGAATCTACCAAAAAGGTTGAAATTTACAGCTGATCATCCAAAGGATTTGGTAATTGGTGATATTACCAAAGGAGTAAGTACTCGTACATCCTGTAGAGATATTGTTTCTAGTGTTGCATTTATTTCACAGCTAGAACCCAAAACTATTGATGAAGCATGTAGTGATAGTTTTTAGATAGATGCTATGCAAGAGGAATTAAACCAATTTGAATGGAATCAAGTTTGGGAACTTGTTCCCAGGCCTGTTGATCATCCGGTCATTGGCACCCGTTGGGTATTCCGAAATAAACTAAATGAGAATGGTTTAGTGACTCGCAATAAGGCTCGACTCGTAGCTCAAGGATACAATCAAGAAGAAGGTATCGACTACGATGAGACTTATGTCCCAGTTGCGAGATTAGAATCTATTCGCATGTTATGTGCATTTGCATGTTTTCATGATTTTAAATTATTTCAAATGGATGTCAAGAGTGCTTTTTTAAATGGTTTTATAAAAGAAGAAGTTTTTGTAGCTCAACCTCCAGGTTTCACGGATTTCAAAAATCCTGATCATGTTTTCAAGTTGAAGAAAGCTCTATACGGTTTAAAACAAGCCCCTCGTGCTTGGTATGATCGTCTAAGCTCTTTTTTACTTGACAACGGTTTTTCAAAAGGCAAGGTTGACACTACACTGTTTACTAAGTCTTTAAATGGCAAACTTCTTTTAATTCAAATCTATGTTGATGATATTATATTTGGATCTACTGATGAATCTCTGTGTCAAGAATTTTCTAAGTGTATGCAGAATGAGTTTGAGATGAGCATGATGGGAGAGCTGAAATTCTTTCTCGGATTGCAAATCAAACAAACTGATAATGGGACATTCATAAATCAAGCCAAGTACACAAAAGACTTACTAAAGAAGTTCGATCTGGACAATGTCAAACCTATTGGCAATGGCAACTTCAACAAAGCTTGATTCAGATGAACAAGGCAAGCCAGTCGACACACGTAAGTATCGAGGTATGATTGGTAGTTTACTTTATTTAACTGCTAGTCGTCCAGATATAATGTTTAGTGTTTGCCTGTGTGCACGTTTTCAAGCTAACCCAAAGGAATCACATCTGTCCGCAGTTAAGCGTATCTTTCGATACCTTAAAGGCACTTCTTCTGTTGGCTTGTGGTATTCCAAAACTAAGTCCTTTAACCTTATTGGTTATTCGGATGCAGATTTTGCTGGATGCAAAGTTGTTAGAAAAAGTACAAGTGGCACATGTCATTTCTTAGGCAAAGCTTTAGTCTCTTGGTTTAGTAAAAAGCAAAATTCTGTAGCCCTATCAACAACAGAGGCTGAGTACATCGCCGCAGGACGTTGTTGTGCTCAGATTTTGTGGATGAAACAAACCCTAGAAGACTATGATTTATTTTACACACATATTCCCATTTTCTGTGATAACACGAGCACTATTAATTTGACTAAGAATCCAGTATGTCACTCTCGTACTAAACATATCGAGATTAGACATCATTTTTTTAGAGATCATCATCAAAATGGAGATATAAACCTTATGTACATAGATACTGAAAATCAACTAGCTGACATCTTCACTAAACCTCTAGCGGAAGATCGTTTCAATTATTTACGTCGAGAATTAGGAATTTTGGACGTCAATAATATTAATTGATTTTGTTTTATGATTATATATCATTATACAAAAACTGTGTTAGAGACAAGACAATAAAGAGTCTGTCTGTCACCACAACTACGGTTGAAGCGAAGCGGTACTTAAGAGTTCCCCGGTGAACCTCCGCCAGCTGGAACAGTACTCCTATAGCTAATCTGAGACAGTCGCTGTGTAACGGCATTTAATTCATAAAATAATATTAATTATGTTAATTGAAGGCTAAAATAACTAATCTTTGAATTAAATATTTGAAATGAGACAATGAAAAAGAATGGCAAAAATCTGCTTTGAAGAACCCTAGGCGAATTCGGCCAGAGCTCTGACCGAATTCGGCCCGAGTTCGGTTGAGGGTGTCCGGTTATATATACAGAACCCGAGCAGCCCTTCTTCTTCATTGCTTCCAAACTATTTCAAACAGCAGCAGCAGCCGACCCGAGCATCAAAACCCTAGTTCTTCACCACCCTATTCCATCCAATCCAAGTGGTGAAATCTCTCCAAAATTTGGAATCGTGCGGAGATCGTCGTTCTCTACGACATATCTTGATTTCGTGAGGTATAACTCCATCTCTCTCCACCTTTCTTTTAGTGCATTTTTATTCCAATTTGCACATATGGCAACTAAATTCAATCCATCTAAGAGGAAGAAGACGACCCCTAGTGAGGAAGGGTCATCTTCGCATCCACATACGGATTCACTCTTTTTGCCTGTCCAAACGAGCGACGGTGTGTTCGACGGGTTTTTCTTTCAAACCCTCGACCAAGCCCTACTGTGGTATGGTGATTTTTCTATGCGATCCATATGCACAGGCGCTCCAGTCAAATGGACTGTATTTCCTGATCATCGTCATTTGTTTGAGGTATTAGGGTTACATTTATTTGTTAAAATCTGCTTTCCTATAGCAACTAATGCCATTAGATTATTTTATTGCAATCTCATATTAGACACTTTTGATGTGAGCACTCGTGTTGGAGGTATTGATATCAATTTCGATGATAGTCTCTTAGCGGAGATCCTTGGTATCCCTAACGAAGGTGAACCGCTAGTCGATATCACTGATTTTGATTTTCCCGAAGGCACGACACTCGGAAGTTTCAAAGCGGAACTCTGTGCACCTGATAGAGTACGCTCTGGAAAGTTCAAGGCTAACAACCTGAACTTGTTTAACTATGAATTGCATCGCATCATCTATTCCACTATCCTTCCAAGATCCACTTCCAAGGATAATGTGACATTTCTTGAGCTGTCCGCCATGTACCACATTCTTAAGGGGATTCTATTTTCTGTCCCTAAGACCATGATTCAGATGATGGGTCGTTATCGTGCAAGAGATAGAAATCTCTCTTACGCGATAATTCTCCCACGCATCTTTCAGCGCTTCGATATCGATCTGTCGACTTGTACTCAGGACCCTGAGCCCAAGTTTCTTCAGTTATCTCGTCGTAGCATGACTGCTTCAGCTCCACCTCCTGCTCCTCCTACTGCACCTCCTCCACCACCTCATCAGTATGCCATGACATTTGAGGGCATACATCAGCATTTATCTGCTTTACATGTCTCGATGACGGACATGGCTCGCGAGCGTGAGTTCCGCGACGTCACCCGTTATCAGGCGATAGCAAACTCCTTGGCTGATCTTCGTTTCGCTCAGACTGGTCATTCAGCCGGTTCCATTCCTCGAGATCCAACTTTTTTGGGTTACCGCTGTGAGGATGAGGCTGTTCATGCCTACTTCCAGCCCGGTAACGCCTATGATTGGTATCGTCTTGATCGTGCTCCACCTCGTGATTATGTTGGTGAGTTCTATGCTGGCGCCCCTACTCATCCTTCTGGCGCTGGTACTTCTGGTGCTGGTCCTTCAGGACATGCTGGTAGAGCTGATGTTGATGTTGACGAGGATAGTGATGAGGAGATGTGACTTGATTTTTTTAGTGACATTTTATTGTACACTTGGAAATGCTCCAACATTCCAAGTTTTTATCAATTCTTTTTAGTTATTATCAGCACTTTGTAGTTTGCTTCAGTACTATTATCATTCATGGACATGTTTATGGTGTTTCAGTTATGGCATTTCAGTTTATTTCAGCACTTTATTTTAATTCTTAGCACTATCTCTTTATACGGTTTCTTCATTACAAACTGCCTGTGAAATAGCATGCCTGAGATTTTTTTCGTCTTTGAAAACACTACATGCCTGTAATGATATTTCTCTAATTTATATGACTTATTTCTTTTATATGTTTTTTCACTATTTGTTACTTATGCATTGATTGCGGGGGAGCCTTCTCTTTTGCAATTATTTTGCTAAGTGACAAAGGGGGAGAAAATTAAAGATCTAACATTTCTTTTGAGATAATACAGGATATGAACAATTTCTACTTTTTGATATTTTTGAACAAGCTTAATGTTATATTATTCATAATTTGTCAATTATCAAAATGGGGAAGATTGTTGGCCTATTGGTCATATGGTCAACCTGATTTTAATAATTGATCAAACTCTGTCTGGATATACGAAGCTAGTCGAGACATCTCGGATTCTTGGACATGATCAAGATTGGCTATCTACTCCATTCAAGACCGAAGATCTGTTTGCCTACACGAGTCTGTAATTCCTTATGCAATGTATTTTTATTTTATTTGAGTCTAGGAATATGTTGTACACCGAATCGTACTGGCAAATAGTCTATTCCTAAAAGAGTTCAAAATGTTTTTAAAATGACCTCTCAAAAAGGTTTACAAAACGGTTTTCAAAAAGGTTTTCAAAAATCACCAAAAGCTTTTCAAAAACCCTAACTAAACCCTGCCTTAACCCTGACAGAACTCGGATCGAGTTCGGCCAGAGTTCGGCCAGAGTTCGGTTGGTGGCCGTTGTGATTTTGAATCCTTGGAACTTGGTCCTCCTGCAGTTGCGGATTTGACCGAGATTTGCTCATAGAGTTCTGCCCGAATTCTGTCCGAATTCTGTCAGAAGTCTGCCTTTGAACTCCTATAAATAGAGAAGGATTTCGATCATTTCAACTCACTCATTCACTTTCAATCTTCTCTCTATCTAAAGCTTTCAGTCTTCCAAAGAGTTTTCTAGAGCTTTCAATTTCAGATCCCAAGCCAGTTACAATCCTCTAGTCGATTTGCTAGTACGGTACGGTCTAGAAGTTTCTGAGAGATTGTAATCAGAAGGCTTGATTGAAGAATACCTCTTCACATTTGAAGTTGGACGAGTTCTTTGTATCAAAGCTCGCGTTGTAGAAGTTGCAAGGACTTCGTAAGAAAACTTGCGGTTTTTCCAATAGTGGATTCAACTGGTAGCAAGAGTTCTATCGACTGGATTAGTCCTCAACAGAGGGATACCAGTATACATCGCTGTCTTTGCGTTTGCTCTCTTAACTTTGCCTTTACATTATTTTAATTGTGATTAATATTCTGTGATTGTGCTGCTAACATTTTTTAATTAGCATTATTCCGCTGCCAACTCTATTCACCCCCCTCTAGAGTATTACGCTTTACTATTTCGTTCCTATAATGCACCAGCAGTGTTTATGAACCTAATAAACAAGGTGTTCCACCAGTACTTGGACAAGTTCATGGTGGTGTTCATTGACGACATCTTGGTATATTCCAAGACTGAGGAGGAGCACGAGGAGCACTTGAGAGTAGTGCTGGAGACTCTCAGGAAGGAACAGCTTTATGGGAAGCTCTCCAAGTGTGAGTTCTTCTTGGACCGGGTTGACTTTTTGGGGCATGTGGTGACTGGAGATGGGATCTCAGTTAACCCCAAGAAGATCGTAGCAGTTGAGGCATGGACAGCGCAGACTTCAGTGGCAGAGATCAGGAGCTTCCTGGGGCTGGCAGGATATTATAGGAGATTTGTGTAGGATTTCTCCCGGGTTGCAGAGCCGTTGACTCGGTTGACCCGGAAGGATAATGAGTATGTTTGGTCAGAGGAATGTCAGGCAACTTTTGATGAGTTGAAGAAGCGGCTTACGACAGCTCCGATTCTGACATTGCCTTCAGGATCAGGGGGATTCACTATCTATAGTGATGCTTCACGGAAGGGGCTGGGTTGTGTATTATAGCAGCACGGAAAGGTGATTGCCTATGCTTCCAGGCAATTACGTCCCCATGAGAAGAACTACCCTACCTACGACCTGGAGCTTGCAGCAGTGATATTTGCTCTGAAGTTGTGGAAGCACTATCTGTATGGAGAGAGGGTGGAGATTTTTACAGATCACAAGAGCTTAAAGTATGTGTTTACACAGAAAGAGCTCAACATGAGGCAGCACAGATGGCTAGAGTTGATGAAGGACTTCGACATATCACTTCAGTATCACCCAGGGAAGGCCAACGTGGTTGTCGATGCCTTGAGTAGGTATCCGACAGTCATGTGTTAGACCATGGACCGTCACTTGCTTGCTGATTTGGAGAGCCTGGGGATTGAGGTGATCGTGCCCGGAGTTCAGATGCAGTTATGGGGCCTGCAGATTCAGTCAGACTTGGTGGAGAGGATCAAGTCGACACAGTTTGAGGACGTTGCTCTGCGGTGTCTCCGAGAGCAGGTTCGAGCAGAGCTGGTGGATGGCGAGTTTTCTCTTGCAGAGGATGGTGCCTTGCGGCACGGTTCCAAGTTATGTGTGTCCAGCGAAGATCTCAGGAAGCAGGTTATGCAGGAGGCCCACAGATCTCAGTACTCTATACACCCTGGTGCCAACAAGATGTACCGAGATCTGAGGGAGCATGTTTGGTGGTACGAGATAAAGCGGGAGGTACCTCGCTTCGTATCTAGGTGCTTGGTCTATCAGCAGGTCAAGGCAGAGAGGCAGAGGCCCGGTGGATTATTGCAGCCGCTGCCCATTTCCGAGTGGAAGTGGGAGCATATCACTATGGATTTCGTATCTGGGTTGCCGCGTACACCAGAAGGGAAAGACGCGATTTGGGTCATCGTTGACAGGTTGACCAAATCGGCCCACTTCTTGCCATTCAAGGTGGATACGTCTACAGAGAGGCTTGCGGAGATGTACATGCGACAAATAGTCAGGATTCACGGGGTTCCGGTCAGCATCATTTCGGATCGGGATAGTCGCTTTACTTTCTATTTCTGGAGGAGTCTGCAGACTAGTTTAGGCACTTAGCTCAAGTTTAGTACTGCATACCACCCCCAGACGGGCGGACAGTCAGAGAGGACTATTCAGACGCTCGAGGATATGCTGCGGACGTGTATCTTGGACTTTGGAGGTTCCTGGGAGGATCGTCTACATTTGGTGGAGTTTGCTTACAACAACAGTTTTCAGGCCAGCATAGAGATGTCACCTTTCGAGGTTCTGTACGGGCGTAGGTGTCGTACACCCTTATCTTGGAATGATGTTGGTGAGCGAGCTTTACTGGGACCAGAGATGGTTGTTGACGCAGCCGAGAAGGTGAAGCTCATCAGGGACAGACTTCGCATGGCGCATGACAGACATCGGCACTGGGCCGATAGCCACCGGAGGCCGTTGGAGTTTGAGGTACAGATTAGAGATAGGATTAGATTTAAGGTTTGTGTTTGTGATTTTGATCATGTTTGTTTATCATAATTAAATTGAGACCTTGCTTGTGATTAGGTTGGAGACCAGGTTTTCTTGAGGATATCTCCTACTCGTGGTACGATACATTTTGGTGGAGGTGGGAAGCTTAGCCCGTGCTTCATCGGCCCTTTCGTTATCAGCGGAAGAGTCGGTGACGTGGCTTACAGGCTAGACTTGCCACCTGCACTAGTGGGGGTCCACAATATATTTCTTGTATCACAGTTGAGACGGTACGTGGCTGATCCTAGCCATGTGCTTGACCATTCGGAGATTGAGGTTGGGCCTTCTCTCAGCTATCCAGAGCAGCCAGTGGAGATTGTGGATCGATGGGCGAAGGTACTGAGGAACCAGGTGATACCTTTGGTTCGCGTCGCATGGAGGCATCATTCTCCAGGAGAGTCTACCTGGGAGCGGGAGGATGAGATGCGCGAGCGATACCCATATCTTTTTGGACCGTGAGGTATACTTTCTATCCTTCTCATCAGTTGCATTTCGCCTTTCAATTTCGAGGACGAAATTCTTTTAAGGAGGGTAGATTTGTCACTACCACATTCCTAGTTTTAGGGTATTTTTGTCATTTTTGAATTATTTGAATTTAATATATTTTAGTAGGAATTTAAAATGATTTATTTGAATGGTGTGATTTAAATACTTTTTAATTAATTTTCATGTGATTTAGATTAGCCTAACCTAGATTAGTCATAGCTAGTCTAGTTAGCCACATTGAGAATTAGTTAGTATTGGATTATGGTTTGAGTCATGTTTAGCTAGGTTGAGTGGTTTGCAAATGGACTAGGAAGGAGCCCTAGATTCTAGGCCACTCATTAGACTTGATTCATTGCTAGCCCTTGGATGCAACCTAGAAACCCTAACCCTAAGCTAAGTGGCCGGCCAAGGACCCCCCCTTGCCTATATAGTATCCTTTTAGAAAGTTGTGCCTCCTTTCAATATTCTATCATTTTTCTAAGAACTAGGTGAGCCTCCATTTTATTTCTTCATAGTTTAATCAATAGAGCTCCATTTTTATTGGGATTTCTTCTATAGTGTTCTAATCACTGTTCTCCTACTATTTGTGGAGTCACATCTCAGGATTGAAACAATTTGGAGATTTTGGGTGGCTTTTGGAGAGCTCCTTTGAAGAGGCTTTTTGTTGTCAAGAACACACATAGGTATAACTCTATTCATCTATTAAAATTAGGTTTTCTTTGCATAAAACACCAAGCCCTAGGTGTCCTTGTGCTGTAGGAATAGGATTTTCTCAATTTTGTGTCATGTACGTGTCCGTATCGGACACGTATCAGTAACCAGCGTAGGTGTTCGACAAAATACCACAGTGGGCATTTCGATCGAGATTTTGAAATGTAAATGAATAGAAAGTTGTGTTTGGATGTGGCTTACGTGTTTTTGCTTGACTGAGGTGTTACTTGTGTCGTGTCGTGTCGTTTTAGACACGTGTACACGCAGGGTGCACCACGCGCGCGCGCGGGTAGCATTCCTTTGCTACCAGCGTATTCGTGCTCAGTGCACAGAGCACGTGGACATGCATGGTTGGACATGGAGTGAGGGGCAATGACTGTCGTGTCATCCCCAAAATTTCGTGTCCTGATGTTTCGTGTCGGGTAAGGAATCTGGCCTGCACTTGACACGGGGAGCACAGCCACTGTACAGATTTAATGTACACTGGTTTGAGTAATGTTGGACACTTCTGTGTCCTGTTTTTGGACACCACATTAACTGTGTGACACGTGCCTATATGGTATATTAATTATCTACCTAATGTTCATCATGAATTACTAGATCGGATGTGGATTTGGAAATGCAAATCGACTGATACATTAGAATATCAGTGAGTATCACTGTTCTTCATTCCTGTTAATTAAATGATTTACTTTGTGTGCTAAATTATATCCTACATGCTATCTAGTTTATGATTGGTTGATTTTCATATTAGACATCATGATTTAGATTAAATTCTCAGTATTAGGTTGATTGCATAATCGAAATTGCATGAAATGGGTTTCCTATTTTCTGATACATGTAGTATCAGTAATTACTCTTAATTCGAATGTTTAAATTCTAGTTCAATGTTAACTCACACATATTTACACAGGTTATATAGGAGTTTATGTGTTGGGGAGGTTGGTTTCATGTGGAGGAGTTAACTTGGAATCGAAATCCTGAGAACTTATTACCTGTCAATTCTTCATTGTTTTTTTAAATCCTGAGCACTTGATCCCTGAGATAAATGCCTTGTATGAACACTAAGCTTCACGATTTTGTTCAATCCTGAACCCTAAGGATTGATTTCCATTTCCTTAACTGAGTTGTTCTTCCCAATGACTGAACCCTGTTTAACTGTTAATAGCAATAACCTGGGACTGTTTTGATATTCTTCCATGTTCATTGGTCGACTGATTTCATCCTATTTAGATGCTGAAATTGTAGCACACAGACACACACATCCTGCATACACACACATACATGTTTCAGTTCACCTATATTCCTATACCTGTTCACTGTCATTGATAACTGAATACATATTCCTGTGGCACACATTACATATATTTCCTATCAACACACACTGAAATTAACCTGGACACTATCATCCAGGTTCACATGGTCCTGAACACACACACAGGGACTCGGTTCATTATCAATCATGTTCACCACATATGTTTTCACTCTAGCACATAATTTTACTGTCACTTACACATATGTTCCTGTCTTTAGGATTTCTGTGGCACTCACATATACATAAAGTACCTCACATTGCCATGTATCATGTACACACACTATCTCACAGTTCACACACACCTGTTATATTCCCTGTCCTTGGAATTCCTACTAAAACTGTCACAGTTTCCTTCTTAACACACACATTGGAACACACACACTGATTTTTGATTTCCTCTCACATGTATCACAGTCACATACACACACATCACATGTTATCTCCCTCTCTATGAAATACATGTATATGTTCTATATGAGTATGCCTATAGCTATATATAGCATGCCTAATCTAATATGGATGTGTGAATGGTAGAGAGCATATATGGGTATTTCCATATGTGTAGTAGCTAATGTGCTAGGCATATTCTATTTGTATATGTAGATATATATATATTCATAATGTGAATAGTGATATATATATATATATATATATATATATATGGTATTGGCCTATGGTGTGTCTGTTAGACTAGTGAGAGCTTAGTTAGACTTGTTTAGTTTTGATTAGGCCTAGAATAGACTAATTCGACTAGTATAGACTTGTTTGGCTTAGGTTTGACTTGGTTGACCTAGTTTAACTTCTAGGGTTGACCAAGAGTTGACTCTGGTCTAGATTGACCTAGAATTATGTAGAATGCATAGTAGAACTTCATGCTACCATTTTGGACTTGCTGTGACTTGTGCTGTTCTGATTAGGAGCCAGACACCTCTCCTCGGACAGTACTTTTCATCCGGACACTCAGATAGCAGGCGAGTACATTCTCTGATCATTTCATATCTTGTTTAGGATTATATTTCCTGCTTTAGATTATCTTACTTGATGTTGACACGTTGGTAACATGGATTAGTACTATATGGATCCCTTTATGAGATGTTATCCCTCTCGGGAGCATCAGATACTCTTGTCTCGTGTGCTTCACTTACATCATGTATCTCATGCTTCTATTATCATGAATCTTTGGGAATCAGCTAGTGACTCATATACCCTCATGATCACCGAGCCTTCACGAATCAATTCATGAATCACCCTTATGGGCAATTTAGTATAATCATGAATCTTAACGTAGCTTGACTGGATCCTTGTGTATTGATTGGGGATGGGGGAGTATAAATGAACATGTGGATAATTCCAAGTAGTGTAATCATGAATCAATTCCGTAGTGTAATCATGAATCAGTCCCTAGCTATTCACATGTTTATCCTGTACTCTGAATCACTATCATTGTCTCTCCTTATATATATCATAGATATTTACTTACAGTCTCTCTCTTACATTATGCTATTCTTCAGTTTCCTATATTTTATTCTCTAGCATGATTATATTTTCTTTCCTGCTATGACTTGTTGAGATGTATTGTGCTCGCTCCTGTCCTGACTGAACCTGTTGAAATATTACAGATGATGAGGATGAGGCGTTATGCCCTACTTATTACGGTGCTACCCTAGATGAGTGCTTGGACCTGGACCAGCAGCAGGTCCCACTAGCAGTGGATGACACTCCTCTAGACTAGGATGTTTCATTTACATTACTCTCTGGATGACTGTATATATTTGATACTTGGGATTTGGGATATGTACTTATCTTAGACACTTAGACTCTCTGTTTGTACTTGTGGATTCCTTTCTTTTCAGCAGTATCTATCTATCTTTCTATCTTATCTTTCTGCCTTAGTTGTGATTGAGTTTACTTTCTGCTATGTCACCCCCATTCGGGGAGTATAAACTGTTAGCATTATATTGTTAGATGTTGTGACCTAGGACAGCATTCTACCGCCGACACTGCGGCGTAGGCTGGACGTACCCACGTCTCGTGCCCTTACTCTAGGGTGCGGGTCGTGACAGTTATACACCGTAGCAGGCTGGCTACCCCCAGCAGGTGCAGCGGTCGATGAACCATCTTTTTGTGACGATGATCCATCCTTGGAGCGTGTGTGTTGGAACACGCCTTCCTTGGGCACAGGCTTTTTGTTACCCCCGGACCGGTTTTTGGACTTGCCAACCGAGGAAAGGGGTTTCTTAGATAGCTTCTTCTGGGACAGAGAGTCCCGAGCAACATTGCATAAAGCAATACGAAGCTCTTCTTCTTCCTCACAAGTTCTCGGTCGCAGCCTTTGAAAGACGGACCTTCTCCTTGGCTGTGATGGATCTGCTTGACAACAACAGTAGTTGATGGTAATCTGAGTACAGTTGGGTCTTGATTTAGATACCAACTGTGTCTCAGATTCTTCTCTCGTCCTACGCTCGCAGAAAGAAGACGAAGTCATCATACCTCTACTTCCTTCGTGTATACAGGAGCGCTGTGCGCAGCCGAAGAGATATGGAGAAGGCATTCTTCCTTCGAGTTCCTGTGGGTGAGGTCCGAGTATGCCTCGATCAGAGAGTCACTGATGACGTATCCCCGGCCTTGAGTAGTACGAGTGGGTGATCAAGGGATGACGGGGTTCCGCCGAA
Source organism: Iris pallida (assembly GCA_029216955.1). NCBI lineage: Eukaryota > Viridiplantae > Streptophyta > Magnoliopsida > Asparagales > Iridaceae > Iris > Iris pallida. The sequence goes on along the minus strand of JANAVB010020398.1, from coordinate 3,320,452 downwards.
CGAGGCTTCGGAGAGTCTGGGATGGTCATGTATAGCTTTCCATCGGCTGTGCGCATTACTGTCAACGTGGGCCTTCGATCCGCCATCGGCGTAGCACTTTGATCGCATCGGGCGAGTGCTGCCTTGGATCTCCTCCTACCACTATTAAATGATGCGTAGTATTCGAAATCCAATATGGCCATACCTGATGGACCGGTTATTCTGTCGAAGACAGAAGTTCTCACCGGTGCAACATCCTCCACGAACGGGCGAGCCGTCATCTGCTCCTTTCGACGTTGCGCCTTTGTCATGCTTGCCATAGGATAGCCGTGATCTTCTATGCGTTTCCAGAGCATGGGATATGAGTGAGATGGTCTGGCATCAGCGGTCGAAGGGATCTTCGGGGCTTCAACGACCGGGGGGGTCTGAGATGTAGTCCCCTCCGTCGTGCTACTCGTCGCAGCCGCCTTAGGCATCCAGGTCCGTCGAGTCTTCTTCGGTTTTACGAACTGCTTCGAAGGTCTCGACTTCTCTTCAGAAAGGATATCTTCAAAAGCTTGTTGGTCGAAGCATACGACCAACATCTTCTGAGAGGATCCTAGCAAGTCATCATCGGATTCCATCAAGACGCATTCTGACTTTCTTGTACGCGCAATCCTCCAAATGCGTATCAATTGCTCGGCCAAAGCAAGCAACCTCTTGAAGCATCTATTGGCCCGAGCTTCCTGAAGGCACAGTAGGTCGCAAAGCCCAGGACGAGCAGAGCAGAGTACAACCTGTAGCACTTCAGGCTGACAACCGGACCAAACTCGGTCATCATGACCTCCAAGACGTCGCCCAGAGTCAAACTCCTTAGGAAGGATACTTGGATACTTCTCAAGAGTGGTGATGGCTCCTTCTACAAAGAGTTCTTTGAAAAGAATAGGGCCCCTTCGAACGAGAGAAGCCCCAACCAACAGCGGACTTATATAAGGCCAGCGACCATCTGATGCTAAATCTGGATCAAACATGGTGGTGAAGGGTGTCAAAAAGAAGATAACAACACTTCAGAGGAACACTTCCCCTTTTATAGGACCAGGAGTGATCTAAACTATAGGCCACTTGGCGGACGATCAAAATTCCCTCATTAATGGGATGAGCCTAGGACTCGGCACAATGGGTCTCCCTTAATAAGCCCATTCAAGTGAGTCTCCAAACTGTTCAAATGCTCCTTGAAATTCTACAATTAACGGTAGCAATTAAGAAGGAGTCTGCATTCAAGGGTAGTCATTTAGTTCTCCTGAAAAGAAGACTTAAAAGCCAAGCTGTCTCCAACCGGAGGCGTAGGCACCCCACTGTGTTCCTTTGCTTCCAAGGCACCCCACTGTGTTCCTTTACTTCCAAGGCGCAGACAGTACATCCCACTTTCAGAAGCACAGACAGCTGCTTCGATCCAAGTACCCGGCCCGTTCAACGGCCCCTTTTTCTCAGTAAAGACTTAGAAGACACCGTTTGCCTCTAACACAAGCCCGATTGCTACTCTAAAGCACAATAAAATGGTCTATCTTAAGGTGCAGCCTACTCGTCGCCCTAAAGCACAGTGACTTTACCCGAAACACAGCCTACTCGTTGCCCTTAAAAGCATAGAGGCCCCGTTGTCTTCGAAACATAGTCCACTTGTTGCCTTAAATCACAGAGGCTCCGTCGTCTCCAGAAGTACAGTCTACTCGTCGCCCTAGAAGCGCAGCCAGCCTTGCCTGAAGCACAGATGGCATGGTCCTACCAAATCGGTTTGCTTAAACTGCCTCTCTCAAATATAGGATTGGGATTGATCAAGTTGATAAATGCGAATATCTTATCAGATTGATTTAAATCTCGGACAAAGATTACACAGAATCCAAATCTGAGATGAAATCCCAAGATTTGCTCGGCTACATTCGAATGAGCAAATTGGCACGCGCCACGTGTCTCCTCCTTCAGTTATTTTGATAACCACTAGAGATCTCGTTTGAGGAGAATCTCAACACCCGCCACGTGTCAGTACCATAAAAGACCATACCGTGGAAGGAAGGCAGATTCCTTCATATCTCGAAACCCTAATGAACATCGCATATGTGCCCCTCTCCTTTATAAATAGGAGAGGTTTTCCTCCAACAACAAGATCGACAAGGAGACAAAGATCCACAGAATTATCAAAATCTTCAACTTCAGCGTCCTCCTGATCGGCAATCCTAGAGTTCCATCAAAGGCACCAGAAAGTCAAAGCAAGTCTTATATATTCATCGGATCGTCAACAGAGTAAAGGAGCCGCTACAGTATTTGTGAGACTCGTCTCATAGTATCGGTATTTATATATGGATACGTATTTTGTAGTATATTTTGTATTTTCTTAGTTTTCGGAATGCTTTAGAAATTTTTCAACTTATACATTTTCTCCTTAGCCGACATACCGCCAGTATACCGGTGTATACCGACGGCATACCACCCGGGCAGATATTCCATATTTTAGATATTTTCGATTTCAGATATTTTTATGAATAGTGTTTCCGATATTTTCGTGAATAATATTTTGGATATTTTGATGAATAGTGTTTAGATATTTTCATGAATAGTGTAGATGCACCCTATTATCCATTAGATATTTGGTTTTGTTTGGATGGCTATGATTGACTTAGATTTTGACATGGATCACGATCCAACGGCTAAGATTAATTCCTCCTTCTATATATACCATTTCACTCTCTCTCCTCTCTTTTTGTTCTCTTCACTACCTTTTCATTTCTTCTTCCCTTCTCTCCCCCTTGGAGCTTGCCAAGAGCTTGGCCTTGAGGCCTTGGGTGTGGTGTCTAACCCCCTAGGAGGAGGAGTAGAAGATTAGGCTTGGAGCTTATCCTAGGCAAGTACATCTTGCCAAATTCATGAACAATATTGTTTTGTTGTCATTTTTGTTTTCCTTGGTATTAAATACGTAGAATTGTTCTAAACTCATTTTGTTAAGAATATTTTCCTTGTGATTCTCGTCTATATGCATGTTTCTAAATTTGGTTAGAACTAGATTTTGATTTTCTGTTAAAATCCAATATTGACTTAGTAAAAATCTCGGTATCAAGAGTGATACTGGTGTTACCATCATGGATCTTGGTCACATATTCATATATGAGGCCATCGCCTAGCTTGTATACATAGATTTTGAGTTCGGTGAAAATTGAAACCTGTTTCGGTATCCCGAGAACCTGTTTTTGGAGTATTTTGAGGTATTGATCTATCAAATCTTTGAATTTGTGAAAATTAATAGTCCCATGTTGTAGGGAATTAAATTTCATGCGATTTTAACTTTTAAAAATCCGAATTTCTATTTAAAACGAAGTTTTTATGGCCGAAACAAGTTTTGAGTTTTGAAAAATCAACTTTCTGTGACGGTTCGAAAAATCCGTCGAAAATCCACGAAAATCCGTCGGAAAATCCGAACTTGCACCACAAAACTTGCTGTAACACTTCGAAAAATCTGCCGGTAATCCGCAGTAATCTGTCGGATAATCCGGTTATGCTGTTTTTGTCTGTTTTTGTCCATTTCTGCCCATTTTTGTCCGTTTTTTTGATATTTTCTTCGACTATAATTATTTCTTAACATGATTAGATGATCTTGCATAGTTAGAGAATGATTGTACACCCTATATACACTCGACACTAGCGCATGTTCAATCATTTTTCTATGAAATGTACTTAGCTTTAATTATTCTTTCCCACATGCCATGATATGTCTTTTTGATAGATTCTTTCTTACAAGCTATGATAATTGTTGCCATGTCCTTCTTTGCTTACATGATAGTGGCCCGTCGTGGCACACTCTTCTTACATATCTTCTTTGCTTACTAGATAGTGGCCCGTCGTGGCGCACTCATGATACATGTCCTTCTTTGCTTACATGATAGTGGACTGTCATGGCGCACTCCCTATAGTGGCTCGTCGTAGCGCACTCCTAGCTTCCAGTTTATTATATTTTCTTGTTGTGGCTTGTTATAGTTTACATTTATGGTTTTTGTCCAGTCTCGCATGTCTCACGTCTAGGATGGATTATGCGAAATGCCACACCCAGAATCTAATAAGAAAATGTTAAGGACTAAACAACTCGCTTGATTACCTAGATCACCTTTGGTCTTGGACTTATATATATACATGGGATTTGGAGCTATCTGTCATGATGAGCACACTTCCAGCGCACCGTCGAGTGTTGCACCGAGTACATTTGTCTCCTGGACAATGTACCCATTATTATGTCTTAGGGTACATTTGTCTCCCGGACGATGTACCCATTTTTATAGAATACATTTGTCTCCCGGACGATGTATCCACTATATACCATTGCATCCTTGGCTTGTATTATTCAGGTAGCAGCAGGCAGGTAATTGGACTTGGATTTCTCAAACTTACATATATTAGTAATTAGGATTATGATAACCCTAGTTAGCTAATGTATAAAGCCGTACTCATTGCTTGGCCGTGTTAGTTGTACGGAGTTCAGTCTAGTCTAGTTTTGTCTAGGCAGTGTCCGAATTTGTTTATTTCAGTGCATCTTTGTTTATGCTTTTCTTTTGCCGATAAACGATTAGATACTAAAGTTCTGTTCAGGAGAAGGGTTACAATTTCGGTCCTTGTTTGGTTTACAGGTTGTAACTTGGGTTTCAGAATAGTTCCTAAGTCATCTTATCATTTATCGTTCTATATAGTTACCTAACATGCTCACATGTCCAAGTTACCTAACATGCTCACATGCTCCAGTTACTTAACATGCTCACATGTCCAAGTTACCTAACATGCTCACATGCTCCAGTTACTTAACATGCTCACATGTCTAAGTTATCTAACATGCTCACATGCTCCAGTTACCTAACATGCTCACATATTCCAGTTACCCTACATGCTCACATGTTCTAGTTATCTTATATGTTCCAGTTATCTTACATGCTCACATGTTCAGTTTAATTCACATGTCCACAGTTTACATTATGTCACATGTCCATTACTTTATGCTACATGTTGCTTTACTTATTGTCTTTTCTATTCTCGGGATAAGTGCATTGTAGTGCACGAGTCTCGATTAGCTCTTACTTATCTCTCTCTCTATCTATTGTTTGGTTTAGTTATTGCTGGTTTTAGTTCATAGTTTTGTTTCCTTTGTGGTACTTGCTATTGGGGTCTGATCCCACTGGTTTTGCATTGACCAGATTTAGTTGAGGAGCCCGAGGATCTTCCGTACCTTTCACTCGTTGGTGATTACCTGGAGCACCAGAGTACTTGAGTGGGTTTTCTTCTTTTTTGCCCACTAGTTATGTACATTATTTTTTTGAGGCTTTTCGCCACCGAGCACTTGTTTAGCTCGTGTTTCGATTTGACATTTAGCCTACGGGCCAGAACATGATTTGCATTATTCTAGACTATAGCTAGAGCTTATCATGTATGACTATTACTCTTGCTAGTCTTCACTCTGTATTACTAGCTTCATGATCATTGATATATGATAGTTTGGGACGCTTTACTATTTTATATTCCAGTTGATCTTACTTCTTATACATTGTTTACTGTCTGTGCTTGAGATACCTAGGATTGCTTGACCTAGGATCGACTGTTGGCTTGTAGTAGTAACCCCCATGTCTATACAGCTTATACGTTATTTCAGAGTACTGGAGTACTTTGGTATACGTAGCTGGCCTGGTCCGTCCCTACTTGCCAGTATTCTGGTTCTGGGACGTGACAGTACTCGATCTCCACCGTCACACTTTTCCAGAAACTTTTGTACTTAGATTTCTTCGCATAAGAATCGATTGTACTCTTTTTACATTCAATATACAAAAAGTTTGTTCAACCTTTTGTCATGTCGAACAATGGTCATGTACAAAGCAGTCCCTTATCCCTTTGCTATGCAAAACCATGCTTTACTCCCATATATCCCCCAAATAGGTGTATTAATGATAATCTATAATAGTACACATCTAAAAACAAGGGTCAAAACTGAAATCCTAGCATAGGTGTCCACTTGGTCATTTGATCAAACACTTGGCGTGTATACCGGATACTTATCATGCTACGCACTCCAAATGGATCCAAACTTTACCCTAATCATACCCACATGTTCTAAATCATGCTTAGGTCCTAACAAACCTATTCATAAACCCTAGAATTGCTATTCTCGAATTTTTCCCCAATTTGAGTCAAATGCAAAGGAAAAATTCCTCAAATAGGAAGATAAGAGTCTAAACTCCTCACTATTGGCAACCCAAATGTATGGGGATCCCTAATTGATCATCCACACTATTTATTATGAATTAAAGGGTTTAGAATGTATTTTACCTATCTGGAGATGGATTCCCAATGAAAATATCCTAAGACCTAGAAGCCCTCAAGCTCCAAGTGCTCCAGTCCTTCCAAAGCTTGCTTCCAAAACCTTCTACTCTCCAAGGGGAAGAAAATGAAACCAATTTGGGAGAATTTGGAGAAGATTTGAGTGTAGGAATAATTGGGGAAGAAGCCTCTAAACTAGGGTTAGGTTTTGGAATGAAATGAGAAAAAAAAAAAAATTCTTCTTATAGGCAAGGGGAAAATGTGTTGGTTGTCCAAAATAGGTAGGTTTAGGGTTTTGGGCTAGTATGAAATGTCCATAAGGTCCTTCTATGTGCCATGACAAATTTTAGGAAAAGGCCTTTCTATCTAATTAGATATTTAGCCTATATTCCATTTAATTTTGCTAGCTAACTAGGGTTAATTAAAGTCTAACAAAATGGAATTTGATACTTGTCTAGTCTCATTAATTAGGTTCACTATGGTCACTAACAACTATTCTAACTAATGGATAACCACTAATCATATTCAATAAAAAAAAAACATACATATTATATCCAATATTATAGATAATCAATCCAAAAATATAATGACTAATTTTGTAAAATAAATTTATCACTCAAAATATAATTTGAATTCACAATAATAACCCAAAAAAAAAGAGTCAAAAATACCCCTCATCTGGAAAAGTGGTGTTTACATTTACCCTAACTACTCCTATGTTTTGGATTATAACACGGGTACCCATACTTTTAAACTAATTGCAGTGACCACACCCATGTTTTACGTTTATTACACGGGGTATCGCACTTTAAGATAAAAATAAAAAAGTTATAACACTAACTACCCCTATTTTTAATTTTTTTTTTCTAAAGGGAGGGATGGTCAGTGTAATTAGTTTAGAATTATGGTGTGTGGTAAACCCAAAACTTAGGAGTAGTTAGCGTAAATATTCCTAAATTTAATGCTAGCATTCGTCCTTGAAACCATCCTTGATCCAACTCTTTGTTTCTAATATCATCCAATACTTCCAATGGTTATAATTAAATATTTACACAACCTTACATCCTTAACGTGTGTGTATATATATATATATACACACACTTTTTTCTTCCCAATCGTCATAGCGTTCATAAAATTCATAATCAATTTTTTTTCCACAATTATTTCTCAATTCATATATTCCTATCTAGAATTCTATTTCTCTTAAGATTTACATTATTCCAAACTTATAGTTCTCAATCACAACTAGCACTTAATTCTAATATTTCTAACAAGACCCTTGTCAAGTTTATTTCAACTTTATTTCTTGTTATTTTATTACTGCAATTGGATAATACATTAGCCACCATCTATCCTCTAGGTTTATCGATGATCACGTATCTAAACTTTTGATACATGTGATCCACTAATACTCATTATAATAAAAGTTGATAGTAATGCATCTCATTCTTAGGAAAGGATCCTCAAGATCAATATTTTATAGTCATCCTCAACACAATTTTAAAACTAAGGTATAGCATTACATCACCGTAACACAACAATTAGTCTAATCAATACCCTAATTTACCATTTATTGACCTCCTCTAATTTAGGTTCTTGATCAAAATTTAATCCTATCTTTTATGTAATTATCTTCAAATTCAATTTACAATCACAATAACCATTTATTTCTTCTGAACCTTTATCCATTCGCTTTTTAGTTAGTCCACAATAATTATCACAATTTATATCGTACAAAGTGAAAGTCAATCAAACAATCTTAATCATTTACTACCCTCAAATATACAAATAATTTGCATCTAATATTTAACCACCAATTATCATCAAAACTCATACTTAAATACTCTATGATCGCCAAAGTCTAACATCAGAATTTAATGATCACTTCTTAAATCACATGGCTCCATTACAAATTCTATTCAACTCTTTTTTAATATCAAATAATTGGTTATTAGAACTCTATTTTATTCTACTCAATTATTATATCATCATAAGACATTTCAGATCTGTCATAGAATGAAGATGCTTAATTATGCTACTCACAGTTACCCTCGATGCCTCCTATAAGCAAGGAATAAGAAAACCGTTCTATATCCTCATAACCTTAAAAAATACCTTCAAGCATGAATCCACTTGTAAAAATTTTGTGACATATTTCCCAATCCACTTGCAATTAATCATCTTCCCTCCCTTTTAAATTGTATAAATTAAGTCGACCGCATATTCTTATGGATATCCTAGATCAATAATTGTTGGGTTTGTAGCCTTTTGTTTTGGTTTTTAGTCCCACATCGGCTAGAAAGGAATGTGTATCTCCACATATATGAGTCTTTTCTCTTTATGGAGATGCACATGTAGTGCACATGGGTGTGTGCCATGTGGGATTAATTATTGATGGTATAAAGGCTTAATCAACAATTAAGAAGCTGTAAGCTTTTTGCTCTTGGAAATTTATTTCCATGGAGCTAAGCTCCGTAGGAGCTTAGCGACTCGGACTCGGGCTCGGACTCGGGCTCGGGCTCAAGGGCTCATGAGGCGTAATGTGGCATTTTGTTGGCGCACTTTGCACTTAGGACGTTACGCAGCCCAGTACGCGCAGTGTGCGCAGCGTACGCAGTGTGCGTAGAGTGCGTATGGCTGGCTGCATATTAGAGCGGGAACGATTGCAGCAGTTGCTGCACGTTCAGGAGTGGTTCTGCCACTACCCTGAAGTTCAGGCAACTGCTTGGCAACCGCCCCGTGGGCTATATATGCAGGTTCTCTCCTCTCTCTGAGTGTAGTAGTAATCAGAATTCCAGGGAGAAAAACTCTAAGTGTTCTTTAACACAACAGAGTAGTGAGCGTGTTCTTTAACACAAATACTAGTACTTTTTAGTACGCGTGGGTTCTGTTACTTCAAACAGAGAGAGAAGAGTAAAGCCATTGTCAGAGGAGTTCGCCGTCTTCCGAGGAGTCAGAAGAGCAGGAGTGTTCCAAGGTTTTCCGTCAACCTTGCTGGTTCCTGGAAGCTGTTCGCAGAGGGCGAATAAAGCTTTGAGCAACGGTGATCATTCACCCTAGCATTTCCATCTCTCGCTTGTCATCCTTCTGTTGCCTTCAGTAGTTCTGTCAGTATCTTCTTTTTAGAAGGCACTACTGCCAGTTTTCTACGATCACGAAAATCTCTTTAGATTATTCGTGTATTACGATATCTTTTTAGATCTCGTAATTTGCAGAATCCTTCTGGATCTCTGTTGCAAAACCTTCTTTAAGGAATTGCATTTGAAACGTTGTCCTTACAACTGTTTCAGTTTCTGTATTTTCCATTGAAAAGCGTGCCCTGGCATTCCCGGCAATAACAATCTCAAAGCTTTATTGCTACGATGGAAAATATTAATGCTTCACTCCTAAACACTGACTTCTGTAAGTTAGAGAAGTTTGATGGAGAGCATTATCAAGTCTGGAAGAGGAAGGTTTATCTCACTCTTCAACTTAGAGACGTTGATCACGTACTGCTTGAAGAGGAACCTACTGTTCCAGATACTGGGTCTGCTGCCGCAATCTCTGCGGCTACTAAACTTCAGGCCAAGTGGAGAAGGGAGAATAGCATTTGCAGGTTGCTTATCCTAAATGCTATGGAGGATTCCCTAGCAGAATCCTATTCTAAGAAGAATATCGCTAGAGACATATGGGAGTCTCTAGAAAAACTGTACGAAGAAGACAAGAACAGGAGCAAAATATTTGTGGTTGAAAAATATCACAAATGGCTCTTTGAGGACGAGAAGTCCATGCTGCCGCAGGTCAAAGAATTTCTGAAGCTGCGACAGAAGTTGGAAGACGAGGCTATGCCCCTCCTCGACAAGTTTGTTGTTGGAGGGATTGTCTCAAAGCTCCCCGCTGGGTGGAGTAAGTTCTATGCAAACATGCATAGGAAGAAGCTGGAGATCACCCTTGAAGATCTTCTGCAGGAAATTTATGTTGAAGACCAGATGAGGACTCAACATAAAGTTGACACGCTTTCCAAGCAGATGGCTAACGCAAACTTGGTTTCATCAAGGGAACCAAAGGGAAAGGGAAAGCGTGCAGATTTCCAGAAGAAGAAGAAGAACCCTAACAACTTGAATGTTAAGGGAACTTCTTTCAAGTCAAAGAAATCTAAGGCAAAGATGCCTTGTTTCAAGTGTGGCCAGTTGGCCCATTTCAAAAGTGAATGCACAGCACCAGCCAAGAAATCAGAGCAAGATGAGCCTAGCAAAGTCTCAATGATTATTGATATAATTGCTATGATTGGACAGGTTGATGCTGTAGGATCTGATTCAGACTGGTGGGTAGATACTGGAGCCACCTGCCATGTCTGCTCCAGTAAGGAGTGGTTCACAACCTACACACCCACTTCTGAAGCGGTTGTGATGGCAAACCAAGCACAAGCTGAAGTGTTCGGGATCGGGACGGTGGTGTTGAAGCTGACTTCGGGGAAGTCTCTGACGCTTCAAGGCGTAAAGCACATACCTGCTATCGCCAAGAACCTGGTCTCGGGAGGCCTACTCTGCAATGCAGGCCTCAGGATGGACATCAATGCTGGCCAGATGGTGATGTCTATCAAGAAAACATATTTCGGGAAAGCTTTTTATACCGAAGGAATGTTCAAGATTCAGCTTGTAAATCAGTCCAATGTAATTAATGTAATTAATGAAGTCACTCATTCTGCTTATACTCTTGAGTTGTGGCATAATAGGCTAGGACATGTTCATTGTAAACGAATAAACATAATGTCTAGTCTAGGACTTATCTCCAAATGTGGGGGTAAGGTAGAGAAATGTGAAGTTTGTGCTCAAACGAAGATCACAAGGAAACCCTTTTCTCGGGTTAATCGAAGTACAGATCTTCTGGAGTTGGTTCACTCCGATATCTGTGACTTCAAACAGTTCTTTACAAAGGCCGGAATAAAGTATTTCATAACCTTCATCGATGACTTCTCAAAGTATGCGTTCGTCTACTTGCTAAAGGCTAAAGACGAAGCATTCGAGAAGTTCAAGGAGTTCAGAGCCGAAGCTGAGCGGCAGACTCGACAACAACTCAAAAGGATAAGAAGTGATCGAGGTAGGGAGTACAGGTCTCATGAATTTGCATCGTTCTGTAAGGAACATGGAATTATAAATCAGACTACGGCTCCGTACTCTTCTCAATAAAACGGAGTAGCTGAGAGGAAGAACAGGACGTTGATAGAAATAATAAATTCAATGTTGTTGACTGCTGGCCTTCCTAAGTGCTACTGGGGAGAAGCTGCATTAACGGCCACTTTTATTCTAAATAGAGTGCCTCATGCAACTTCAGACGTTACTCCTCATGAACTCTGGTTCAAGGTCAGACCTAACTTGAATATCATTCGAGTGTGGGGGTGTCTGGCGTATGTCAAGCTTCCAGATCTAAAGATTCAGAAGCTTGGGACAAGGACTACAAAGACGATCTTCTTGGGGTATGCCGAGAAGAGTGATACTCGTAGATTTCTTGATATTGAGTCAAATCATATCATTGAATCTCGCGATGCAGAATATTTTGAAGACAAGTTTGCAAGGCACAAGAATATTGTTCTTCCGGATGTTCCGGAGAATAATAAGGGTGCACAAGAGACTGAAGTCTTCAATGAAGATGTGGTCCAAGAAGATGTTGTTATTGAAACAACGGTTGAACCAGAACAAGCTGAGCCGTCAGCTAAGCGTGTGAGGAGGTCGAAGGACTTCGGAAGTGACTTTGTCACCTATCATGTGGAAGCAGATCCGCTTACCTATGATGAGGCGATGAAGACCAGAGACGCAGTTTTCTGGAAGGAGGCGATTGACAATGAGATTGATTGCATCACCTCAAATAACACTTGGGTGTTGGTTGATCTTCCTGAAGGAGCGAAATCCATCGGATGCAAATGGATCTTCAAGAAGAAGATGAAAGCAGACGGAACTATTGACAAGTTCAAGGCTAGGTTGGTAGCCAAGGGGTTTTCTCAGAAGCAGGAGATTGACTATTTTGACACGTATGCTCCAGTAGCCCGGATGACCACCATCAGAATGTTGATTGCTCTCGCAACAATACATAAGGTGGTGATACATCAGATGGATGTGAATACGGCTTTCCTAAATGGCGAGCTGACCGAAGAGATTTACATGCAACAGCCATAGGGATTTGTCATCAGGGGTCTTGAAGACAAAGTCTGCAAGTTGGTGAAATCCTTGTACGGTCTTAAACAGGCTCCCAAGATGTGGCATGAGAAATTTGATAAAGTTATAAGGTCAAATGGCTACATGGTCAGCGATACGGACAAGTGTGTTTACACGAAGTTCGCTGATGGAAGAGGTGTGATCGTTTGTCTATACGTGGACGACATGCTTATCCTAGGTACGGATATTAGCTGTGTCACCAAGACAAAGAAGTTCATCTCTAGCAAGTTCAGTATGAAGGACTTGGGGAAAGCTGATGTGATCTTAGGGATCAAGATCATCCAGACAGACACTGGACTAGCGCTGTCACAGTCTCATTATATTGAGAAAATGATCACTCGTTATGGGTATCGGGATCTTCCAGGGATCGATACGCCGTACAGGTGTGATCTGAAGCTGAAGCCTAATTCAGGAGAAAGCGTCAGGCAGCTGGAGTATGCAAGCGTAATCGGGAGTTTGATGTATGCCACTACTGCCACAAGACCTGACATAGCTTTCGCCGAGGGAATGCTGAGTCATTTTACGAGCAATCCAGGTGTTGAACACTGGAAAGCTGTAAAACGGGTTATGAGATATCTCAAGAAGACTCAAACATATGCACTGTACTACAGCGGAGATCTGCAGGTAGTGGAAGGCTTCAGTGATGCCAGTTGGTGCTCAGAGGTGGAGAGCGAGAGGTCCACAGGTGGATACATTTTCACAATGGGTGGAGCTGCTATATCGTGGAAGTCGAAGAAGCAGACTATGCTCTCGCAGTCATCCATGGAATCTGAGTTCTTTGCACTAGATACCGCAGCCGAGGAAGCAGAATGGCTTCGGAAGCTCATGTATGATCTTCCATTGGTTGGGGTGCAAATATCGACGATACCGATATACTGCGACAACCAGGCGACTGCGGCGGTGGCATCAAATGACCTCTTCAACGAAAAGAAGAGGACTGTACGGTTGAAGCACAGGGCAGTACACGATCTTATCAAGAGAGGTGTTATTGCAGTGATTGATGTTCGGAGTCAGGAGAACCTGGCGGATCCGTTCACCAAGGGCCTCAAGCGCCAGCTGGTCAATGACACAGCTTGTAAAATGGGCTTGAAGGCATTCTGATATTGGATTATTGTATTTCTACCATAAAGTTTTATGCTAATAGTTCAAAGATTTATCTACTAGGCATCTAGCTTTTGGTTCAAGGGAGGACCACTAATCAGAAGAATATCAGGAACGGTGGGTACATGTTCTATTGGGCATGGAGAGGTTACGGACCTATAACCACTGTTGTCTACTATTGTTTTCTGCGGAAAACGGTTCCTGTGGGAAGGTTGGCTTAATTGCCTTAATGAGTTCTCAGGCAGAGTGAATGCCTGGAGTGTTTTACAGGAAGCACGGTAGAGCAGCACTACAAGGAGTGAAACTCCATGCTACAGTGGGATGACTCCACAATGAGGTTCCTATATGTGGGGTGCTGCCCAGGAATAAGATAAGGCCTCGGCTTTGCAGGCCAAGTCACAGCGGCGTAGCACCGCAAATAGGCAGTTAGCCTAATGTTGTATATTAAATATAAAGAGGGGTGTAGTCAGCACTACAAAGAGGAGGAGTTCCTCATGTTACAGTGGCACGACACCACCATGAGGTATCCGGTTAGGGATAAAGCCTTGGCCTTGTAAGCCATGTCGTTGCAGCGTAACACCGCAAGGGAGCCTAAGGCTTCATGCTGGGTAGTTTGGCACTACAAAGAGGCGGTTGCCTCATGCTACTGTAGTATGATACTACCATGAGGTTCCCGGTACGGGGTAAGGCCTCGGCTTTAAGCCATGTCATAGCGGCGTAGCACCGCAAGGGAAGCGCAAAGCGCTTTATGCCATGTCTCTTTATAATGAACTCACCTATAGTGTATGACAGAGATATCAGGCCGTCTCTTGAGGGTAAACTTGTAAACACCCAAAATTATATACTGAAACCAGGCTGGCACAGGGCCTTTAATGTGTAGCCAGAAGTACATGTAACTACATTATGTGAGTGGAAAGAATTTCAGCTATGATGCAGAATTCAAGGCTTAGTCCATTCTTGTATTATAGTTCGTTTTTTGACTCACGTGGGAAGATTCAAGTCTTAAGTGGCATCTATCCTAAAAGCATAATGAACAGTTACTGTGGGGAACACTCGTACTCATATATATAGAGATATGTGGGGGATTGTTGGGTTTGTAGCCTTTTGTTTTGGTTTTTAGTCCCACATCGGCTAGAAAGGAATGTGTATCTCCACATATATGAGTCTTTTCTCTTTATGGAGATGCACATGTAGTGCACATGGGTGTGTGCTATGTGGGATTAATTATTGATGGTATAAAGGCTTAATCAACAATTAAGAAGCTGTAAGCTTTTTGCTCTTGGAAATTTATTTCCATGGAGCTAAGCTCCGTAGGAGCTTAGCGACTCGGACTCGGACTCGGACTCGGACTCGGACTCGGACTCGGACTCGGGCTCGGGCTCGGGCTCAAGGGCTCATGAGGCGTAATGTGGCATTTTGTTGGCGCACTTTGCACTTAGCACGTCAGCATCGTCGCTAGGCGCATAGTGCGCTTAAGTTGCGCTCGTTGCGCGAGCCACTTGCACGACCACGTTGCGCGGCCCGTTACGCGAGTCCAGTTACGCAGCCCAGTACGCAGCCCAGTACGCCCAGTACGCGCAGTGTGCGCAGCGTACGCAGTGTGCGTAGAGTGCGTAGTGTGCGTATGGCTGGCTGCATATTAGAGCGGGAACGGTTGCAGCAGTTGCTGCACGTTCAGGAGTGGTTCTGCCACTACCCTGAAGTTCAGGCAACTGCTTGGCAACCGTCCCGTGGGCTATATATGCAGGTTCTCTCCTCTCTCTGAGTGTAGTAGTAATCAAAATTCCAGGAAGAAAAACTCTAAGTGTTCTTTAACACAACAGAGTAGTGAGCGTGTTCTTTAACACAAACACTAGTACTTTTTAGTACGCGTGGGTTCTGTTACTTCAAACAGAGAGAGAAGAGTAGAGCCATTGCCAGAGGAGTTTGTCGTCTTCCGATGAGTCAGAAGAGCAGGAGTGTTCCAAGGTTTTCCGTCAACCTTGCTGGTTCCTGGAAGCTATTCGCAGAGGGCGAATAAAGCTTTGAGCAACGGTGATCATTCACCCCAGCATTTCCATCTCTCGCCTGTCATCCTTCTGTTGCCTTCAGTAGTTCTGTCAGTATCTTCTTTTTAGAAGGCACTACTGCCAGTTTTCTACGATCACGAAAATCTCTTTAGATTATTCGTGTATTGTTGGTGTTTTTGCCTTTGGACTAGAAAAGATAGTCCCACATCGGCTACACCAAATGGTGAGTATCTCAATATAATGCATTGCTTGTGTTGAGGTGTGCACATGAGGTGTAGTGGGGCACAAGTTTGTGCCATGTGGAAGTATTTTCCTAGAAGGAAAAGGGATTAAATCCAACAAGGATGCAAGTTAATTTTTGTTGTGCGGACTCGGACTCGGACGCGGACTCCAAGATGTCTCGTGCATGCACGGGAGGGTTCGGGGGGTAGGCGTGGACTGGCACACTTCTATGCTGATTGTGGGATGATCTAAAATATCAAACTCTATTTTTGAGTATTGGTATTTTAGTCCCACATCGGATAGGAGAAGAGGTGAAGTCTCAACTCCACTCTATAAATAGAGCCCCTTGGCCTCCTTTGAAAGATGCACCAAGAAGAGAGTTGAGGGAGTCTGTTAAGTCCAGGAAGCCTGTTCAAGTCTCAAATATTGACTTACGAGCGTTCCAGAAGTTCTCCTGAACTTGCTGGTTCCTGGGAGCTTATCCGTACTACGGGTATAGCTTTGAGCGCCGGTGTTCAACACCTCAGCGAGATCCGCTCTTCTTCTTCCTTCCTCTTTCTGTTGCCTTCGAGAATCTGAGACTCAACTGTTGTTGATCATCTCTTGTTGCCTTCGAGAAACCGCTATTGCAAACGCGATTCGATTTTTTTTTTAATCGTTTAGGCTACGCAATCAGCATTATTTGTATCTCTTTTTTAGGGATTGCAACTGCATTATTTGCATCTCTTTTTTAGGGATTGCAACTGCATTCTTTGCATCTCTTCTTAGGGATTGCAACTGAGTTTTTCCATCGATTGTTTACAAATAGACCAACAATCTCAAAGCTATACGATTCGATGGAAAACACTCGTGCTTCGCTTGTCGATACCGGCTTTAACAAGTTGGAGAAATTCGACGGCGAACACTTCCAGATCTGGAAGCGAAAGGTGACTCTGAACCTTCAACTCGTGGATGTTGATCACGTGTTGGATGAGAAAGAACCAATCGTTCCAGCAACAGGATCTGCTGCTGTTCTGGCCGCTGCTACGAGCAAGCAGACGAAGTTGAAAAAGGATAACAGCATATGCAGGCTGCTGATCCTGAATTCCATGGAAGACTCTCTGGCCGAGTCCTACACAAAGAGGACTTCTGCCAAAGAGATCTGGGAGTCCGTGGGGAAGCTGTATGACGACGACGAGGCCCGGTCGAAGATGTTCATGGTTGAAAAATACCACAAATGGGTCTTTGAAGACGAGAAGACCATGCTGCCCCAAGTGAAAGAGTTCCTGAAGCTGCGCCAGAAACTGGAGGACGATAGCATGTCCCTCGTCGACAAGTTCGTCGTTGGAGGGATCGTGGCAAAACTTCCTCCAGGATGGAGCAACATCTATGCAAGGATGAATAGGAAGAAGATGGAGATTAGCCTGGATAATCTCCTCAGCGAGATTCATGTTGAGGACGAGATGCGCTCTCAACAGAAGTTGGACACCCTGTCCAAGCAACTAGCAACGGCGAATCTGGTTCAAGCCACCAGAGAGAACAAAGGGAAGCAGGCGGCTTCTCACCACAAGAAGAAGGACTTCTCGAATCTGAAAGTGAAGGGTCCAGGATTCAAGCAACAGAAGTCCAAGTCCCATGTGACTTGCTTCAACTGTGGCAAGAAGGGTCACTATAAAAGTGAATGCAAGTCCAAGCCCAAAGAGCAAGGTGAGCCTAACAAGGTTTCTTTGGTTACTAATCAGGTTGCCATGATAGCACAGGTTGCAACTGTGGGGGCAGACTTGGACTGGTGGATAGACACTGGCACGACATGTCATGTCTGTTCAGACAAGGACTGGTTCGTCTCCTATGAGCCTACTTCCGAGAAAGTCATGATGGCGAACCAGGCACAAGCTGAAGTACTGGGGATCGGGACGGTAGAGCTGAAGCTTACATCGGGGAACATTCTGACGCTTCAAGGTGTGAAGCATGTTCCTGCAATCGCAAAGAACCTGATCTCTGGGAGCCTGCTCTGCAACGCAGGCTTGAGGATGGACATCAATGCTGGCCAAATGGTGATGTCCAAGAAGGGTACTTTCTTCGGGAAAGCTTTTCAGACTGAAGGAATGTACAAAATTTAGCTTGTTGTAACCCAGCATAATAATGTCAATGCTATCACTAGTTTGAATTACTCTCTTGAGTTGTGGCATAATAGACTAGGACATGTTCATTGTAAGCGAATAAACAAAATGTCTAGTCTAGGACTTATCTCCAAGTGTGGGGGTAAGGTAGAGAAATGTGAGATATGTGCTCAGACGAAGATCACTAGAAAACCCTTCCACAGGGTCCATCGAAGCACAGATCTTCTGGAGTTGGTTCACTCAGATATCTGTGACTTCAAACAATTCTCTACAAAGGCCGGGATGAAGTATTTCATTACTTTCATCGATGACTTCTCCAAGTATGCCTTCGTCTATTTACTCAAATCTAAAGACGAAGCATTCGAGAAGTTCAAGGAGTTCAGGGCCGAGGCTGAACGACAAACTGGACAACAACTCAAGAGGCTGAGGAGTGATCGAGGTGGGAAATATAGGTCTCATGAATTCTCATCATTCTGCAAAGAACATGGAATCATCAACGAGACGACGGCTCCGTATTCTCCACAATCCAACGGAGTAGCAGAAAGGAAGAACAGAACGTTGACAGAGATGATGAATTCTATGCTGTTGACTGCGGGTCTCCCAAAGTGCTATTGGGGAGAAGCTGCATTAACGGCCACTTTCATTCTGAACAGAGTGCCGTATGCAACTTCCGACATAACTCCTCATGAACTCTGGTTCAAAGTCAGACCCAACCTGAATGTCATTCGAGTGTGGGGGTGCCTAGCTTATGTGAAGCTCCCGGATCTAAAGATTCAGAAGCTGGGGACAAGGACTACTAAGGCGATCTTCCTGGGGTATGCCGAGAAGAGTGATGCTCGGAGATTCCTTGATATCGAGTCAAATCATATCATCGAATCTCGCGATGCTGAATATTTTGAAGAAAAGTTTGCAAGGCACAAGAACAATGTTCTCACGGACATTCCGAAGAATAATGAGGGTGCGGAGCAGACAGAGATCTTTATCGAACCAGTAGTCCAAGATGGAGTTGTTGTCGAGGAGACACCAGCTGAACCAGAACTCGTTGAGCCGTCAACTAAGCGAGCGAGGAGGCCGAAAGACTTCGGAGATGACTTCGTCACCTATCATGTGGAAGCAGATCCGCTTACCTATGATGAGGCGATGAAGACCAGAGATGCTATATTCTGGAAGGAGGCGATTGACAACGAGATTGACTCAATCACCTCCAATAACACATGGGTATTGGTCGACCTACCAGAAGGAGCAAGACCCATCGGATGCAAATGGATCTTCAAGAAGAAGATGAAAGCAGATGGAACCATTGACAAGTTCAAGGCCAGGCTAGTGGCCAAGGGGTTTGCTCAGAAGCAGGGGATCGACTACTTTGACACTTATGCTCCAGTAGCTCGGATGGAAACTATCAGATTGTTAATTGCTTTAGCAGCAATACACAAGCTGGTGATACATCAGATGGATGTGAAAACGGTATTCCTTAATGGCGAGCTGACCGAAGAGATCTACATGCAACAACCAGAAGGTTTTGTCGTCAGAGGTCTGGAAGACAAAGTCTGCAAGTTGATGAAGTCTCTGTATGGTTTGAAGCAAGCTCCCAAAATGTGGCATGAGAAGTTTGACAAGGTGATAAGGTCAAATGGCTACAGGATCAGTGAAACAGACAAGTGTGTCTATACGAAGTTTGCTGACGGAAGAGGAGTAATCGTTTGTCTATACGTGGACGACATGCTAATCCTAGGTACGGATTTAAGCTGCGTCACAGAGACAAAGAAATTTCTCTCGACCAAGTTCAGTATGAAGGACTTGGGGGATGCCGACGTAATCTTGGGGCTCAAGATCATCCGGACAGGCACTGGAATAGCGCTGTCACAGTCTCATTACATTGAGAATATGCTCTCTCGCTACGTGTATCAAGATCTTCCTATTATTGATACACCGTACAGGAGTGATCTGAAACTGGAGCCAAATTCGAAGGAGAGCGTCAGGCAGTTGGAGTACGCTAGCGTCATCGGAAGTTTGATGTACGCTACTACTGCCACAAGGCCTGACATAGCCTTTGCAGTGGGAATGTTGAGTCGATTTACGAGCAATCCAGGCGTAAAGCATTGGAAAGCTGTGAAGCGTGTTATGAGATATCTCAAGAAGACTCAGACATATGCACTATACTACAGCGGAGATCCGTCAGTAGTGGAAGGCTTCAGTGATGCTAGCTGGTGTTCAGAGGTGGAGAGCGAATATTCCACAGGTGGATATGTGTTCGCCATGGGTGGAGCTGCTATATCGTGGAAGTCGAAGAAGCAGACTATGTTATCTCGCTCCTCCATGGAATCTGAATTCTTTGCATTGGACGCTGCAGCAGATGAAGCAGAGTGGCTTCGGGAGCTCATGTATGACCTTCCAATGGTTGGGGCTCAGATACCGGTGATTCCGATATACTGTGACAACCAGGCGGCAGCAGCAGTGGCATCAAATGAACTCTTCAACGGGAAGAAGAGGACTGTGCGGTTGAAGCACAGAGCAGTGAACGATCTCATAAAAAGGGGCGTCATTGCAGTGATCGATGTTCGGAGTCAGGAAAACCTGGCGGATCCGTTCACGAAGGGTCTCAAGCGTCAGCTGGTCGAGGACACAGCAAGGAAGATGGGCTTGAAGGCATTCTAATATTGTGTCATTATAATCCTATCAATAAATTTTATGTTATTGGTTCAAAGAGAAATCTACCAGATATCTAATTTTTTGATTCAAGGGAGGACTATTGACTGGAAAAATATTAGTTAACAGTGGGCACTTGTTCTGCGGAACATGTAAGGGTTTCGGACCCAGAACCACTGTTGTCTACTATGAATTTTCTACGGAAAATTGATCCTGTGAGAAGGATGGCATAATGCCTTAATGAGTTCTCAGACTGAGTGAAGGTCTGTTATGCTTTACAGGAAGCATGGTGGCGCAACAACCACAAAGGAGTGTTACAACTCCATGCTACAGTGGGGTGACTCCACCATGAGGTTCCCAGGTAGGGGTAATGCCTCGGCTTTGTTAGCCAAGTTACAGGCGGCGTAGCACCGCATATAGGCAGGTAGCCTAATGTTGCATAATCGTAATAAAGAGATGTAGGCAGCACTACAAAGAGGCCGGTGTCCTCATGTTACAGTGGCATGACACCACGATGAGGTACCCAAGTAGGGGTAAAGCCTCGGCTTTGCAAGCCATGTCATAGTGGCGTAACACCACAAGGGAGCGCAAGGCTTCATGCTGGGTAGTTTGGCACTACAAAGAGGCTTGAGACCTCATGCTACAGTAGTATGACACTACGATGAGGTTCCCAGGTAGGGGTAATGCCTTGGCTTTGTCAGCCATGTCATAGCGGCGTAGCACCGCAAAGAAGCGCAATGCTTCATGCCAATGACTCTTTATATAGAACTCACCTATAGTGTATGGACAGAGATATCAGGCCGTCTCTTGAGGGTAAACTTGTAGACGCCCAAAAATTATACACTGAAACCAGGCTGGCACAAGGCCTTCAATGTGCAGCCAGAAGCACAGTTGATGTCACTATGTGAGTAGGAAGAATTGCAGTTATGATGCAGAATTCAAGGCTTAGTCCATTCTTGTATCATGATGTTGTTTAACCTATGCGGGAAGATTCAAGTCGTAGCGACATCTCTCCTAATGCATGATGGACAATCACTGTGGGGAACGCTCAACCCATATATTGAGATATGTGGGGGATTGTTGGTGTTTTTGCCTTTGGACTAGAAAAGATAGTCCCACATCGGCTACACCAAATGGTGAGTATCTCAATATAATGCATTGCTTATGTTGAGGTGTGCACATGAGGTGTAGTGGGGCACAAGTTTGTGCCATGTGGAAGTATTTTCCTAGAAGGAAAAAGGATTAAATCCAACAAGGATGCAAGTTAATTTTTGTTGTGCAGACTCGGACTCGGACGCGGACTCCAAGATGTCTCGTGCATGCACGGGAGGGTTCGGGGGGTAGGCGTGGACTGGCACACTTCTATGCTGATTGTGGGATGATCTAAAATATCAAACTCTATTTTTGAGTATTGGTATTTTAGTCCCACATCGGATAGGAGAAGAGGTGAAGTCTCAACTCCACTCTATAAATAGAGCCCCTTGGCCTCCTTTGAAAGATGCACCAAGAAGAGAGTTGAGGGAGTCTGTTAAGTCCAGGAAGCCCGTTCAAGTCTCAAATATTGACTTACGAGCGTTCCAGAAGTTCTCCTGAACTTGCTGGTTCCTGGGAGCTTATCCGTACTACGGGTATAGCTTTGAGCGCCGGTGTTCAACACCTCAGCGAGATCCGCTCTTCTTCTTCCTTCCTCTTTCTGTTGCCTTCGAGAATCTGAGACTCAACTGTTGTTGATCATCTCTTGTTGCCTTCGAGAAACCGCTATTGCAAACGCGATTCGATTTTTTTTTTAATCGTTTAGGCTACGCAATCAGCATTATTTGCATCTCTTTTTTAGGGATTGCAACTGCATTATTTGCATCTCTTTTTTAGGGATTGCAACTGCATTCTTTGCATCTCTTCTTAGGGATTGCAACTGAGTTTTTCCATCGATTGTTTGCAAATAGACCAACATGTATTACGATATCTTTTTAGATCTCGTAATTTGCAGAATCCTTCTGGATCTCTGTTGCAAAACCTTCTTTAAGGAATTGCATTTGAAACGTTGTCCTTACAACTGTTTCAGTTTCTGTATTTTCTATTGAAAAGCGTGCCCCGACATTTCCGGCAATAACAATAATAATAAAATTTAAATTTATGAAGGAGTAGTGAGTTATATTGCCTTACTTGTCATCCCCCAAGGGTACTAGAGGCATTATGTTGTCCACGCGTAGTATTGTTGAGGCTGAGGATATCACTAACAAACTAAAGAATTCTGACATGGTTGGTGGAGTGTTGTTTATGTTTGATGGTATCATGAGAGATGAACTCCATGGGAGAGGTTGGTCATGCGGTAACAATTAGGCGGGTAGGGGGAAGGACCCGGGTCATTGAATTTTTTTGGTGTTGACTACTGACGTTGGGAAGCGGTATTATGGGTATTGCAGTTGGACTCGCGGCTTATGGTTGAGCTATGTTGACAAAGGGTGTTATTGGTGTAAAGCAATATTATTGAAATGAGGCATGCACTATCGAAGTGGGTGGTTGACACGAGGCTTGTTGAATCGAGGCATGCACTATCGGATATGTGGGAGCAGTTTGATGGATATGTCTTGTAGCAAAGGGATCTGCTGCTAAGATAGAATTTCTAACCAAACCCATGTTTTTTTTTTCCAGGAGCCTCTGACATTATACGTTTATGTTCGACGTTGACAATTCTAGAAGGAATGATTGTTGTGAAGAGACTGGGGCATATAGCAAGTGGGGATACTTGAGATTTGTCCCACTTGGTACCACGTCCGATATGATGGCTAGGGTGATAGAGAAGGATGGCCGGGACGTATTTATCACTGGGACTTGTGAACTAGTCGTTCCCTGTTCTCTTGAGTCGAGGGTGGCGGTTACACTATGGTAGTGTTAGGGGGATACACAGGAACTCTGCTGTTGAAAGCATCATTATGCATCTCTTTTAGTTAGGGTCAAATACATCAATGTTGTTTATAGTCGTAGAACTTGGCAAACTTCAATCAGATGTTGTACCACCAGGAATCTTGGGTCAATTTGTGGATTAGATTAATAGTTTTTTTTCCTTCTCTAAGTTGTGTCTTCTTTTTTACCTGCATAAATGAACACACATGAGAGGGATGGGGTAATCTCCTGGTGTTGTTCCGAAGCTCAAGTTAGATTAAGAATATAAAAAATTGACATAATTTTAGGATAGGAAAAGTGCATACCTTGACAGATCTAGAAGGTACTATATACAGTTCTCGATGGGTAAAGATTGTTGGAATTATTCAATTATTAAGGGGCCACACATGTAAAATTAATTGTGTTTGGGCTATCTAAATAATTAAGCCAAATTAAAGTGGTCTATTTGAAAATTGGCTTAAGGGTATAATTGTCATGGAATTAATGTGTAGATACCGGAGATAATTCTAATTTGATGAGGGGCCAAATTAGAAATATTACAACACACATATCTATATATATGTGTATTCATTAGGGTTATGGTCCCCAACTTATACGGCCACCAAAAGAGATGTTCTCTCTTTTTTTTCTTCTGTATCCCCATCAACAGAAAGAGAGGGACAAAGGATTCGGATTCACCTTTGTCATTAAGGGTCGTAGCAAGTTGGAAGATCGAACCCAATAAAGAGACGATCGCTTCAAGATCTATCAAGCCTAGCAATGGATTCAGGTACGCTTCCATAATTTAATTTATGTTTTTCATCTCATGAATCGACATGGTACAATAAAAATCCAACAAGTGGTATCAGAGCCTCCATGTTTGATTTATGAGATCAAAATTTCAGAATAATTTTTTTAGTATTTTTCAGGAACCCTAGATCGTTTCATCTAATTTGATTTAGGGTTACGATTGTTCATACATTTTTTTTTTATGATGATCCATTCAATTTAGAACATATACATCTAATGTTGCTTTAGAAATCGTGCATTCATTATGGAGATTCATACTTATGTTGAATAAGTACGAATATGGGTGACTTCAACTTTGGAAATTTATTTAATGTGTCAATTTAGTTCAAATGGATTTATTTATTATTTTTTAATTAATGGTGAATATGAGATGGCTTGGGTTTAGTATTTGGTTTTAATATTCGTTGTTTGGATCCCAGCACAGAAGATGCGGTTTACTAAGCAACGATGGATTAATAAATAAATAAATAAATAAATCTAGTCAGCTATCGTTTATTCGGCTATACGTTTTCTGTAGATGCACATCTTCAGTAAATTATTATATGAATTTCATGTTGTTGATCGGTCGATCGGTATTTGTCGATCCGATCTTCCAATACGGATTAATTTATAACAAAGTGCAGAAATGTATATATGTACCTTCTTGTTCCCATGTACAACATATATTTGTTTTGTGGATTTCGGAATTCAAGAATTTTTCAGATACGGTACACTTTGTTGACTAAATATTTTGAGATTTATATGCACACTTTGAGAGTTAGAATCACAATTTAACTAATTGCATTAACATGGTCTTCTTTTATATGATAAATTCATCACAATATTTTCATGAAAATTTTTAAGATGTGAGCATGATGCTTTAAGCCATTAGTCTAAATTTATATCATATTGGGGTCTGATCTAGAATATTGTAATATCGGGACCATCCATTTTTAGTACATATACATGTGATGATATGGAAATAATATTTTTAAATTATACAAAAAGATTCACATGTTTATGAGATAGTAGATAAATTTTGGTACAATCTTTATGGATTATTTGAAGTAATATTTTGATTGATGGATTCGGTTATTAAATAATTAGTCTCCAAATTGGTCTAAAGTTTGCTTGTTCTTCTTTTAAAAAAGATTTTCTTTAGATATTTGGATACTTAAAGAGGAAAGAGGTGCTGATAATGCTCAGTGTAGACCAAATATGTTCAGTTTTGGATATATATTTTGGAGTTATTATTTTCAATTAATGTCTATGAATTTTTCTTTGGATGCATATCCTCCGTAGATTATTTCATGAATTTTGTTATAGTGATAATATCCAATTTTGTCAAATTGAAATTCATGATTATGCTTTTGATTACTTTATTTGAGTAATAATCTTATGAATATGCACGTATATAAAGTTTTGGACATGATTCAGTTTTGTAAAATTTAGTCAACATTTAATTTTTTGGTGCCTTTTAAGACTAGCAATAGTTGTCCAATATTCTAAGTAGACTCATTGAAACAAGATATCGCCAAAGTGACCTCTCTTGCGTAGATAGTCTATGAGGGATGTCGGATGTTTGTGTGTGTATATTCATGCGGGTATTAGCCGGCCCAAAGGAAGGTTAATACTTGGCCTAATTGCACACATACTTGTGGTGATAAATGTGTGACAATTATACGGTTTACATGTGAATAATAACCCGATTCAAAGATAGGCTTATTATTTGACATGACTTATTGTCAACATTTGATCACTACACCAAGAGTACCACTTGCAGTTAATATCACTATCCAAAGACTTGATATTAATGATGCACTAGGTATCTTGAGATGGGGTTCACCATTGTTTGGATTTGTTTGACTATATTTTACTCTTTGGTTATTAATTAGAGCATGTCCGTTTTTGTTTTGTTTTGTTCTCTTTACTGTTAATGTTGCTATAATATCTGCCAATAAGAAATTAGTTTCCAAGTTTAATGGGATAAACTTTAAGGGCAAAAGAAAATGAATACAGTAGCTGCTAAGGGTCCAGCTCAAAAGAAACAACAATATAAAACTATGGGTTGTTCTTTTGTGATAAGGTAGGACACATAAGAAAGAAATATACAAAGTACCACGCATGGCGTATAAAAAAAAAAGTATATTTCTAAATTTGGTCTGTTCTGAGGTTAATTTAAATTTAGTACCTAGAAACACATGGTGGTTAGATTCTGGTGCTACTATCCACATTAGTGTTTATAGACAAGGTTGTCTGAGCTACCGAAAGACAATTGATGGTGAAAGATTGTCACGACCCGCACCCTAGAGTAAGTGCACGAGACGTGGGTACGTCCAGCCTACGCCGCAGTGTCGGCGGTAGAATGCTGTCCTAGGTCAAACATCTAACAATATAAAGGTACATGTACAGTATATACTCTCCGAATGGAGGTGACATAACAATATACAGTCTCAATCACATCTAAGGCAGAATGAAGATAGAAAGATAGATAGGTAATACTGAAGAAAGATCCACAGAATACAATCAGAGAAGTCTAAGTGTCTAATGATATAACAAATCCACAAATCCCAAATATCATAATACAGTCATCCAGAATGAAATATAAGGAAAGCATTCTAGTCTAGTGGAGTGTCGTCTACAGCTAAAGGCTCCTGCTGCTGGTCCAGGTCGGTACTATCATCTAGGGTAGCTCCATAATAAGTGGGACAGCATGCCTCGTCCTCATCCTCTGTAATATTTCAACAGATCCAGTCAGGACAGGAGCGAGCACAATACATCTCAACAAGTCATAGCAGGAAAAGAAATATAATCATGCTAGAGAATAAAATACAGGAAACTGAAAGAATAGCATAATGTAAAAGAGAGACTGTAAGTAAATATCTATGATATATAAAGGAGAGACAGTGATAGTGATTCAGAGTACAGAATAAACATGTGAATGGCTAGGGACTAATTCATGATTACACTACAAAATTGATTCATGATTACACTACTTGGATTTATCCACATGTTCATTTATACTCCCTCATCCCCAATCAATACACAAGGATCCAGTCAAGTTACGTTAAGATTCATGATTATACTACTTGACCCGTATAGGGTGATTCATGAATTGATTCGTGAAGGCTCGGTGGTCATGAGAGTACATGAGTCACTAGCTGATTCCCGAAGATTCATGATAATAGAAGCAATAGATACATGATGTAAGTGAAACACACGAGACAAGAGTATCTGATGCTCCCGAGAGGGATAACATCTCATGAAGGGATCCATATAGTACTAATCCGTGTTACCAACGTGTCAGCATCAAGTAAGATAATCTAAAGCAGGAAATATAATCCTAAACAAGATATGAAATGATCAGAGAATGTACTCGCCTGGTATTCTGAATGTCCGAAGAGAATATACCGTCCGAGGAGTGGTGTCTATCTCCTATAGAACAGTACAAGTCACAACAAGTCTAAAATAAGGAAATAGACTGCTACAATGCATCTACATAAAGTTTGGGGTCAATCTAGGCTAAAGTCAACCTTTGATCAACTCTAGTTAACCCTAACAGTCAAACTAGGTCAATTCTAGTCTAATTTAGTCAAACTAGGTCAAACGAGGTTAAACTTGGTCAAACTAGTCTAGGTTGGTCAAACCTAGGCTTAACCAGTCAATTCTAGGTCAACTAGCTAAATACCACACAAGTCACCTATCCTAGTGATACACACATGCCATAGGCCAAATACCTAGGCCATAGGCCTAATACAAATATGCAAATGAAATCCTATCTCACAACCCACTACACATTCACATACACACTAGTAACTATTACCCACATAATATATATGTATATAAATACACATACATGTATATACATGTAATACATATGTAAATAGATTAGGAAATATATTTATATATATATATATATATATATATATATATATATATATATATATATATATATATATATATATATATACATGCATATGAAGGGATATATATAATGTGTGTGTGAGAGGAGAAAACAGTGTGTGTAAAACATGTGTGTGTGTGTGTGTGTGTGTGTGTGTGTGTGCTATGAGGATAGGCAATGTGAAGTGTAAATCATATGTGTGTGTATATGTTGAGGGAATGTGAGGAAAACAAAAAATCAAATGTGTGGGTAATGTGTTGGGTTGTGTGTGTGTAGGAGTGTGTATGCAAGCAATGTGAGTGAGTGAGGGTGTCAACATATGTGTGTGTGTGTGCAATGTGTGTGAGAGTATATGTGACAGTTTAAAAGGGGAGTGTGTGAGATGTGCCAATTTGTGTAGTGACTGTTATGGTGTGAGGGAATGTGAGGAAAACTGGAAATCAAATGTGTGTGTGTATAAGAGGAAATTAACATAGGTTTCAGTTTTCCTGAATTTGACAGGAACCCCAAACCCAACTCCCAAATCACAAACCCCATTCAATGATTTCCTTTCATTAACAAAATCAAAGTGAACTAATCTAACAGTTAATATCCCAAACTGGAAAATGAAAACATTTTAATCCAAGAAAATCAGTTTCATTTTTTCTATATTAGCCTATTGTATCAAATATGAAAAACTTCATTTGAACCCAATTCTCGAACACCCTACACAATCCAACAATTCATTAACCTAAATACATATGTTGGTGAATCAATTTAACCATTAACATCATCAAAAAAAAGGAAATAGAGATGAATCAATTTAGAACACACAGCCATATCGAGTATCAGTCGTGTATCCGAGTTCAAGGGATATTGAGATTTCGAATTCAATTTCACACCTAAATGCCAAACAAAGGGTTGATAATAAATGTCATGCATGGGAGGGTACATGAGAGTGTATTCGTGTCCAGGAATTGGACACGAATCGTGTCCAAACAAACACGTGTACACAGACACTAGACAGTGCAAAGACAATCGTCGTGCACGCGTGCACGTGCATCTAACACGCGACACACGACACGACACGACACGTGTTCATGTCCAGAGGTTCACCTAGGATAGCTCTAGGTCTGACACACCCTGTGCTGGGTCCATGAGTCCCACAGACACGATACGACACGCATGTCAGTCGTGCCTGTGCGCGCGACCAATGCGACCCCGATTTCTCCTCGGGTAGTGCACGAGATGCTCCCAAATTTTGGGAGCATGGTCGCAGACGTTGCCCCAAGGTTCACACAAAAAATTAGGACACAACGTGTCCTGTGTCCAGAGATATGGAGCCCGTGATGCAGGACACGGCCTACGGGCTCGTGCTGCGTGTCCACACGTAAAAACAGGACACAAATGGACACGAAACATACTACTACCTTCACAAAAATTAATACACACATCAAGATCTACAAATCCATGCAATTACATTTCAAAAATATGAAAATTAATTCCTATGTGGCATTTCTACAAACACCTAGTATATCAATACGATACGTGTCCGATACGGACACGAAATGGACACAAATTGTTCCCAAATTTCATGAGCAGTTAGGTAACCCCTAAACCTAACCTATTATGCAAGAAAATCAGGAAGAAATAAGGGTTTAGGTGGTTTACCTATTGAGTATCAGAACTCGAGAACAAGCTCCAAAGAGGGGATTCCAAATGGCAACTCCAAATCTCCAAATGGCACACAAACTGAGGTGATCCTCCAAAATCAGAATATAAACATAATTTAGATCCTATTGCAAAAGACTAGGATTAAAAAGGAGCTAAAATGAATTAATTAGGAATTTTGAGCATAGGGGAAAATACCTTTCCACCAAAATTAGGGCAAACCTAAAAAGAGGCAAGAACACTCTTAAGAGACTACTTATATGCAAGGAAAACCTAATAGTGGCTGCCATGGTTGGCTTAGGATTGGTCTTGGGCTTAATTCATGGGCCTATGGCTTAAACACTAGGCTAAAAAATTGATAAGTCATAAGTCATTGACTTAAGTCACTAGTCATGGACTAATTCCACCCAAACTAATCCTCCCTACTTTAAAACTAATTTCTAATTACTAAAGTAGGTTAACTAGAGTTAGACTAGGGTCACCAACTAGGGTTAGCTTCTAGGTTAGGCTCCAAGGTCAACACTAGTCAAGTCTAGATTAACCCTTAATTAAATTATACCAAAAATCATATAAATTCAAATAAATCTCAATAATTCATAATAAATCCAAATAATTCCCAAAAGTTTAAAATGACCAAAATACTCCCATGCTCAAAAGTAAAAATAATTATCCTAATGCCATATCACTAGTCTTTAAATTGGTAAATCACAAGTCATGGTTTTAATAATTTTTAAAATAATCAAAAATTACCAAAAATTCATATCATGATTTAAATATCATTAATAAAAGATTAAAATTTAAAAATTTTAAAATTACCCTCATTTAGAAAACTGGGTGTTACAAAGATATATCTATGTGGGTGACAAAAAAATTTGGTAGAAGTGAATGTAATAGGACATTTTAGGTTATATTTAGGAACCGATTATTATTTGGATTTAATAGACACTTTTATTGTACCGTCTTTTAGATGAAATTCAGTTTCAGTTTCCTTAATGGATAAATCTGGTTATCATTGTTCATTTGAAAATAATAAGTTTAGTCTATCTTTAAATTCAAATATTATTGGTAACGGTTCCTTTAAGGTCAATGATCGCCTATATTCAGTTGAAACTATTGCATCTTACAATGAAACCTTGCAAGTGGAGTCATGTGGTACTAAACGCAAAATTAACAATAAATGTTTTTAGCCTCATTATGACATAAGCGATTAGGTCACATCTCTAGAAATAGAGTTGAACGACTTGTGTCTGATGAGATTTGGATTTATTGACTTTATAGACTTTAATGTCAATAAAGGAAATACAAACCAAAGTTAAATTGTAAACAGCTACTTTATTGGCTATGCTGACAGATCGATGGGTTAATAATTATACGGTCCCACATAAAGGATTTTTTTTTGAGACGAGAAGTGTAATATATTTTTGAGGACGTTGAGTTTGGGGGAGAAATAAAGTCAAAGACATTATCTTTGAGGAGGAATCGATTGTGATTCCTACTATCACTTTTGACGATGTGCAAGATTTTGTACCTGTCATTAATCAAGAAGTGAATTCAGAGCCTCAACAAGACAATGTCAAATTAGCTCTACAAGTCGTTGTTGAGATACCTTGACAAGATAATGTAGCGGCACCCCATTCAAGATAAGGTAATTATTCCTGAGGAACAAACTCAACAACCTCAAGAACCGGTAATGTTAAGATGGTCCACAAGAGAAAGGAGAAATATAATTTCGTATTATATTGTCATATTTCTTTAGGAACGTGAGGAAGACCGTGGATACTGGAAGATGATCTATAATCATCTTCCGTCAGGCCATGAAAAGTTCCAATTCTCAAAGTGGATTGATACAAAAAATAAGGAGTATAAGTCCATGCAAGATAATAAAGTTTAAGAACTTGTCCCATTACCAAAAGGTATGAAGTCCATTGGTTGCAAATGGACATTTAGAACCAAGAATGATTCGAAGGGTCATGTGGAGAGGTATAAAGTACGTCTTGTAGCTAGTGACTTTACTCAAAATTTTGGGATTGATTTTAAATAGTTTTTTCTCTTCGGTATCTTTGAAAAACTCCTTTAAAACAATTATAGCACATGTTGCACATTTTGATCTTGAATTATATTAAATGGATGTCAAAACGACATTTCTCAATGGTAAAATTAATGAAATAGTTTATATGGTGCAACCAGACAACTTTGTGTCGAAAGACCCAAAGAATATAGTTTGCAAATTGACAAAATCTATTTATGAACTCAAGCAAGTTTCTCGTCAAAGCTACTTCAAGTGATTATCTCGTTTGATTTTGAGATGAACACTGTTGAAGATTGTGTGTATCACAAGTTCAATGGGAGTAGGAATAATTTTCTAGTTTTGTATATTGATTAAAGTATTCAATGCAAACCAGGTGACACCTCACGTTAAAGGAGACAAATTCGGTCTCAAACAAGTGCCCTAAGGTTAGCCTTAAAAATTAAGAAAATACAATAGATTTTTCCTTCATGATCAGTTGTAGGGAGTCTAATGTATGCTCAAGTATGTACGCGTCAGGATATTGCGTACATATTAGGATGTTAGGCAGATATTTAAGCAAATATGGATGGATCATTGGGTAGCAGCCAAACTACTTAAGTAATTAATAGAGAACAAGAAATTATATGCTCTTTGTAGGAGATCGGATAATTCTGGAGATCATAAGGTATTCCGACTCTGATTTTGTTGGATGCCAACACAGCAGGAGATCCACATCAGGTTATGCTAACTAATGGAGATATATTTTGGATGAGTGTCAAACATGCACTCATAATTTCTTCCACCACGGCAGCAAGGTTTATAACATGCTGTGGGGCATTTATTCAGGGAATATGGTTGCGAAATTTTGTCACAAGGCTGCGCCAACAGTACAGTGTTGAAAGACCAAATAAATTATGGTGTGACAATAAATCAGCAGTACTGTATTCTAATAACAACAAGAACTTGTATAAGTCAAAGGATGTTGACATAAAATTTCTAGTTGTGAAGGAAAGAATTCAGAATGGTAAAAGTGTCCATATAGCACATTAGGACAAACTCCATGTTAGCGGATCCGCTCACAAAAGCATTATCACCCAGGGTCTTTCATGAGCATACTGCTCATATGGGTGTTAATTAAGAATATGGCAATATAGTGAG
Source organism: Iris pallida (assembly GCA_029216955.1). NCBI lineage: Eukaryota > Viridiplantae > Streptophyta > Magnoliopsida > Asparagales > Iridaceae > Iris > Iris pallida. The sequence goes on along the minus strand of JANAVB010020398.1, from coordinate 3,287,495 downwards.
AGTTTGTATTTTATGTATTTGAGTGCTATTTGGTTTTGGACACATTTATGTATTAAAGTATTTTGGATATTTATCTGATCAGATATATGGAAATTCAGTTTATTCTGTTTTCATTATGTTAAAGTATTGATCTCATTAAAGTTAAGGAGGACCAGTTGAAAATAGACATGTATTGATCACATTGCGTGTAATTTCCATGCTACGCATCCATGATTAATCTATGTCGTTTAGCTATATTGGTATATGTGACCATTGATGGTTTAGTTACGCTATATGTGACGAAGGCCGCTTTGATCCTATGTTGATATGGTTAATGGACGAGATTGTCCGGATATACCCTAAGGATTAAGATAGCAATTTATGAGCTCACTAAGGTTAACACAATTATAAGGTTACATATGTGGCCCAGTGGAAGATTGTTGGAATTATTCAATAATTAAGGGCCACACATGTAAAATTAATTATGTTTGGGCTATCTAAATAATTAAGCCAAATTAAAGTGATCTATTTGAAAATTGGCTTAAGGGTATAATTGTCATGGAATTAATGTGTAGATACCGGAGATAATTCTAATTTGATGAGGGGCCAAATTAGAAATATTACAACACACATATCGATATATATATATGTGTATTCAGTAGGGTTATAGTCCCCAACTTATACGACCACCAAAAAAGAGGTTCTTTCTTTTTTCTCTTCTGCATCCCCATCAACAGAAAGAGAGGGACAAAGGATTCGGATTCACCTTTGTCATTAAGGGTCGTAGCAAGTTGGAATATCGAACCCAATAAAGAGACGATCGCATCAAGATCCATCAAGCCTACACTACAAAAAAAAGTGTCTTTCTGGGACCCCAAAAATACGTCTTAAAAAGACCCAAATCAGTCCTAAATTGTGATTTGGGACGAATTTTAGGACGGTAAGTGACAGTGCTATTAGGGTGGCGTGGCAAAAAGTTTTAGGACCAAAAATGCCGTCCTAATTTGGTTTTAGGGTCGAAAAATGTAACCGTACCAAAAGAGTTTGAATTATTACATGTTTACGACGGTTTACAAAACCGTCCCAAAATAAAAGAGTTTGTGACGAGTAACATCCGTCCTAAACAAATTTGCCAGCGTTACAAAAGAATGTCGTTTATATCTAGGACAATTACATAACTGTCCCAAAAGTAACACTTAAAAAATTATTGTCTGTATTTTTCAGCTATAAAACATACAATTTAAATACACATAATTCATATAATCATGGACGTTGTCAAGCTTGTCCTCAGATGTATCTCCAGATGTATCTCCAGGCATCAGAGCTCCAATACAAAAAAAGCTTAAAAGCTTAACAACATCAAGCATTATTTACCATTAAGTAGAAGACAACAAAATTCATATATAACTATATATGTTCAATTGATAAACAACAAAAAGTTTAACATTAAGCATCCTTAACCACCATTTCCAAAATAAATCCAAAACACTACATCACCCACAGCAGCAGTTACAAAATAAACCCATTGTCTCCACCATTACATACAAAATGCTGAACCCATTAAGCATCCTTAACCACCTTTTCCAAAATAAATCCAAAACACTATACATCACCCACAACATCAGTTACAAATGAACCCATTGTCTCCACCATTACACCATGTTTTTAGTATATCCAACATGAACCAAAAAATTAACCCAAACTTTTTATCATCACAAGATCGTCGCCCATCATTTTAGCATATCCTGAATGCTTTTGAAGGACCTGCAAATGAAGATATGCCAATATATTAGCAACCTGCAGGTAACTATACACGAACAACCAGAAAAGAAAGGCAAGTTCTTCCAAATTGTACAGACTAGACCACATTAGTTTGTGAAGGTTTAAACAAATTGTACAAACCTACTAACAGTTCTTCCAAACTGTTCAGACCAGCGTACAAAAAAGTTGGAAAAAAAACAATGTACAGAAAAAGCTTCAAGTGACAAAGGAAGCTTCAAGTGAAAAAGGAAGTTTAAGTGAAGACGGGAAAAATTGGGAAACATTTTAAATGGGAAGTACAATTATTCTAGCAAGAATTATAGTAACAAGCTGGAAAACCCAATGTAAAAGTTAAAATCTGTTACACTCTATATCCAGTAAAAGTTAATTAAAACAGGGCAATTTTAATTAACTAAAATAGGGCATGGCTAAACAGTGCTATAGATAGACTTTCATATATATGACTCCCCTTGTGTGCTGCTGTCTTGCTCATTTCCTGCACCATACAACCTTACATTGGGTTGATACACTCCCTCAATACAGAGTTACCTAGACCACACCACTCGGTAACACTCTATATCCAGTACATTGGATTCACTGAGGACACCTTCATGTACCCAGTCTCTACTTCATTTATTCCTCCTTCCTGATAGCTCATGCCTCTGTCTACTAAACCTGTCCTAAACTAGGATGATGCCCCTCGAGTGATTTTCTATCTAAGGTGGAAACAATAGACTGACACCACAAGGTTGTACTACTTCCTGTGTATACTTGTACCTATATAGGGATTGGTACCAGGGGCTGGCACCATTCCTGTGTATATAAGAGTGTCGAAAACGAGGTAGTCACTCGGTCACTGGGCATAACTCACAAGATTTTGTTCACTCATGTCCCTGTTCTGTCACTATTCTCCCCAAAAGTATAGGCTGACTAGGCATACAAAGTGCAAACAATTACAACTGCAACTGGTACCCCTTAAATAAAGTTACAGCAGCACCAAAATTACTGTATCATAGTGTGATTGAACCCAGGAAATGCAGTGAACCTACATGAATTTGCAGTGGACGGGATCAAGGTGGACAGATGCAAGCTAACCTGGGGTTAGGATACCAAGACATCCCACACACAGGTTCAATGTTCTGAACTTGAAGTTCATTCTCCAAAATAAAGTTCAATGACTGAACTTGAAGTTTCAATTGTCTGAAATGAAGGTACAGATCGGAATATCAAAACAGGGAACTGAACTCCTTAATTCAGAAGGACTGTTTATAATGAGATAATGACCTGAACAAAATAATGGACTGATATATGTAGGTGATATGGACATTTAGAGACTGAATATAACTGTATAATATAAATCTGAGACTGAACATTTAGTCCAATAATTTGAACTTAAAACAAAACAATGGATACCCATCTAACATACTCTAAAATTTAGTGTAAAAAATAACTTGGCAATATGTAAAAAATATCACTGGTTTCGGAGTTTCCAGGGAAAAGGACACAGTGAAAACAGAAGCTAAAATTCAGTTCCGATACTGATACCGAGATTATGCAAAATTCAGTCCAAAAAATCAGTCCAGAAAAGAAACCAATGTAATAAATACAAATTTTAACTTGAAAGAAAGGAAATGGAGAACCAAACATAAATTGCAGCCACGAAAGAAAACCAAACATAAGAATCACAGAGAAAAACCAATGTAATAAGTTGATAGTTGGCAAATTACCTGGACGATGTACTGGATTGTTGAGAAAGTAGTTGAGCATTCATGAACATGGCCACAACTTCATCTTTGAGCTCAGTCCTAAGCTCACTCTTGACCGCCTCAAGCTCTTTCTTGTGCCGGGCCTCTTGCTCCTCACGCTCTTTCCTTAAAGCGTCAGTCTCTTCTCTCAACTTCTCTGCATATTCTCGTAACTTTTCACCATCTTCTCGTAGTTGTACAATCTCAGCATTTGTTGCTTGTTGAATCTCAGCCTGATGAGCTGCTAAGGATGTTGATCCTTTACCGCTTACACCTACTCCTCGGCCTAAAACTCGGCCATGCCCATCTTGTCCGATCACTTCCCTGTAAACATTATTCAATTGCTCCTCGTTATCTCGTTCTTCAGCTGGTAGCTCTTCAATTCTCCTTTCTAACATTTTCTATAGCATGCAAGGAGGTTTTTGTTAAATTTCTCTAATTTGCCATTGACATTTTGTTAAAAAAAACTCATTACAAATATGAATTTTATATACCTCTGTTCCAGCAGCCCCGTCTTCTTCATTATAACTGCCATCTTTTCCTCTAGTGGCTCTCCACATGTTGACAAGGTCAACAGGCTTGTTTTCTAGCCTCCTCTGATGTGTATGCATGTTCCAAAGTAAGAAAAAATTTATACATTATCAACTGAAAATATATGACAATTATCTTACCAAAAAACACAATACTAACCTTTCTCTTTATTTCTAGAAAGGATCTTCTACCAGTTCTAGGGAGAGCACAAAGTTTTTCGCGATTAACTTGGTTCTTCTCCGAAACTTTCTAAAAAATATTTGGACATTATTTAGTAAATTGAAATAAAGGGTTTGCCACTAGCATGAATATGGATGTAAGTTATTTGTTAGTCGATTTATACCTGTGTGTTACCCAAGCCCCAATATGCCACTAGAGTTGGCCATTGACTGGGCTCCACCCGGGGCGGCACATTTGCTAGGCACTCTTCATCGGTCTCAAACTTTGTATAGAAGTCTTTTTTCACTCGATGCTTGAAGGCCTTCCAGGAAATTCCCATTTTCTTAAAGCAAATAGCTTTAAAAGCATCGGGTGCATTTGTGTTTTCCTTAAAAAAAACATGATATCTAAGTTATCAATATAAGTAGCCATTATCAATAGCAAAAATATGTGAACAACAGGTGATGGTAAAGCATTCAAACATGATATCCGAGGTTATACTTCCAAACAACCACAAGAACAGCAAGATATAAATTAGTTGAATCATCCCAAACCAAAAACAAGTAACCACTTCAACATCTTCATTCCAACATTAAAAGAATATAAACAAAATATTGCACTTGAAATGACAGTTTCAATCAACACTTCTAGGCCACAGCTGCTTCAATCGATTTATTTTTACTCTTGATGGTGAATTATAGTGCTATGATCTATAGCTTACAATACAAACCTTGAGTGTTACTGACTACAAAGTCAATGCCAATGTGTCTATAGGTTTAGCAAGACAGACAATAGGGAGTTCACTATCAAGTAGGATAATAGTAAAAATAAAGATAGTAATCCATGAAAATACAGATAAAGAGACGGAGAAAGTTACCTTAACCGACACCCAGACCATTTCTAGTTTATCCTTATCAGCCTTACGCCAAGATAACATTGTTAACGAAAACAATTCGCCATTTCGGGAAAGGTTACCAAGATGAGACATCAAATGGTGCCCATGTTCTCCAACTGGTTGGCAATCTTCATCCCACTCTATGATTTTTTTTACTCCATTATCCCATTTTTTCCATGGCTTAGCAGCTCCTCTATGTTGCCTAGTGGAAGGTCCACTCTCCATCGTACCTTATCAGAAACAAAAGGGAAAGACTCATAAATATACTACTTAAAAACCAGAACCATTAATAGCTCACAATTTACATTATAAATTTCAATACAAAACTTACCCTTCGGTATTTTCTCAGAATTCTCTACTGGCTCATTATCTAAAGGCTCATCATCGCTCTCCTGAAAAATTTGATGTCTTGATATAGGAATGCGCAAGACATCCTCCATAAAAGAGGGTTCTAATCGTGGATCTAATGTCCTCTCACCCATTGCTATGACATGTTCCATATTCTTTGCAATACGCGATGACCTACGCGTAGGACTGTTGTATGCAGCCTGAAAATACATAATCAATGTAGCAGTATATAGGTAGGTACTGTCAAGATAGTCCAACACAGTGCCATAGGGAAGTTCAAACCATAGTACGTAGTAAGCTATGCAAAAAAAACACACTAATAAGACATAGAAGTTAGTTCAAACCATAGTAAAATACTCTTCCTCTACAATTTGATCCCAGTTGAAGCTAGGCATCAGGTCGAAGCTCACCGTGGGTCTGCAAGAGCTCAATAACATCCACGATGCGGCTCAACCAGCTCTACCAATGAAGAACCAAACCACCATAGCAGGATACCCGAGTATCAGAAGAAGTATCAATTGCACAGTGGCGTATCAGAAGAAATTTAAGTGCACACTGGTGTATTAGAGCGTATCGCAGCTCACTAGACATTGGCAGTGCAAGCATTGGCAGAGGGTCAAGACCAGCATCAATGGAGGATCAAGACTCGAGGACCCCGGATGTTGCTTTTCTCATCATTTGCTACATGTGTTGTATTAGATATAAGAAAATTAGATTCAATATGTATATAAAGAAAAGAAAAAATGCTCATCCTCGACAAAATTTGAGGATCAAATATCCAGAATTGTCAAGATAGTCCAACACACTAAAAAGACATAGAAGGAAGTTCAAATAAGAATAAAAATCTATGCAAGAAAAAGCTCAAACCATAGTAAAATACTCTTCCTCTACAATTTGATCCCAGTTGAAGCTAGGCATCAGATCGAAGCTGACCGTGGGTCTGCATAAGCTCAATAACATCCATGATGCGGCTCAACCAGCTCTACCAATGAAAAACCAAACCACCATAGCAGGATACCCGAGTATCAGAAGAAGTATCATTTGCTACATGTGTTGTATTAGATATAAGAAAATTAGATTCAATATGTATATAAAGAAAAGGAAAAATGCTCATCCTCGACAAAATTTGAGGATCAAATATCCAGAATTGTCAAGATAGTCCAACACACTAAAAAGACATAGAAGGAAGTTCAAATAAGAATAAAAATCTATGCAAGGAAAAGCTCAAACCATAGTAAAATACTCTTCCTCTACAATTTGATCCCAGTTGAAGCTAGGCATCAGATCGAAGCTGACCGTGGGTCTGCATGAGCTCAATAACATCCATGATGCGGCTCAACCAGCTCTACCAATGAAGAACCAAACCACCATAGCAGGATACCCGAGTATCAGAAGAAGTATCATTTGCTACATGTGTTGTATTAGATATAAGAAAATTAGATTCAATATGTATATAAAGAAAAGGAAAAATGCTCATCCTCGATAAAATTTGAGGATCAAATATCCAGAATTGTCAAGATAGTCCAACACACTAAAAAGACATAGAAGGAAGTTCAAATAAGAATAAAAATCTATGCAAGGAAAAGCTCAAACCATAGTAAAATACTCTTCCTCTACAATTTGATCCCAGTTGAAGCTAGGCATCAGAACGAAGCTGAACGTGGGTCTGCATGAGCTTAATAACATCCATGATGCGGCTCAACCAGCTCTACCAATGAAGAACCAAACCACCATAGCAGGATACCCGAGTATCAGAAGAAGTATCAATTGCACAGTGGCGTATCAGAAGAAATTTAAGTGCACACTGGTGTATTAGAGCGTATCAGAGCTCACTAGACATTGGCAACGCAAGCATTGGCAGAGGGTCAAGACCAACATCAATGGAGGATCAAGACTCGAGGACCCCGGATGTTGCTTTTCTCATCATTTGTTACATGTGTTGTATTAGATCAAGATAGTCCAACACACTAAAAAGACATAGAAGGAAGTTCAAATAAGAATAAAAATCTATGCAAGGAAGCTCAAACTATAGTAAAATACTCTTCCTCTACAATTTGATCCCAGTTGAAGCTAGGCATCAGATCGAAGCTCGCCGTGGGTCTGCAAGAGCTCAATAACATCCACGATGTGGCTCAACCAGCTCTACCAATGAAGAACCAAACCACCATAGCAGGATACCCGAGTATCAGAAGAAGTATCAATTGCACAGTGGCGTATCCGAAGAAATTTAAGTGCACACTGGTGTATTAGAGCGTATCAGAGCTCACTAGACATTGGCAACGCAAGCATTAGCAGAGGGTCAAGACCAGCATCAATGGAGGATCAAGACTCGAGGACCCCGGATGTTGCTTTTCTCATCATTTGCTACATGTGTTGTATTAGATCAAGATAGTCCAATACACTAATAAGACATAGAAGGAAGTTCAAATAAGAATAAAAATCTATGCAAGGAAGCTCAAACCATAGTAAAATACTCTTCCTCTACAATTTGATCCTAGTTGAAGCTAGGCATCAGATCGAAGCTGACCGTGGGTCTGCAAGAGCTCAATAACATCTACGATGCGGCTCAACCAGCTCTACCAATGAAGAACCAAACCACCATAGCAGTATACCCGAGTATCAGAAGAAGTATCAATTGCACAGTGGCGTATCAGAAGAAATTTAAGTGCACACTGGTGTATTAGAGCGTATCACAGCTCATTAGACATTGGCAGTGCAAGCATTGGTAGAGGGTCAAGACCAGCACCAATAGAGGATCAAGACTCGAGGACCCCGGATGTTGCTTTTCTCATCATTTGCAACCATAGTAGTAAGCTGTACACTAGAACAGTAAAAAAATCGCTTATGATCAAATTTTTAACCTTTTTTTATTTTAGGGACAGAAGAGTCATCATTGTTTGCAACCTGCAACATAAGAAAAATAGTGAGATATTCCAATGAATGAAGACAGAAAACACAAGACTTGATATCCAATTTATTACCTTCTTCATTTTAGGGTCGGAAGATTCTTTATTATGGTTGCTATCTTCCTCGCTAAGCAAGTCATCACCGACGGGGATATACTCATCATCTCTTTCACTTGCGCTTCTTTTTCCCATCTTACTCGAACTTGTTCGAGTAACCATCTTCGAATTCATTACAAGCTTTGAAGCTTGTTGCAAATTCAAAGCATCCATTTTTATTTTATTTCTAGTAATATTTTCCAATCTTTGCCTCTCATATCCCGACATGAACCCAGGCTTGATAAACTTCTTCTTTTGTGGGGACATTTTTCCTAATAGAAGTTAAAAATTGCAATATGCAGGGTTATCCCGTGATTGGTCATTACAAACCTACACTATCAACTCAAATACAAATTGCAGTCTCGTATAAGTAGCATGATGAATTAAAGGGATACAGAAGCCAGAATAGTAGAGCCACTAAATAATTTGATGGTACTTTACAATTTGGATGCTTTATCACAGAACATGTAGAAGCCACTAAATAATATATGTTTATCACAGAACATGTAGAAGCCACTAAATAGTAGAGCCACTAAATAATATATGTTTATCACAGAACATGTTTATCACAGTAATGTCTAGAGAGGGACAAAATGGACAAAAAAAGTAATAATTAAAACACAATCTAATTGGATACAAACACATATATGATTAAAATTATATTACAAGATAATGTCACAGAACATTTTTGTTCCAGACTTCCAGTCTATTGAGGAGTTTCTATGTCAAAATACCTGATAAGCAAACGACTTGCGTACATTTATATACTATCATCATGCGGACATTACAACATTAATGATATTTATTATTAACAGCACAATGACCACAATAGGATGGCTAGCACACCCAAAAGCCACTAAATAGTAGAGCCACTAAATAATATATGTTTATCACAGAACATATTTATTATACAACATGTAGAAGCAAGTATATGACAAGATGAATGAAGTATAGTATAGCTTCTACAACCACTTTCCTGTAAACATTTTTTCTAATAGAAATTGAGAATGAATGAAGTAAAGAAAATAAGCAAAATTAATCAACGTTCACTGAAATAAGCAAAATTCATCAACGTTCAATCACAGTAGATAAAACAACCAACAACTTGAAAGGATATAAAATAGCTAAGAGATACAAGTTTGTAATTTGATATCCATCACAAATAGTTGCAAATCAAGCTACAAACTTGCTACTCATGACCACTGTCATCATGGTCATCATCACCATCACAAATATTTGTGTCAACCACCAAGCCCTCTACTCCTTGCCTAACCCAAGATCCATTATGAGCTTCATCCAGATGTTGCATGCTATAAGGTTCCACTCTATTAGCTTCTAAATCTTCTACTATTGTTGAGTACTTGTCAAATGCGTCTCGCGGCGACATCTGAACAACAACATGCCAATCTGACTCTAGAGGGTCTTGAACATACCAAACTTGTTCTGCTTGGGATGCTAAGATATAAGGTTCATCAATCACCCTATTCTCTTTGTATAACAAATGATTGAAGTTCACCAGAGTAAAATTAAACTCATCCACTTTCTGGCCCACTCGTGGATTAACCCAGTTGCACTTAAATAAAACATACTTCATGTCGTTCAAATATTTTATCTCAATAATGTCTATCAGTTGTTCGTAGAATATAACATCCCCTGTAAGAGGATTTCTATCTTTCCGACTAGAATAACTCATTTGTTCTGCTTTAGGAGGACTCCACTATTCTGATTTTTTCTACGAAGATCAATTTTTTTTGTTCGAAATCTAAAACCATTAACAATGTAAGAATTGAATTTCAAAGCATCCTTAAGAGGGCCTGAAGCTAAGCTTCTGATCTCCTCTGATATTTGTACGTCTGGTAAACCTTTCACCTATATTAAAAAACATTAAATAAGTTTAATAATGATATTTTGCTGCAAGTTGTCAAAAATATTAAATGTTCATTAAAAGATACATCTACTTACATGCTCCTTAAACCAAGTGACAAAGTGTTCATTATGAAGGCGACTAATAAGGTGTCGTTGTGAAGCTTGTGGATATTTTGACCCAAGTTCAGCAAGGTGTTTCCTGTATAAAGATGTAGAAATTTATTTCAATTACATAACTAAACGAGAGGATATAAATCATGGTATTAGTCAAGACAAACTTACTCAATGAATGGTGCTACTGCCTCCGTGTTGGCAAGCACATATCGATGAGCTTGTATTTGCATAATTGGATCAAGTCGAAAGTGCACTGCTTTACCTACAACGCGACCATATTTCTTTCCTCCATCATCATTTCTTTTTGGCCACTTCATTTTGGTTTCCGTACTATTGTCCAAATACCTTGAGCAGAAAGTCATACATTCTTCTAACAATACTGATTTAGCAATAGAAGCCTCTGGATGAGCACGATTCCGCACATAAAGTTTTAAGGTGTGCAAATATCTTTCCATGGGATACATCCAACGATACAATACTGCTCTAGCAATTTGTAACTCATCCACTAAATGCATAGGCAAGTGTTCCATTATATCGAAAAAGCCAGGTGGAAAAATCTTCTCAAGACTACAAAGCGTAAGTGCCATACGATCTTCAAAAAATTTCAAGTCTGTAATACTATTTACACTTAAACACAACACCACAAAGCAGTTGCTTAATTCAATTAAGGAAGACCCTTCGAATAGCTATAGGAAGTAACTGTTGCATTAAAATGTGATTTGGTAAGACCCTTCGAATAGCTATAGGAAGTAACTGTTGCATTAAAATGTGATTGTCATGACTCTTAAGACCCCACATACTCCGCTCTTCTGTATGCACGCATCGAGATATATTAGATGAATAACCATCAGGGACTTTTACATCTCGCAACACTTTCAAGAAAATGTCCTTTTCTTTGTTGCTCATTGTGAACTCAGCTGGAGGCAAGTACTCTAGAGTTCTTCCCCGTGGTTGAGGATGTAGCTCTGATCGAATTTTCATATCTCTGAGATCTTTTCGAGCCTTTATATTATCTTTTGTTTTGCCTTTAATACCTAGCAAAGTAAAAATGACATTATCGCATACATTTTTTTCAATATGCATAACATCTAGATTGTGGCGAATCAAATTGTGTTCCCAATATTGTAGTTCAAAAAAGATGCTCTTCTTCTTCCAACCTAATCTTGTTTTTGGCAGAATGTGTGTTTTTGCTCTCTCTTTTTCTTGTTATTCCCTCTTCCTCTTTGTAAAGAGGTCCTCCTTCTTATATTCAGTTAAAACATTGAGATCATTCAACTGCTTTAACACTTCTGTTCCAGATAATGTCAAAGGTGGTGGCCTCATTTCTAATTTGCCATTAAAAGTTACCCTCTCCCTTCGAAACTTATGGCACCCCGGTAAGAATCTACGATGATCCCAGTAACAATACTTGCCACCATTTGTCAATCGGGTAGCTTGATGATCCCTATTACAACAAGGGCAAGCAAATTCATCTTTTGTGCTCCATCCTGACAACATAGCATATGCAGGAAAGTCGCTAATTGTCCACAACAGTGCTACATTTAGTTGAAATAACTGTTTGGTTGATGCATCATAAGTAGAAACACCAACCTCCCAAAGTTCTTTCAACTCCTCTACTAACGGTTGCAGATAAACGTCAATCTTATCACCTGGACCTTTTGGTCCATCAATAAGAATAGACAAAATTAAGTTAGGTTGCTTCATGCACAACCACGGGGGTAAGTTGTAAGGGACGACTACAACAGGCCAGGTACTGTGAGCAACACTCATATTACCAAACGGATTAAATCCATCGGTAATTAACCCAAGTCTAACATTACGACTGTCTCTGGCAAAGGATGGATTATTATCATCAAAAGCCTTCCAAGCACGAGAATCTGCCGGATGCCTCATTACACCATCCTCTACTCGCTTCTCAGCATGCAATTTCATAAGCGAAGCTGTATGCGATGACCAAAACAATCGTTGCAGTCTTGGTATTAAAGGAAAATATCGAACCTTTTTTTGAGAAACTTTAGTACCCTGGTCAACCGGAGGAAGATTACCCTCGTTGGCATGATCAACTTTATATCTAGAAGCCCCACAAATCTCACATTTGTCGAGATTCTCAGTTTCATTTCGAAACAACATACAACTATTAGGACAGGCATCCCATGTTTTGTAAGTGAACCCCAAGTCAGTAATTAGCTTACTGGCTTGATAGTATGATTTGGGAATCTTGGCACACGGAAACACCTTTTTTAAGAAGACCAACAGCATTGTGAAAGAACGATTTGTCCATCCATTAAGTTGCTTCAGGTGTAAAAGTTGGACAACAAATGATAGCTCAGTGATACCCTTAGGACAACTATCGTACAAATCGCTTTCTGCTTCATTTAGAAGTTTGAAGTATTTCGGCATGCATTCATCGGACCGCAAGTTTTCTTCTGCCATGGGCTCTTCCTCGCAACCCATATTTTCTATCATGCATGAGAATCCCATTCCCTCTCGTACCATTGTTGTCATATTAGCACATTCATTTAATCCAGCATCACTTTCATCAACTGACATATCATCTCCTATATTATCGGTGTTATTACCCAAACCACCCAATAACTCCCCATGATATATCCAATCCATATAACTCTTTTCAAATCCATACATCTCTATATGAACCTCCACAGTCTGTCGATTGTGATAAACACGATTTACACATCTACTACATGGACAATAAATATGGACCGTATCAGCATTCTTAGTTCTATATGCAAATTTAAGAAATGCTTCGACCCCATCCTTGTATGCCTTTGAATTCCAATCATGTGATCCAATCCAACGCTTATCCATATCAATTTCCAAAAGACAATTATCACCTAGCACCATCCAAAATATATATTCAGAACAATAGTTGTATCTTTATTGTTTCAAGAATTCAATTTGAAATTTCTATTTGAGGCAAATGGAGGCAAAAAGCTTGAGGCAGCAGCTATATAACTTTCTAATAATTAAAATACAGAGGCAAATTAGAGTTAAAATCATATAACTTGAGGCAACAACTATAGCTTGAGGCAGCAACTATATAAGTCTTATCCATTTCAGTTTCCAAAAAAAATATACTTTCTAACAAATCAGAGTTAAAATTCTTATGCAATATATCAAGCAAAGACAAATTTAATAATAGAGCAAACACTTATTGGTAGCCATGTACTAATGTGCCCAAGAAGAAGAAATAATAAGCATATAGATAACCAATTGATTATGACAATTACTAGCTAGAAAAAGAAAATTAATATACCAAGGTTGATTATGACTTACTGACATGGAACTAACACATGGCACAAATAACCAATTTCAACTGAAAAGCTCAAGCATGATTCACAAATGTCGATTTTCAACAAACTAAAATCTACAAAGAACATAGCCAGGTTCAAATTCATCTCCATTTATAATATGTTTAACATCAATCCAGAATGGGCATGCAAATGTGTCCCAATTTTTAAAAAAAATCCATTTTTTACAAATAATCACAGTAATTCCTACATGAACGCATAATCACAATAATTTGACAAATTAAAATCTACAAACAACATAGCCAGGTTCAAACTCATGTTCCTATCCATACAAATGTGTCCCAATTTTTCACAAGAAAACCCAATTTTTCACAAATAATCACAATAATTCCTACATGAACGCATAATCACAATAATTTGACAAATTAAAATCTAAAAAGAATATAGCCAGGTTCAAACTCATGTTCCTGTCCATGCAAATGTGTCTAGACCTGTCAAGTCAGCCGGGCCGGCCCGACACTGAATTTGGGTGGGCCGGGCTCGGGCCTCTTCGACCCATGAACTATAGCGGTCCGGGCCGGGCCGGGCCAAGGGTGAAAAATCTCAGCCCAGTCCGGCACGTGACCCACGACACGGTGGGCTTCGGGTCGGGCCGGGCCAGGCCGTGCCGTGCCGAGATTTGATTGGCACATGATACATTTGGGTATTCATTTCGTTCTTCTCCTCCAAATTTTTGCTCCTATGGCTTAGCCTCAACAACACAGTCACCGTTCACCGCCCGTCATGAAGACTAGCTGGCATGTACCCACAAAAAAAGCCAAACTAAGCACAGCACAGCAAAAAGCAAAGCCAAGCAAAGCACAAATTGCTTGGCCAAAGCCAAGCACAGCACAAATTGCTTGTGCTAAAGCCAAGCATAACACACATTGACAAACAAATGATAAGCAGTGTTTGGGGTTCGGGGCGGGCCGGGCTGGGATGGGCCGGCCCGGCCCAATTGACAGGTCTAAATGTGGCCCAATTTTTCACAAAAAAATCTATTTTTTCACAAATAATCACAAATAAATGACAATGTGCACATATTTTGGTGTTCTAACATATTTTTGCCACCAAATAATTTTCTCAATAAACTGATATACTTCATAAACCGAAATCTTCCCAAAAGAAAAACAATCACCTAAATAATTGATGCTTAAAACTAAGACAAAAACATGCAGCCGGGAACAGTGTCACATGTAAATAATTATGAAAAATTGGTACATAATCCTAAAAAAAATCTTGGTAAATAATCCTGTATAAACAGTGTCACATGTAATTAAATTCGAGCAAAAAATTGGTAAATAACTCTTATTATGGACAAGTAATCAATTTCAAGCAAATGTTGATAAAAAAAAATGGTAAATAATCTAGGACAAAATAACATGCAACCATGTAAACTGCGTAGAACACTCATATTTCTAGCAAAAATTTGAGTAAAGTGTAAAACACTCAAATCTCAAGCAAATAATCTAGGACAAAATTACATGCAGCCGTATAAACAGTGTGAAACACTCAAATTTTAAGCAAAATTTCAGTAAACAGTGTAAAACCCTCAAATTTTAAGCAAATAATCTACGACAAAATTACATGCAGCCGTGTAAACAGTGTGAAACACTCAAATTTTAAGCAAAATTTCAGTAAACAGTGTACAACCCTCAAATTTTAAGCAAATAATCTACGACAAAATTACATGCAGCCGTGTAAACAGTGTGAAACACTCAAATTTTACGCAAAATTTCAGTAAACAGTGTAAAACCCTCAAATTTTAAGCAAATAATCTACGACAAAATTACATGCAGCCGTGTAAACAGTGTGAAACACTCAAATTTTAAGCAAAATTTCAGTAAACAGTGTACAACCCTCAAATTTTAAGCAAATAATCTACGACATAATTACATGCAGCCGTGTAAACAGTGTGAAACACTCAAATTTTAAGCAAAATTTCAGTAAACAGTGTACAACCCTCAAATTTTAAGCAAACAATCTACGACAAAATTACATGCAGCCGTGTAAACAGTGTAAAACACTCAAATTTCAAGGAAAAATTGAGTAAACGGTGTAAATAGTGTAAACCACTCAAATTTCAAGCAAACAATCTAGGACAAAATAACATGCATCCAAATATTAGGGCAAAGACTAAACCATTTTGGTAAAAGATTCTAAAGATTGGGGGAAGTATACCAAGCAGCAGCAATGGAGCACCTAGGGTTGGAAGATCGGACAGAGAGAGAGCAATGGTCGGGGAGAGAGAGAGAGAGAGCAGCAACACTGGAGCACCAGGTCGGAACAATGGTCGGAGAGAAAAAAGAGCAGCAACATTGGATCACCTAGGTCGGAGAGAGAGAGCAGTTCTATCGCCATTTTTGATCGGAAAGAGAGAGGAAGAGAAAATTTTTTGATCGGAAAGAGAGAGAAGTCCTATCGACTATAGGAAATATGATTTGGGATGGACGGTCTGGATTAATCCATCCGATCGAATGGTTACGATGGAAACACGTGGAGGTAAACTTTCCCCCCATATAATTTGGCAATTAGCCGCCACACGTGTGGTATTCCCGCCAACATATTTGGGACGAAAATATGTATTATTTGGAACAGAAATTTTCATCAGTCCTAAATAGTGATCCATTTTCACAATCTGTCCCAAAAAAAAGCAACATTTTGTTACTAAAAATATAGCCGTCCCTAGAATTATACTTTTAGGACTTTTTAGACTAGTGTTCCTTATAGTGTCGTCCCAAAAAGACACTTTTTTTGTAGTGCTAGCAATGGATTCAGGTACGCTTCCGCAATTTAATTTATGTTTTTCATCTCATGAATCGACATGGTACAATAAAAATCCAACAAAGATGACCTACATGCTTGCTTATAAAGTTTGGGTTCAAAAAGATAGATATGAATATAAACCTCAACAATATTCTTAATGAGAGTGTCCTTACTTCGTGTATTAGAGGGTTCGGGTTTGGAAGAAACTTGGATCTGCACCCTTAGAGCATCCATAATAGATGGAGCTGAAGAATGCATCTTGAGGCCCAAATTTACAATTAGAAAATAATTTTATAATGGATTGGGCCTATACAGAAATAGTAGAAAATGATCCAACAACATAAAATGACTTTTGATGGCAAAGATTGTGTGATCAAAGAAATAATATGGTAAAAAAATAATGTGAAATGTAGAATCTAGAAATTTAAGCTCAAAATTCAATTTTATTATTCTACAAAATGAGTTCCTACATTCTGAATGCAGAGATTATCGAAGCCTAAGCTAAAGCTCGTGCAGATGGGACGGACCATCATGGAGCTTCAATTGGATCTTACTATTCTACAAAATGAGCTCCTACATTCTAAATATAGAATCAAGAAATAGGGATGAGCCTTATTATTGATTCTCTTAGAAGAGACTATCAGTACGTCTTGGGTCTGGCAGCATGGGCCTTGTATTAGGGGTGAGCAACAGTTCGGTTCGGTTCAAACCGAACCAAACATTTGAAACCCGATTAAACGGAAAAACCGATTTTCAAAAACCGAAAATCGAACCGAATTTATACAAACCGAACAAAATCGAAAAGAAATAAAACGGTTCAGTTTCTTGTTGTATCCTGGATGTTGGGGGTGATTTGGCATTCTCCAAATTGATTCATTCCAACAAGAACAAAAAATCATGGAGGGGACTAATTCCTAAAAAGTATAGAACTAAATCCTTTAGAAAAGTGTTCTCCAGTATAGGTAGTTCCATTTGGATTAAGGAGGTGGAAATATAACAATGGGATAACGAAGCCAGCCAACTCCAGCTGAATGGACATGGAAATGAACATGCAGCATTTATACCATATATATAGACTAAACTTTATTCAAACAGATTACTAATCAACATCACAATTGAGCAACAGATAGAAAACCTGCAACTATCCAGTCTTGTTCACCCAAGGGCAAGAAAACAAGCGATGTAAGTAGAGAACACTTCACATCTTTGAGCTGGAGGTGGCAAGCTTGATAAGATCCTTCCTCAGTATCTTCCCAGAAGGATTCTTTGGAACGGCTGTTATGAATGCAACCCGCCTTATTCTCTTGTATGGAGCCACCTGATTCCCAACAAAACTCATCACTGCATTTTCGGACAAGTCACTCCCGGCCTTCCTCACCACATAAGCCATCGGAAACTGGCCGACTTCCTTATCAGGAAACCTGCATATGTTAATTAGGTACGACTCAATGTAAGTCTGAGTTCACTAATTAACAACTCGTAGACAAAATAATCACACAAGCTGTACTGGTATTATTTATATTACGGAATAACAGCAGCATCGGAGATTTCAGGATGAGTTAGCAGCAATGCTTCGAGCTCGGCAGGTGCAACCTGTGCCAGGAAATTCACCAACCATGATCAATTAGTTACTGAGACATCACTACAGAATGGGAGAAGAACGTACGTACGTACCTGATAACCCTTGTATTTGATCAGCTCCTTGAGACGGTCTACCACAAACAAATACCCATCCTCATCGATGTAACATAGATCCCCAGTTCTCAACCATCCCTCCGAGTCTAATGTCGACTTTGTGGCTTCCTGATTTTTGAAATAACCTATTACATCATTGAAAAAATTAGTATGTTTTATTACCGCCCGCTTCTAAAGTTACAATTATAATGCTACTCTATTTCAGCTTAATTGTGTTTTCTGTAGATCAGGATCATTGACATCAGATGCTGTTTGAACCCAACTTTTGACGTTTGCTGCTAAATTGCTGCCGACCCAGATGCTTTCAAACTAACCATGACATTACCTAACGATGATGAGGGGCATAGACCAGGAACTTTTCAATGTCATAAAACATATAGGTTGTGTTTGGTTCTTTGCAACGTAATTGTAATCGCAATGGAATTAAGTTTATAATGTAATTGATTACAATTATATTACCATATTTCTTTACCATGTATTCAAATATTTTATTTACTACGTAAATAATTGAATTTGTAATTTAATAAAAAAATTAAAAACTTAAAAAAAAATTAAATTAAATAAAATTAAATAAAAAAATTAAAAAAAAGTTTAAACAAATTTAATTTTTTTTTACAAAATTTGGAAATTTTCAAAAAAAATAAAAATAAAAAAAAGTAAAGAAATACAAAATATAAAAATTAGAAAAATAAAATTTCTAGATTAAAAATAAAAAAACAAAAATCAAATGTTTTTTAAAAAGACTAGAAACCAAACAAATTATTATTTTTTTCTTTTTAACTTTTAAGTTGTAATGTAATCACCGTTAAATGACCTGAAGATGTAATCGGTTTTAAAAGAAAATCATATAATGTAATTAAGCTTGTAATCATCATTATATTACATCCAAAAAAAAAAAGTAATTCATCCAAACATTAGATTTACAACATAATAGCAATACACTATGTTGTCCAATCCGACAAATCAAATGCACCCCTAGTATTTCACAATACGTCAAAACTGTTGTAGCCAACCAAGGGTGTGTGCCACTAGAATGTAAGTAAGTTATGGATGAGCATGAGATCCTTATTCAATGTTTAGATGCATACAGACTGTTCTTATTCAGATGCTTACTTATATTCTGCCGTGATATGTGTGTTTTAGAAATAGAACGGAAAGTACTCCCCCCCCCAGATGGTGACCCATTAATGGATCAATAATGCTAAGTTTACTACCAAATTCTTACAACCTTCTTACAACCTCACTCACCCATCCCTTACATATGGGTCCCACCGGGTCCCACCACCTCTCACACCCCCCCCCTGCTACATGGGCTCCACCCGATCCCACCACTTACTCCCCTCCTCCAATCGAAGTCCGACACGTGGCAGATTGTAGGAGGGTTGTAAGCATTGGTTGTAGGCATAGCAAAGCTCTTAATGGATACCAAATGAATTATAAGTTGCTACTCTTGAAGAGGGACCCTCTCTTCTGTTTTTTGTTTTTCACCTATAGGCAAATATCAATACTTTACCCATCCTTTTAACATCATTCAGTTCAATTTCTCAGAAAGGGGCTGAATTCTTACATAACATGGGCAGACTTACTATACTCGTTGTGATCTCGGATCACCATAATTCATTGATAATTAAACTCATAAATCTTAAGAAGATCATAATATAAATCTTAATTCACTTGATTTGGAATTTTATACTTAATTCTTCAACATTTATAATGAATCCTAGTATAATCACGGGGAAGGAAAAAAAAAAGATTTGAACACGGAAAGAGTATCAAGAGGAAGGAATACCTATAGTAGATGAAATCCTTAGCATAAGGAGTATGTATGTATGTATGTATGTATGTATGTAGATAAGAGGTTACATACCTCTCATGACGTAGGGGCCCCGGAGCCACAGCTCCCCGGTCCGGTTCACGGGCAACGCCGCCCCGGTGTCCGGATCTACGATCTTGGCCTCGGTGTTCGGCGACAACAACCCGGCCGTCCCGTACCTCTTACTCTCCTCCGCCGTGTCCGTGGACGCCCCTATCCCCGTGCTCTCCGTCAGCCCGTACCCCTGCAGTATCTCCACCTGAGGATACTTCTCCCTGAACCCCTCGATCACCTCCTTGCTCAGCGGTGCCCCTCCGGAGAGCACCCTCCTCAGCGTCCCCAGCGGCAGGGCCCGGCTCTGGTTCAGCATCGCCACGAGGATCGGCGGCACCAGCGGCAGGTAGGTCGCCTTGTAAGCCCTTATGGCGCCCAGCATCTCCCCTATCTCGAACTTGGACAGGATCACTATGGTGGATCCGGAACCCAGCAGCCCCGTCGCGAACGCCGCCAGGCCGTACACGTGGAACATCGGGACGGTGCAGATGAAGGTCTCCGGCTCGCCGCTGCCGTCCTCGAGCTTGAATCGGTTGAGGATTATCTGGACCATGGAGATGAGGTTGCGGTGGGTGGAGACCACCCCTTTGCTGGTGCCGGTGGTTCCGGACGAGTAGAGGAGCGTCGCGGTGTCGTCCATGGTGACCTTCTCCTTCGGGTATGCTTCTGCTGGTTCGGTTCTCATCATCTCCTCGACTGTTGTTACGACTCTTTTGTCGTCGTCGGTGCTCTTGAACTCTTCTCGTTCGAGTAGGACGACGGGGAGACGGGAGGAGCTGAGCTTGTCGGCGAGGAGGGAGCGGGTGGTGAAGCAGAGGGTGGGACCGGAGTCGGCGATCTGCTTGGCGATTTCTTGAGGGGTGTTGAGGGGGTTGGTGGTGGTGAGGACGGCGCCGAGGGACATGACGGCGAGGGAGACGATGGGGAAGTAGAGGGAGTTGGGGGAGAGGAGGAGGACGACGTGGGACTTGCGGACGCCGAGGCGGGAGGATAGGAAGGAGGCGACGCAGGAGACGGAGCGGCGGAGGTCCGAGAAGGAGAGCTGGCGCCCCGTGGAGGCGTCGACGAGCGCGACGGTGCCCGAGTGGCGGCGTGAGAGGACGAAGGTGGAGACGTCGAGGGAGGGGTCGGAGGGGAGGGGCACCGGGCGGCGCTTGCTGTGGAAGGTGGAGGTGGAGGGACAGAAGCCGCTTCTCGAGTCAACTGCCATTGGAGCACTCTCTTTCTCACCTCTATTCTCTGAAGAACAACTAATGGTTTAAGGAATGATTTTTTCTTTTGAAGGAATTAAGGTGAGGGGACGATGAATGTATGCACAGGAGTGTTGTATGTGAGGAGAACCAGGACAATATATTTTCTAGGCAACAAAATAATATTCACACAAGATAACATGATAAAAAAAAGGTATTCTCCAATGTAAAAATCTAAGAAGACAATAAAATTATTATTTTTTCCAACTTTCAAGACAATTTTTCCACTTCTTTTTTTTTTTAATAAATATTTTTATTCAATGATGTGGAAGTAAACCATTGTGAAGTCTATTGTTTATATCTAGCCAACCAACTTCTCATTGTCTTTGACATGTCATTACCATGTCAACTTCAAAATTTATTTTAATATTTGCATTGGAGAAGGAATTTTGTAATAAAAAGTGGTGATTCCTATGTGGCAACCATTTTTTTTCCGAACTCACAATGGGTTGGAGATGCTCTTAGTCTGGAGAGAGTGGATTTTAAGGGAATATATGTTGTTCGAGTAATGCTATTTACAATTTTAGTTTTAATCTCAAAATCAATCTTCACGTAGCATAACAAAAAGTGATTTCGAAATAGAAATTCTAATGTCTATCAATTTGGAAACCCAAATTTTAATATTTATATATATGTATGTGAGACCCTAAAACTAAATAAATCTATTAATGATAATATTAATTTTAATTTTAATATTAATGTTAATATTAAAAATAAAATTAAGGAATGATTTTTTTTTCTTTTTCAAGATGGGAAAATAATGAATGTATACATAGGAGTGTCGTATTTGAGGGGAAGTTATTTTTGGAGAGGGTGAATTTTAAGGGAGCAGTGTGCTGTTTGTGAAATAGGATTTCCGACCTTTTTTTTTTATGTATGTAAGTTTATGTATCCATAATTATTTAATTTTTAAATAAAAACTATAAAAGGTACAGGAGAGGGCATGGTTAGAATATTCTAAGGAACAACATAATCTGTTTTCGAATTTTAAGTCTCTATTTTAACATTCAAAATAGGCAAATATTAAAAATTGATAGAGGATAATACATTTTTGGTAGTCAATTTTTTTATTTACAATCATTCATATTACATCAAAATTTTGACAATGACAATATTTCTTTTTTAGAATGATCAAAATTTCAACCGTACAAGATTGGTACAGGAATATGAAAATTTTAACGATCCTAGAATTACAAAAATAAAATGTATGTTGTCTGACAAATCCCAAAATATTGGTCACATACTCAGAGCATCATTAGTAGTCAGGACTCTCCAATGCAATTTGAGTCCAAAAATTCAAAAAAAGGTAAATGTAGGACAGGTTAGATTTGTATGAAAATAGTAGAAAATGATAAAGTGAACTTCGGTCCCAAAAATTGTGTGATAAAAAATTAATGTAGGAAAAAATAATGTAAAATCTAGATTCTAGAAAATTGGGCTCCAATTATGACTTACTATTCTATGAAATGAATTCCTACGATCTAGAATATAGAAATTAAAAAGTTCAACCTATAGCTCCCATAGTGAGATAAATCCAAAATGTAAAAATTGAAATTAAGAATAAGACACTGTTCCATAAAATAACCTCCTACATTTTGAATTTGAATTAGAATCTAAAATGTGTGTGATGGGCCTTACTAAATGGAGTGAACATAATAATAGTGTAGAGAGTTGTTTGCTGGTCCATCCCTTTATGCACGTTTTAAATTTGGGTGGCTGAGAGTCTAGATGGGTCAACTAGGGCGGCGTGCTTCTCTGAATTTGTTAGAAACACGGTGCTTTACAAGTGGTACGTTAATTATGGAATCTATCCACAATTGATAGTCCAATCTGGGATGGGTAGAGGTGAAACTCCGACGGACCAAACCCGAATTGGATTAGAATTTGGATACTTGGATTTAAATTTGGATTCCGATTAAAGATACTTGGATTTGAATTTGGATTCCGATTAAAATATTTAAAACTGATCAAAAATTGGATTGGGTTCTGAGTTCATGTGTCGGATTATCCGAAAAATCAGAAATCAGACTTATATATATATATATATATATATATATATATATATATATATATGAAAAATTTTACAATACATCTATCCTTTTTGGATGTATCGATACATCCAAAATCTGGACCGTTGGATGTTCATCCAACGGTTCAGATTCAATTCAGATTAAATAATGCAGGAGACATCATTTAATGTTGTTTTTGACTTTTGACCTCTTGTTAACTTGCTATAGCAGATCATTCTTCAATGCAATGATTTCAATGAACACCCTAAATTAACTCATATTTACTTTCTCTTTCGTCCATGTAATTTAATATTTTGTGCAACTACGTATATATATAACAATAATTGTGTGTCGTCCGGAAAGGAAGGACACAATGTGTCTAGGTCTGTAGGCGATGTAGACGACGACACCACCGCTGTTGGCGATCTAGATCATGACACCGACGACGACATGGACGAAGTTCCTGTAGCCAATGTGGATAATAGTAAAGGGAGAATTCAGAGGAAGAAGAGTGGTAGGAAGCCGATAAAAGCTCGTTCTCTCAAATCTCTTCTTTGTGTAAATTAAATCCAAGGAGGACACAATCCCTAATTTTAGTTATTGCTTAGCAGAGTCTGCTTAGTTGTAAAATTGTGGTGTTGCTTCTGTAATATTTTCATCTTTAATCTCATGTTTTCTATGAATATGTGTTCTGTTTGATTTTGATTTAGTAGTCTTTCCGTAATTTACTTTTTTGTTTCATCTAACAATTTAATATTTTTGTTATAAAGCTACAGGCCATGGTGGTGGTGGTGGAAGGAGAAACGGAGATGAAGAAGGAAAGAAGAAGAAGTTCCGGCTCGTTGCGGACTTCGTCGAGCCCTCCTCAAACAACGAGGAGTACCAGCGAAATTAAACCTCTTATAGTGTTCCTTAAATTGTTAATCATGATAACCTTTGTACTTTTCAAACGGCTAGTAGAATCTTCCTCGAGCCCTCCTCAATGAAACGGGTAGTAGATTGTTTACTAGTCTCGAAATTTATTTGTCTTTCCATCTTCCTCACTTTTTGTACTTCTCTCTTGCTATATATACAATAGTTTTCTTGTTTCATTGTATTATTATTTATTCTGAAATACATAGAATAGTTTTCTGAAATATAATAGTTTTCTTGTTCTCAAGATGTCTACTAGTGTGGTGGGAAATGTAGAAGACGTAGAAGATTGGTTGCCAGCTCCAAATGAAACCTTCATTCCGCGTATGTTGCGCAGGATTGTAGAACAACTGTCGACGATTTCAGCTGATGTTGCATCGATCAATTCTAAGCTTGCTTCAATAGAAATTGAACAAATAAATTTATCTCGACGTTTGGAGAAGATTGAAGAATCTTCAGCTTTGAAGAAGGCATCTTCATCTGCAGTATTTAATAATGTGAAGGAGGTTTCCGTTGAATCTTCCGATGAGGAGGACGTGATGCTACAGAATCATAATAAAGCAATGGACCGAATTCTCGCATTGTGTCCTAAGAAAAAACTGACTTTAGCAGTTCTTCGAAAAGAATGCGTAAAAATTTAGATCCGGTCACACCATTGAAAAGTTTAACAAAGGGTTCAACCTCGAAGCCTAGCAAGTATACTAGTGGTTCTTCGAGTTATTATGACTATATTTTTGCCGATGATAGACCTGACGAGTGTAGAAGCATGGAATGCGCCCAAAATCAACATGAAACTTCATGCGGCTCAAAACCTGGGAAGTTTCATGCGGCTCAAAATCCCTGGGAGCTTCATGCGGCTCAGAAAGTTTCATGCGACCCACAAATAGTAGGGAGCCTTATGCGATTCGAAATCAGCCTAAGCAGCTGGTCATAATTACTCTGACATAAAGGCGACAGCTTTGACAGAGATGATGACTATGACATAAAGACAAGACGTGACATGCTCCTAAAAAGACGAGAAAATCATCATGATATCCGGCATAGTGCACAGTTCCAAAGAAGACTCTTCATGCGGATCACCTATGAGACACCCTTTATGCGGCTCAGTCATGAGACAACTCTCATGCGGCTCGAGCATGGATCATCTCTCATGCGACTCGGTTATGAGACGTCATTCATGCGGCTCGGTCATGAGACCTCCTTCATGCGGCTTGGTCATGAGACACTCTTTATGCGGCTCGGCTATGGGACAGTCCTTCATGCGGCTCAGCCAGGATGCATCATTCATGCGGCTCGCCGCAGAGTAGCAGTTGAGACACGTGACAGAAATTGACCAAGTCTTAACAGTTCGAATTTAGTGTAACAAACAGATCATGATCAATCTTAACCAATCCCCAGCTGCCTACTTCTTGAGGCACAGTTACAAGGATGTGGTCCAAAATTAGTCACGTGGCTGTACACCCCATTACTCATGAATTTCTATAAATAGCAAGGTGTTATTCCCTTGCAGACACACAGAGAGATATACACACACCCGGACAGAGAGAGCATTTCTTTACCGGAGCCGAGGTTGCGTTCGATCGTCCAAGGGGTAAGGCAGAGTTGATAGCGCTTTCCCGAGCCTCTACCGTCACCCCCCAGAATCTAAACTAAACAATTGTACTTAGATTGCTTTTCCTAGGTTTTGTTCCTAGGCTCTCTTTTGTACAAGTGAGTTTGTAATTGTGAGTCAAAGTTCAGTCCTCCTATAAAACTATTCTGTTCTACGACAATCGATGGCAAACAACGAGTAAGTAATATGAGTTTTGATTTAATTCCAACAGTTTTTTTCCATAATTTATTCGTTTCTTTTCTTAGAAAAATAATATCATCTTGCAACAAAATCTATGTGTCTCGGTTTGAGATGAAGTCCTTAGCTCCTTTAACGAAAATTAAAAATGGGATATGTATAGATAGTATATTTTTTCTTAGATGTCATTTATGTTTACTTCGATTCCATCGCTGACATTTTTAATGATTTATTCAGATTGTAGGCGTTGTCTCTTCTCTTCTCACCGTGGAAGAACGGAAAAGAACCTCCAATAAAGCTAATGTATGGTTTTTACCAATAAGGATAACGGCGAGTGAGCATTTTATTCTTCAATGCATATGCATTAACAATTTTCTCGTTTGTTTGTCCTTCGTAATATATTAATTAATGTGTATGTAGAAAGCAATGTTATCTACATCCGACAAAAAGCTTCATGAAATATGAAAGAAGCTCCAAGCCGGCCATCTGCCCTATGCAGCTCGGGTTCAGTCTTCGACCGCCTCTCATGTGGTCCTGACATCAGAAGCTCCAATGAGGATATGCCAGACTCTATGCGGCACAGTTTGGACTCTTACTACTACGCGCCATTGGGTGCTAGAACGAAGAAGTCTAGGACAGCACGGGCTCGTCAAGCTCAGTCAGCAGTCCCAACCTCTGACCATCAGAGAGTCCCGCTAACTGTTATACGGGCCTCTGATGGAAAGTTGTATAGAACCGACCGTGTCCAGCCTCCGGCGGCAAACATACAGGGTGGTTCCCAAGAGTCTCCTAACAATGATCGAGGGCAAGTGCTTTTACTAGCCCCGCATCAGGAAGCAAACATGATACCAACGTACTCGTGTGTTCGAGATTCTCGGGCCCACAAAACGAGTGTAAAGGTTGATTGAGATGTCCTTGACTTACGAGATGTGATCCTTCACAAGCGCAAGGAAAGAGAAGAAACCTTGGTGTGCAAAGAGTCCTTCCATGGACATCACTGCACTTAAGTCATTGTCAATTGCTGCTGCAACAAGACAGCAGTACAAGAAGACCGGCAGTCCGTCTTCCAACGACTGCAGCAGCCAGGACCGGTCCTACAACAAATCTTGGGAGACGAGACACTTCCTTTCGCCTCCTGTAACTCTGCACGGAAGGCCCTTATCGGCAAAGGAGGGAAGAAAATAAATACCTCCAACCCAATAATTTCAACCAGCATGGCCAAGAAACTCTAATCTAAGCGGTTGTCCACAACCATCACAGGAGGAGTTTATCAAGGTACCCGCTCAAAGACGAAATCTTCAACACTTGAAGATTCGTCATCTACATCCCTGGGGGTAGTTGAAGCTGGAGGTAGCACTCCTCGGAACATCCACAACAATCTGGTGTTTCAAGAAGATAAACCAGGGGAAACAATCCCCCAAACAGACTCAGACGTCCCTGAAAACGTCCACAAATGCCAAGACGAGGCAACCTCCTATACTGTAGCTCCCCTTCCCGAAAATTTTTGGATTATTTTATTATTATTATTTATTTGATTTAAATTGGAATTTTTGAATTTTATTAAATAATTATTTAGTTAATCATTACGGTAGATGACTTTAGCCATAGTTGGGTTTTGAAGTACCAGACGAATAGGAATCATGGCACGGGTAGTGCAGCGGCGTGCCTTGACTAGTGTATTAGCCCTAGTAGGGAAGGCCGAGCCATAGTGACGTCCTAACTAGGAAAATCAGACCAAGTTGCGACTTAACCCTTACCGAAGATTTTATTTATTATTTAATTACATTATTGAGTTTTAGGAAACCCGGTTGTACCGAACCTGTCCAGATTGGGCCCAAGTCAAATCCAAGCCCATGTAGGCATGTAGTGGGACCAAATACGGTCTTGTAGACATGTTTGGTAAATACAAATATTTGGTATATATTTTAGGAATTGACAATTATTTTTTAAATATTTATTATAGGTAAATTATGGGTATTATTAATATTAAATAGCGTTTTAGAATATTCATACGATTTTCTGGGGCCAGTAATGGGAGTTTATAATATGCGAATCTAGGAACTACTATTGAAGTATTTTAATAATTAGTGGGATCATTATTATTAATAATATTATTATTGTGGTTATTGAGAATAAACTATTCATTATTATTAGTTATTATTAATTTATTCTTTATCAAAAGAATAAATATATATGTGTATGTGTATTTATATAAAAATATATATATGTATGTGGTTGTAGGTGTATTTATATAAAATACATAAATGTATATGTGTGTGTATGTAGTTGTATATATATAAATATATATTATGCATATGTATATGTGTTTATATATATAAATATATATATGAGGGTGTACATGTGTATGTATACGTATACATATATATATATATATATATATATATATATATATATATATATATATATATATATATATATATATATATATATATATATATATATATATATATATATATATGGGCGTATATGCGTATGTATATATATAAATATACGTGTATATATATGAGGGTATATATATATATATATATATATATATATATATATATATATATATATATATATATATATATATATATATATATAAAATAAAAAAAAAATATATATATATATATATATGTTTGTTAATAAAATAAAAGAAAAAAAAAAATAAAGAAACGGGAAGAAAACAACCACAGGCTCAGCTAACTAGGCCAGCCTGCCCACAGCCCAGGCCCGACCTATAACCACATCAGCAACCCAGCTATTCCCTGCACTGTAGCAGAGAACCAAACCCGACCCATAGCGGCTGAATCCGAAGCCCCTTTGCGTGATATATAGGTAGAGAGGGAGCGAGATCAGAACCTCCAAACCCTAAACGCAAACCACACCTACACCGCCGCCACCATGCGCCACCCTGGGCGCACAACATCGCTGCCGTAGGCGGCGGAGCAGTCGCCGAAAATGGGCCGCGCGCGCGGATTCAAGAGCAACGGCAACGACAACAACACATTGCGAGGTACCAACTTCAGTGTTACATTTCTTCGCGTACGCTTCGTCGTTTTCAATTTCATAAATTGGTATGGAAACCCTAGACGACCCTCTAGAGGCCACAGCAAATAGGTTGCAATATGGTCGAGCCATCGATTCGCAAAATCGAGGCAAACTCGACCAAAAACTTGTCCCGAAACAGAACCGTATTTGGTTCAAACACCAATTTTGGAAGGCAAAATTTCGCCGATCCCTCAGCTGTATTAAAAATCTTTTTGAACAAGCTTGATAACAACATATACGAGATGGAAACCCTAGTTATAGATTTAGTTTTCATCTATTATATTACTGTTAAATCATCTTCAAAGTTCGGGAAAAATATGTTTTCAAAATTATGAAATTTCAATAAAACCATCCACGCGACGTGCGTCCCGCCATTCCGGGCGACATGGTCGCGCACCGTAAGCATCGAAAGGTGCGTAACGGCTTTGTGGTCGTGTGAGGTTTGACGGAATTCAAATTGGTCGCGTGTGCGCGACAAATTTGATGCGTATCCGTCGAAATTCACCGTATCGTACACTTTGTAAATTTCTCAATTACTTTGTGCACGCTCATCAGATCAAGACGAAACTTGCGTCAACAGGACCGTATCATTTTTCTGGTCCTGTATGCCAAGTTTGGTCCGATTCTGAGACAGTTGATAAAATCGTCGTTTTGCGGGCCCCACGGTCCGATTTAACGGGTGATTTTGTGCACGGCCCGCCGGAATCCAACTTCGGACATACGGTTGGGTTCGTATCGAAAAATTGGATCCGTAGACATGTAGTTTGACAACTTTAGAGACCATTGACCCTGGCACGCTTTTCGGTGCAAGCGGGTCCAACGGCGGATACCGTTTTTGGCCAAAATTACTGTTTTGCCCTATGTCCAGAATTGGACTTAAGGACAGGCAATCCTAGCTAATTTGACTATTCTGTAAATGTTGGCGATGTTTGTTTCAGCTTTCGGAGACAGTTGTGATGACTTGGACTGTACGGCTCACTTGTTGACTATATTTTGTGGGATCTGCGTGCAACCTCTAGGCAAGTATACCTTGCCTTCCTCTACAGTTTTACTTACATGCATTTTCTTTCGTTTTTCAGTCATTTGATTGTTTATGGACATGTGCTTTTTGTGTTATTTTCTGTGGAGTTGTTTTATTGTTTATAGCCATGTTTATGTTTTGGCCTTGTGTTTCACATTTGGAGTTCTCGTCAGTACCTTGCTTGAGTCGTATCATAGAACGAGTACGTGTAAGTGAATTGCTAAATCCTTGACATTGTTTCCTTGGCACCAGAGAGTCCACACTCGGGACGAGGGTGTTTTCCTTGATCTGTTTACATCCGTGAGTCCACGCTAGGGACTAGGATGTCGATTACTTGCACCAGAGAGTCCACGCTCGGGACGAGGGTGTTTACATCAGAGAGTCCACTCTCAGGACGAGGGTATAGACTTGACTTGACTTGACTTGCACCAAAGAGTCCACGCTCGGGACGAGGGTGTTTACATCAGAGGGTCCACACACGGGACGAGGATGTAGTATTTGTACCAGAGAGTCCACACTCGGGACGAGGGTGCCTTGCCGTGAACTAACCAGAGAGTCCACACTCGGGACAAGGGTTAGTACTAACCAGAGAGTCCACACTCGGGACGAGGGTTAGTGTTTAGTTCAAACCCGTGAGTCCACACTCGGGATGAGGGTTTGGTTTCTTCCATTGATCTCATGATTATCGTTCATCCGGCAGTTCATTTATACGTAGTTGTTCTAGTGTTCGTGTGTTCGTATTCGTATTCGTGTTCGTAGTCATTTGTCTTATTCTTATTCTTTCTTGCTTATTTTCTTGCGCATGATAAAACTGTTAGATAGGCATGTATATTATGTATCTTGCTATGTCCTCTGAGGACCTGATGATCTCCTCAGGTTTAGTGATTGCATGGAGTTAGCTAGTAGTTCTGGATGACAGAGGATTTACGGTTCTTGCGGGATTCAGGTACCGTTATTGTGCTTATTATCCGCTCGTGCTTTCATACCTTATCATGAGTTATCCTGTTTCTTAATTCAGTTTTAGACTCTTGTTAATTCCTTTAGAGTCTTATCGGGCATTTATGCTAGTGGGCTGCAGACCACGACCCATAGTGTTCATTCATGTTTCATATTCTTATTGTGGATTGAGATATAGATTGTTTGCCATAATTTGGCAGTATACCATAGCCTTGACAGTGTTTACGTATTCGAATCGGGCTGGAGTCCGTTCGTTACGTAGCTGGGCTTGCTCACGGACTCGCGTCCGAAAAGCGGGTGCGGGTCGTGACATATACAGGGGGTGGCACTTCCTCCGAGTCTGAACCAGAGGAGAATATTCCTACATACCCCGACGACTTCTCTATGCGAGGGTATGATTCGGAGGGCACGTCTTCTACGGTTCCTTCCACTTTTCCTCATGTGAGAACGACATTCATGATTGAGAATGATCAAGACGGTTCCAGTGATCGGTAGCACCTCGATACTCTTGAGGCCAACTTCAAACCTTGGTTAAGTTAGTGGACAAGATCAAGGCGGCCCTACCGGCTCTCCAAGGAAGGACACCTGGCCAAACAAGCTTGGGTCCCGCCGTCAATGCAGACTCAAACACAACCGTGCCAACTCCGGACGACAATCCACTTGGAATGTCGGCTCCCACTGCTGCAGAAGAGGCTAGGGAGGCGAGAAGAAAAGTCCAGAAGCTCCGTGCAATGTTTCACGCCTGAATCCTCTCAGGACCTCAGGATACGACAGTCGTATCCCGCTACATGGAGAGATGTCCCCTTCCCTCCACGATACAAACCATTCAATATCAATCCATATGACGGAAAGACCTCTGCGAGCCGGTATATGACCTACTTCGAGGTCACAACAGACCATCTACCGCATGACGATGCCATCCTCACGCGATTGTTCATCGGGGTATTAGAGGGGGTCGCGTTCGACTGGTACCACAACTTGCCGGATAACTGTATCAATTCCTTTGCCGGCTTTAAACATATATTCCTGGAAAGGTTCTACGAGGTGGGACAAGATGTGACAATGTCAACCCTCATGGACGTTGTTCAAGGAGAAAAAGAGCTGACAAGGAATTACATTGAGCGGTTTTACCAAACCGTGATAAAATTGCCCTCCGGTAACCCGGACCCTTCTTTAATTGACATTTGCCAAAAGAGGCTGATCCCCACAATCAGCCTCTGGATGGGCGAAAGTTAATTTAAGGACTGGAAGACCTTCATCATCAACGCCACTAGCGCAGAAGCAAAATTGAAGAAGGCTCGTCAACTAGAATTGCATATCTCGGATGGAGAGGATAATGGCAAACGCCCTAATGCTAACAACAACAACGGCGGTAGTTCCTCTAAAAACCGAGACACCAAAGGCAAACAGGCTATGGTGGCCGATACAGCCCAAAAGCCTGAACCAAAGCAGGTAGAGAAGCAGTGGCCTCAGGTGACCTTCTCCTTCGAGGACAGCCATGTCAAGCCCATCTTTGACATGCTCCTGCAAGGAGATAGAATTCAGCTCCCTCCACCGAGACGTGAACCTCGACCTGCAGAGATAGAGAACCCGAAGTACTGCCACTTCCACCGCTACGTCCACCACGCTACTCAAGACTGCTTCCAATTGAAGCGGTACATCCAGAACCTCATCGATTCCAAGGCTCTGGCCATTGATTTCGAAGAGGTAACCGTGGCTGCCTATATGGTATCGGTCCAATTCGGTAGCTTCCCTCCAACGAAGACTTAAGATGGCATAGTACCTATCCCCCGGGCAACAATGGAGGTCACTAATCTTCCACCTCCCCGAAACCAGATGACTGGTCTGGTGCCCCTCACCACGTCAAGAGGGAAGGTCATATGGGTCCACCCGGACTTGGTGCCTGAAGTAACTCAGTCAGCATCATTCTCTACAGAAAAGAAGAAGGGTGGAAAAGCTAAGTCATGTCATACAATCTCAGCCGACATCGAAGAAACAACAACTGTCGTTACCCGGTTCGGTACACAATCTCAACCTATACCGGGTAACTCGACTGAAGAACGTCAGCCGGCCACTCCTGATGCCCCAGGACCTTCTCAGCCTCCGCCGACCGACAAGCCTAAGCCAAAGGAGACCCGCTTTGACAAGCTGCTCCGTAAAGACGTACCTCAGGGGCTGGAGAGGCCTTACAATTTTGATATCCTGGCACAATTGGCCAACACACCAGCCAAATTGTCATTATATGAGCTCTTGAGACTCTCCAAAGATGTTCGCGTCGTACTGAGCGAAGCACTCCAGAATGCCGACGCTTATTTGGCTCAGGTCAAGCTTACAGGGGAGAGCTCGCCAGCAGATTTTCAGGACAGCGCTTGTACAGGTACAATACCCAATATCGTGTTCACTCCGCAGGATATGCTCATCAAGACCAAACTGCACGATCGCCCTCTGTATTACACTGGATACGTCGACGACATCAAGGTGAATCGGATGCACATTGATCCCGGTTCTTCAATGAGCATCATTCCGAAGAGCTTGCTTCACTCCTACGCATCCCTATGCATCGACTGACACCTACCAGCACCGCTATCAACGGTTTCAATTCAGGAAGAAGCTATCCTATTGGAAAGATTCGCTTGAAATGCCAAATTGGCGACCTTCAGTCGGACGTGACTTGCTACGTCATAGACGTAGATACGTCCTACAACATTATCCTGGGGCGTCCGTGGATACACGATTATATGATCGTGCCCTCCATATTACACCATTACTTCAAATATGTCGACAAGCACGGCTTAGTAAGAACGGAATTCGCCGATATCGATCCTTTCAAAGGGGTTGAATCCTACTATTCGGATTCCTGCTTGTACGAGAAATCGAAAGGGCACCTGATCAAAGAGGATGCTCAAGAGCAGACAGAGGCTACAATGGGATCAGAAGAACCTCTGAAGATCTGTCTCTAGCCCCGTAAACCAGGCAGAACTGCACCTCTTATAGCCACTCTGCATAAAGAAGCAGCCAGTCTACCGGTGCTTACTACACAAAAAGAGCAAATGGTTATCCGACTTCCAAGGTCTAGCCAAGGGTCGAGACCCACTGTGGAACCACTAACAATCAGACTGCCAAGAGCCGGCCAACAACAATCAGAAGAGATCAATCATTCTATTAAGACGATGGTCATTCGTCTTCCCAGGACAAGTCGACAGCCAAGCGCTAAGCCAGGGACTGCTAGTGAGCCAATAACTCCACGTCCAACACCACTAGTAGAACCCTTGATGATCAAGCTGTCCAAGTCATCCTTCCAATCCTTAATAATACAGGGGGTAGATGAACAAGAGCTAGGAACAAATCGATAGCTCAGCACTAAGCCAGGGACCACTAGCGCACCAGCAACCCCACGTCTTGCACCACCAGTGGAACCCTTGATGATCAAGCTGCCCAGGTCATCCTCCCAGTATTCATTTATACAGGGGGTGGTTGAAGAGGAGCTAGAGCTGGCCAAATATGTGGCTGCGCACACTGATGTTCCTTCTGCTGATGATGTAATCCCACCAGAGAAGATACCTTATTTTATTAATAAAGGATTATCTTTGAACTACCTCGAGCTTAACAAGCTCCGTATAATATATGCTATGGAATACGGTATGTGCATCAACTTACACACACAAGTGACAAATGTCTACACCACGAACCAACTTACTCCCGTGGAAGGTGCTTGTTTCATAGTCGCGGGAGAGGATCATCCAATCATCTTCGACCGAAAGAATGGTCAACAGTCCTTCAGTCCAGAAAAAGTCGATCTCGAACTCGATACCGGAAGACTGCCGCTTTATCTGTATAGCTCCCGATCCAAGTATCTCATGCAAAAATAGGGGTATGATATGGAGACTACACCAGGCTTGAACTATGGCACCGACCGGCGATTACCTTTGCAATTGCTAGTCCCGACTGAAAAACTACGGGATTATTACAGCAAAACCAGACGTGGTCTAGGCTATGTTACACCTGCAACAACTCCCGAGAGCTCGGATGAGGAATACGAATGGCATTCACATTCGACTGGATCACCCATTTCTGATTCAGATGTCAGCATCGGAGACGTACTCAGGCAAGCTTGGTCTGTCAATATGGCATTTGCTGACACCTACGAAGAAGACGAAGACGTATCCGAACTTCTCGAGTTAGAGCCTTGAGTCCAACAGCTAGATGCGCAATAGGAGAAGCATTTCGAACAAAGAGATCCCCCTACCGAAGATGAGGTTATGCAAGTTGACCTCGGCGATGAATCCTCTATAAAGCCAATCTTCGTTAGCAAAAGTCTGACAGACGAAGAGCGGGAGTCGCTATTGCACCTCGTCAGAGAGTATATTGACGTGTTTTCCTGGAGCTATGAAGACATGCCAGGGTTAAATCCCAAGATTGCACTCCATAAGCTCAACATTCATCCGGACGCAAAGCCGGTCAAGCAACAACAACAACGATTCCGCCCAGACATCATGAATTCTATCAAAGCTGAGGTCAACAAACTAATAGTCAGCGGCTTCATCCGTGAGGAACAACATCCAGATTGGGTAGCCAATATAGTACCGATCCTCAAGAAGAATGGAAAGATCTGAATTTGCATCGACTTCCAAAATCTGAACAAAGCATGTCCTAAAGATGAGTTCCCTCTTCCTATTATGGACATAATGATTGACAACACATGTGGCTTTAAGCTAATGTCGTTCATGGATGGCTTCTCAGGATACAACCAAATCAAGATATTTTTTGACGACGAAAAGCATACATCATTTCGAACGCCGATTGGCGTGTACTGTTATACAGTCATGCCCTTTGGTTTAAAGAATGCCGGCGCCACATATCAACGAGCTATGAGTGTCATCTTCAAAGATCACCTGCGGAAGACATTGGAATGTTACGTCGACGCCATCGCCGTCAAAAGCCGCTCTAAGGAAGATCATCTGCATGATCTGAGGACATTATTCGACCTGATGCGAGCACACAACTTGAAGATGAATCCCACCAAATCCTTCTGGGGCGTATCCAGCGGAAAATTTATGGGTTTTATCATTACCTCCCAGGAAATCCATATAGATCCTGAAAAGACGAAGGCAATCATGGAGATGGGTCCCCCGAGAAATCTCCGAGAACTCAGAGGCCTTCAAGGAAGGCTAGCTTATATCAGGAGGTATATCTCTAACCTCTCCGGACGATGTCAACCATTCACACACCTCATGAAGAAAGGCATCTCCTTTGTGGTATGAGGAGTGCCAACGTGCCTTTGACAACATTAAAGAATATCTGTCGAACCCTCCAGTCCTAGTGGCCCCGGTCGCCGGAAAGCCGTTTTTGCTTTATGTACGAACGATGGAGCATTCCTTCGGTGCCCTAATAGCACAAAATAATGATACAGGGCATGAACAAGCTATCTATTACCTCAGCCGAATGATGATAGGACCTGAGCATAGATACGCCACCGTGGAGAAGGAGTGTCTCGCTTTGGTGTTTGCTATTTAGAAGACGCGACACTATGTTACAGGACAGACTATCTGTCATGACCCGTACCCAATTTACGGGCACGATAACGTGGGTACGTCCAGCCTACGCCGCAGTATCGACGGTAAAACGCTGTTCTAGGTCACAATCTATCTAACACAATGTGATATACCCTCCAGACGGAGGACAATCTCATAAGGATACAAATTCAATCACAAATCTAGGGATAGATAAATAGCACGATGAAATAGATAAGAAAATCTACAAGAAAGAGGCAACTAGAAGTGAAGTAAAACAATTTCATTAATTAACTCAAGGTCTCAATAAAACACCATGATAAACAAGAAAGAAAGAAACACAAACTCTATACAACTACTCCAAGCTCTACTAGTGTCCTCTAGGCTAGCTGTGAACTCCAAGTTTCCTGTAAAATTTTATCAACGGGTCCAATCAGGACTGGAACGAATACATCTCATCAAGTAAATTCAAGTAAATGACGAAAACTATAAAAACAATTATAGACAATTTTATTGATGAAGCATGGGAATTCGAGACAGTTTAAGATATAAAACTATAGTAAAAGAACAAGGAAAGCAAAAGCTGTGAAACAGAATATCATGTCAATAAAGACTGTAAGTAAAAGCTAGCTGAACTAGAGTAATATGATATAAGTCTAGTGGAACAATGTATGTCAGTGTGATTCCATTCAATGATCCAAGTGGGGTGATTCTTGTAATGATTTTTGTGATGATTTCAGTAAAGATTCTAGACACTACTCACAGTGTGTTTTAAAATACTGAGATCGACATATAAACGACTAGGGGTAATCCGGCACATCACACACTGGCCTAGTGTGGGACGGCTATCGTTCTTGTATAATTCACAGGAAGGTGGTTCGAGTATTCAGGAATGTTTACATGTCTACTCAAGTATTTCTCCGCCCGACAAATATGAATGAATCCATAACACGACACGTAAATCGAGAATAAATCTAGCCAGAACATGAAGGTGCTTGTAGATAATTCTTGTAATGATTCTTTTAATAGAGGCTAGACAAGTAAGGTATGTGTATCGTATACATGAATTCCAGAAAAATATCAACTCGTGTTTGTAATAGAGAATCAAATGGAATTGACTAAAACTGAAATATAGAATTCGACAAGTAAATGAAAGAACTTTCAGAGAATGTACTCGCCTGGTAAATCGAACTGCTGATGATGAGGTGTAGCTAAACCGGGGCAATATAAACCTATTTAAAGTATACACATGTCACAACCAAGTCCACAATATCAAAAGAAATAGCTACAATACAAGACTACATGCTTCTAGGTCCATTTTGGTCAAAGTCAACCCTCGGTCAACTCTGGTCAAACCTGATCAACGCTGGTCAAACCTGGTCAAACCTGGGTCAACTAGTCCTTCTACTAATTCTTAGGTCATACACAAAATTCTAGGTCATTTGGAATTCGTTTGAGTTGAATTGGATCAAGTTTGACCCAAAGTTGACTTTTGTCAATTTGGTCAACTTGTCGGCCAATTCGACTAAAATAGGCTCAAAATGACAAACCAAATCTGTCCTAGGACTCCTGTAGTTATATTCACAACTATAATCTATTCTAAGAGGGTTTCCAAGCATAATATCTATATACATATAGGTATATACACACATGTGTATATACAATACAAGTCAACCTTAAATCTCACAAAGATGGTGTGTGTGTGTGTGTGTCCTGGTGCTTACTGAAATGGGAAAAAATCTGGGATTAAAACCAGAAAACACAACCATGGTATACCACAATTTAATATACTATTATCTACATATATATACAAGGTAAGAAAACTACATATATATATATATAATATATATATATATATATATATATATATATATATATATATATATATATATATATATATATATATATTATATATATATATATATATATATATATATTTATATATATATATATATATATATATAAATAAATAAATAAATAAATATATATATATATATATATATATATATATATATATATATAT
The DNA here is from genome assembly GCA_029216955.1 of Iris pallida. Lineage (NCBI taxonomy): Eukaryota > Viridiplantae > Streptophyta > Magnoliopsida > Asparagales > Iridaceae > Iris > Iris pallida. Next base: position 3,248,937 of record JANAVB010020398.1, on the reverse strand, counting down.
TATATATATATATTATATATATATATATTTATATATATATATTTATATATATATTTATATATATATATATATATATATATATATATATATATATATATATATATATATATTTTTATATATATATATATATATATATATATATATATATATATATATATATATATATATTTCAAACTCTTAAATGGAAAGATTCGCAATGGTGCGAGATAATTTAAAGAGTCTAAAATCTGGAATTAAATCCCCCTCGACCCATTCTCAACATGTATGAGTTAGCAATAGGTTTCAACGGGGTTATATATATATAGTTAAATGTATATATATATATATATATATATATATATATATATATATATATATATATATATATATATATATATATATATATATATACTCATAAATTATGGAAAATTATGAAACAAAACCAAAAGTTGGTTCCTACATATCCGAAACCTCATATACATATTAAAAACTCAGAATTTATAAGCTAAAATGCTGGAAAACAAAATATCACATTTCAACTCAAAATCAAAATTAAAGAAAACAACCCAATTTCACACAACGATCCAAAATGCAAAATACACCAAACGAATCCGCAAAACTCGACATGACTTGTGTTTAATTTATTTAATTATGATATTTAATTAATAATATAATTTTTGGTAATTTTTAATCATTTTAAAACTATTTAAAAATTATGACTTGTGATTTGATGTGCAGCAAGTGAAACCGTAGAGACTGTCTGCCCTAGAGCCTAGCCATGTGATTAGGGTGTTTCAATTATCATTTTTAGTCTAGGGGTAATTTAGTTATTTTGACTTCTTAGAATTATTGATTTATTTGTTGGATTGATGGTTGTTGATTTTGACTTTTGCTAGTTGTGACATAGGAGACTAACCTAGATGTTGACCCTAGTTAAGGTGACTTGATTAGCATGGTGAGACCCTAGTCTAACTTAAGTCAACCTAAGTTAGTCATGTAGGAATCAAGACTTGAATATAAGGCTTGGTGATTTGGTTAATAGGCTTGATACTTAGAATTTGGTTCCATGACTAGTGCGAATAGGTCCATAGCCTATTGGACTCAACCCTAACCCCAACTCTCTCTTTATGACCAGCCACCTAGGGCTATTCCCCTATAAATAATCTCCTCATTATTGTTCTTGCCTCTTTATTGAGATTTCAACAAATTGAAGAAAGAGATAATGACATTTCTTCTCCAATCCCTAGATTCTTTATTTTTGATCCTTTTTTACTCTAGTCTTTTGCATATGATCCTAATCTAGCCCTATTTCGTGTTCATGTAGAGAAATCTCAGGTTTGAACCAAATTGGAGCATTTGGCTATCAAGGAGAACACCCTCCCATTTGAAGCTTTTTCATGCAAATTGCACCTATAGGTAAAACCCCTTAAATTGTATTTTAATTCCGATTTCTTTGCATATTAGGCTAGCCCTAAGTGTCCCCTAGCAGTCCCTATAGTTTGGGTGGATTTCGTATCCGTTTGGTGTCCGTATCGGATACGTATCATGATATGTGTATAGGTGTTTGTTAAAATGTCACAAAGGATTTATTTTCGTATTTTTGAATTCTAATTACATGGATCTCTAGATATAGGTGTGTGTAATTACTTCTACGAAGGATGATTTGCATTTTGTGTCTTATTGTGTCAGATTTTGTGCTTGGACACACAGTACGGGGCTCGTTTGAGTGCCATGCTGCCCGTGTCCTGGTACGCACTGGACACGCCACTTCGCGACACAAAAATTGACATGGAGACTTCCTAGATGACTGACACGAGCTCCATAAAACTTCGTAGGATTTTATTGATTGGTTAGGGAGATATTCGACCCGTACCGATTCCTCACTATCGTGCACGCACTACACACACGCGAGTTTTTCACCCTGACACGCGTCTCGTACGACACGTGGACATGTTGTGGTCTTGTGTCAGGCCCTTAGACACCTAGACCTACCCTAAGCAAACACATAGGTAGGTGTACGTGACACGTGGTGTACTGTATCGTGTCTACGAGTGAAGTGCACATGCGCACGACACTTTCTGAACACAGAATCATGTCTGTGTATGTGTGGTTGTTTGGACACGTCTGTGTCGATTTGGTTGGACACGAAATGACTCTATAACACGTGCACGTGTGTGTCGTGCTTTACCAACCTTCAATTTGTAATATTAACTTGTTTTGATGGTGAATTGCTCAGTATCTTGCATGTTCTGATACGGTCATTATCAGGGAATTTATTCCCTGTTTTCAAATTTTAATCCGTATTTTTTTAACTGTTAATTCCATGTTATTTTGATGTCCATCATGCTATTGTCTAGCTAAATCTATATGCCATGATTTAGGGTTTCGTTTTGGGTGAATTAATTGAGCTATGTTCGATTTATCAAATTTTTAGAACCTATACATATGTTAACTGGTTCAGTGGGTTCAAAAGTTAGTTTTCCAGATTTACATGAATTGCTGAACTGTGTAACTGAGTTTAGTCCTATGTTTAAGTTCATTGTTAACTAAGTTCAAGGATTTGAATAACTGGGATTTAGTTGTGACATGGGGTTTAACTGAAAAAAAACCTGAGAATTTCTTTCTTATTTCAAAACCTGTAAACTGAGATTCAGTATTTAAAAAAAACTAAATTATTGATTGCTAATGTTGATTGAATGTTAATTGATATGTAAATACATAAATCCATGTCACGAATGCCTGTTTGCACTACTGAACCTGAGAAGCATTTCAAAATCTGGGAATTTTTCCAAACTGAAAAACTCACAAGCCTAGGTTGTTTACATATTACACTGATTTTCTACACCCTTACTCTACAACAGAGAACCCTATAACCCGTGAAGTCCTCTGCATCTATACACCCACACTTGTAAATTCTGAGATTCTCTTTTCACTGTTTTTCTGAAATTACACATGCAGGACACACACCATTCACACGCACACACACACACACATTTAAACAGAAAACTGTTTTGTACTTCCTTCTCATATTGTACACACACATTTTACTCCACAAAATCTGAGATTTACACTCACATTTCACTAATATATGAGAACCTATAAGCCTCTATCATCTCTCACACACACAATCTGGAGACTGAAACTGTGATTGATTACTTCAATAATTGAGATAGGGATTCATGATTTGATTTTCATTTTGGGTTGAGGCTTGTTTCCAATTGGTTGTGGTTATGTACACAAATTTTTGAGTTTGCCTTTCACTCAAATCCCCCTAATCTTTGCACTGTCAGATAATTCTTGAAACTGTCAATAGGAAAATCTGAGAACAATAGCCTATGGCCCATGTACCCATGCCACACACACACACTCTATTATATAATTCCTGCCACTAAGATTCTTGAAATCATATGACACTGTACACACATAAGACACATAGCCTATCCACATACACCCCCACCTAATGGATACACACACATGTACACCATAACCACACCTTGAACTTTATGCCCACACACACTGTTTTTCCCTTTGTCATACACATATGTACACATAGGCACTTTAACACATGATATTACCCTATCTATATATATACATACATGTATTGTATAGAGTATTATAGCCTCTCTCTATATATATATGTAATATATAGGTGGCATATTATATAGGCCTGGTATTGTATGATAATATATGCACATATGTTTACACTAGCTCATTGAAATGTTCCTATGAATGCCTAAGGTGTATATAGTTGATTGCCTATATGTAAATCTAGTGTATGCAATATATGAATTATATACATAATATAATTTATGTGATTGGTGGCTTGTATAGCCTTAGGATTGATGTAGAGTGCTAGACTAGGCTTGGTTAGGCCTATTGAGACTTATTAGACTTGTTTGGGTTAAGTTTGACCTAGCCTTGACTAGTGTAGTTGACCAGAGTTGACCAAGAGTTGACTTTAGTCTAGTTTGACCTAGACAGCATGCAGATGCATTGTAGATTACATTTATCATCCCCTGTATACATCTTGACTTGTGTTGCTCTAACTAGGAGTCAGGTACCTCATCTCGGACAGTACATTTACTATAGCTATTCAGATACCAGGCGAGTACATTCTCTGATCATTTCATAACTTGCTTAGAATTATATTCCAGTTCTAGTTTACCTTATTTGATGCTGTCACGATATTATCACGGATTGGTACTATATGGATCCCTACATTGAGATGTTATCCCCCTCGGGAGCATCGGATACATCATATCATGTGTTTCATGTACATCATGTATTCCTCGCTCTCATGTTATTCATGTTTCTTATGTGCTTCATGCACCTTCATGCATGCTCGTATACTCTCATGTGCTCTCATGTTCGGTCATATTTTCCATGTATCTCATGTATAACCTATACTTCATGTGCATCCATTTATGGGCTTCATGTGAAAACCATGTACGTAACATAACTTGTCTGAATCCTTGTGTATTGATTAGGGTATGTGGGAGTATAAATAGTCATGTGAATAATTCTAAAGTAGTATAGCCATGTACGCCTCTTTAGTATAGTTATGTGCAAATCAAGCCGTTCATATGTCGACTTTGTACTCTAAATTACTAGTCACTGGTAGCTCTCTACTTATAGTAGATATTTCTATTACAGTTCTATCTCCATGTTTACATCATGTACTTTCTTTCAGTTTCACGTATTGTACTCTCTTGCATGTTTATATTTTCTAATCTGTTATGATCTGCGTGAGATGTATTGTGCTCGCTCCCGTCCTGACTGGACCTGTTGAAAATTTTACAGAGGATGATGAGAACCCTGCACCCCTTACTTTGGAGCTTGCCTAGATGACACTCGTGACCTGGACCCCTGGGGAGGTTCAGGCAGCTGCTGAGAATGATACCCATGTTTAGCATAGATAGTCGAGGCTGTTCTTCTTTTTATGATTAGTTGTTGTCCTTGATTTCAGAGTTGTATATTCTAGAGACGTTGAGACTGGTAGTTATTAACTTATGTTATTTTATTTCTCTTGTACCTCAGTTAAGGATTTTCTTATCTATTTTATCGTACCATATTCTATCTCTAGTTGTGATTGAGTTGTACCTTCTGTGATTAGCCTCCAGTTAGAGATTATTCTATATTGTGTTAAGTTATAGTTCATGACCTAGAACAGCATTTTACCGCCGACACTGCATCGTAGGCTGGACGCTGTTACGTACTCGTACCCTCACGGTGGGTGCGGGTCATGACACATTTTTAGTGGTAGCCCATACAGGTCGAGTTTGTGTAGTGGTATTCGAACTAGAGTACCACTACAGCCTGCAGTAGGATTAGGATTATTTTGAGGTACTTAATCACATTAGGAAAAACTCTTAACTGGACTCCTGCCATCTAAATTCCTGTTGAAGATTGCTTCCTTGAATGACTGTCCTCCCTTGAATTATCGTTTCTATCTCAGTATTGATTCCTTGTTTGATCTGTCTCCAGGATGGTGATCGAGACACGATCGCATCGCTCTGGCTCAGCAGACGCTGGTGAGAGGCCTACCACCCCTCACCCGATTGTGGATGCTGGGACCACAGCACCCCGTATTTCTACTCATATAGGAGCATCTGCAGCTTTTGGGAGTGCACCTCCACCTGTCCGGAGGTCTTCCCCGTCATTCCAGATATGTATCAGCAGCAGTTACCTTCAGGGACAGTAGATGCGGCACAGATGTTTGCCCTTTTCCAGCGATTCTTGGAGTCTCAGCAGCAGATGCAGCAGAGCCAGTCTGCTGATATCCGACAGAGCATACAGGATACTCACCAGTTGGTCAGGACGACAGTAGAGCTGGTGGCTGCTCAGCCACAGGGAAGTCAGATGCAACCGTATCAGCCGAGGACTCCAGACATCCAATCCTTTAAGAAGATGGGACCCCGAGACTTCAAGGGTACAGAGTAAATCATATACGCTGACGATTGGATAGAGCACATTGAGGAGATATTCTGATTGGCATAAATACCAGCTGGATTACAGATCGAGGTAGCAGCCAGTCAGATGTCGGACTTGGCCCATACTTGGTACCAGACGGACCCGAGGGTTGGTACAGCCGGTCAGACTTGGGTAGCGTTCAAGAAACTATTCAAGAAGAAATTCTTTCCTGATACAGTACTCAGTGCTTTAGAGGCGCAGTTCAAGAGTTTGGTTCAGGGAAACCAGACCGTTGAGGAGTACGCTGGAGAGTTCAGTCGTTTAAGTAGATTTATTGAGGATCTTACTGAGGCCGGGAAGGCAAGGAGGTTCCGCAGAGGTTTGATCAGGGAGATCAGGTCGTATACCAAGAGCGGCCGCGATGCCACTTTCGAGCAGATTCTGGTAGGAGCCATGGCAGCGGAGGATGATCTTGGGCTGAAGGAGAAGAGGATGCGAGATACTCAGGGAGCTAGTGGCAGTACGGGACCGGCCAAGAGGCCCCACCTACAGATTCAGCAACAGTATCAGCAGCCGAGGGTCTACTTTCAGCAGCGGCAGTTTCAGGACTATGTACCTTTTCAGCAGGCACAGCAGCCACAGAGGCAGCAGCAGGCCCCGTTACATCAGCTTGTCATTATTTCCCTTTTTGCAAGAGACCAGGGCACGATTGGGGCGAATGCAGGAAGAGGCTGGACAGATATTTACTTTACGGAGGATCTGATTATCGGCTGAGAGAGTGTCCCGAGTCGTCGAGACAGACAGTTCAGGGAGCAGGAGCTAGGGCTCCGGTAGGCCAGCAGAAGGGATTACCCTTACCGACTCAGCTATAGAGGCACATGCAGCATCAGCAGCAGGCCAGGGAAGGCCAGCATGAGCAATCTTTCGCCAGGACAGTCGAGGATGCTCAGGCCAGAAGAGATCTTGCTGCAGGTTCCGTTCTATTCGATTTCCTTTCCGCAATTGCCTCATAAAACTGTTTTGAAAATTCGATTCCTTCTGTTCCTGGTTGATTGATCAACTTTGTTCTGTTGTTCATGTGTTATGTTTGATTTTCTTCTGAGATGAATCATATGGGCTAGGTCACCTCAGTTATGGGATCTAGAATCTTCGATGGTCGTGTTTAGCTGGCATAGTGAGGACATATAGTCAAATTTAGGACGTATTTTTTGGGTGTGGGAATTTAAGGTTTTCGCTGCCAAGCATGCGGCAATGCAAAAATTTTAAATACTATGATTCTAGAGGTGTGTGCCTTAGTCGAGGACTCTGTAATTATCGTAGCCTTGCTCACTAGCACGACGAAGATTCTGAGTATCATAATTTTGGACAGACGCATATGATTATCTGGCGGTATGTTTGAGACTTTGATTGTGGGGTGTTTGACCTAGAAGGACTACTACCATCTTAAATTTCGAGGACAAAATTTTTCTAAGGTGGGTATACTTGTAACACCCAGTTTCTAAATGAGAGTAATTTTAAAATTTTGTGTTTAATTTATTTAATTATGATATTTAATTAATAATATAATTTTTGGTGATTTTTAGTTATTTTAAAACTATTTAAAAATCATGACTTGTGATTTGATGTACAGCTAGTAAAACCGTAGAGACTGTCTGTCCTAGAGCATAGCCATGTGGTTAGGGTGTTTCAATTATCATTTTTAGTCTAGGGGTTATTTGGTCATTTTGACTTCTTAGAATTATTGATTTATTTGTTGGATTGATGGTTGTTGATTTTGACTTTTGCTAGTTGTGACATAGGAGACTAACCTAGATGTTGATCCTAGTTAAGGTGACTTGATTAGCATGGTGAGACCCTAGTCTAACTTAAGTCAACCTAAGTTAGTCATGTAGGAATCAAGACTTGAATAGAAGGCTTGGTGATTTGGTTAATAGGCTTGATACTTAGAATTTGGTTCCATGACTAGTGCAAATAGGTCCATAGCCTATTGGACTCAACCCTAACCCTAACTCTCTCTTTATGACCAGCCACCTAGGGCTATTCCCCCTATAAATAATCTCCTCATTATTGTTCTTGCCTCTTTATTGAGATTTTAACAAATTGAAGAAAGAGGTAATGACATTTCTTCCCCAATCCCTAGATTTTTTATTTTTGAACCTTTTTCACTCTAGTCTTTTACATATGATCCTAATCTAGCCCTATTTCGTGTTCATGGAGAGAAATCTCAGGTTTGAACCAAATTGGAGCATTTGGCTATCAAGGAGAACACCCCCCCATTTGAAGCTTTTTCATGCAAATTGCACATATAGGTAAAACCCCTTAAATTGTATTTTAATTCCGATTTCTTTACATATTAGGATAGCCCTAAGTATCCCCTAGCTGTCCCTATAATTTGGGTGGATTTCGTGTCCGTTTGGTGTCCGTATCGGACACGTATCATGATGTGTGTATAGGTGTTTGTTAAAATGTCACAAAGGATTTATTTTCATATTTTTGAATTCTAATTACATGGATCTCTAGATCTAGGGGTGTGTAATTACTTCTGTGAAGGATGATTTGCATTTCGTGTCTTATTGTGTCAGATTTTGTGCTTGGACACGCAGCACGGGGCTCGTTTGGGTGTCCTGCTGCCCGTGTCCTGGTACGCACTGGACACGCCACTTCACGATACGAAAATTGACATGGAGACTTCCTAGATGACTAACACGAGCCCCATATAACTTCATAGGATTTTATTGATTGGTTAGGAAGATATTCGACCCGCACTCGTGCACGTACTGCACACACGCGAGTTTTTTACCCTGACACGCGCCTCGTACGACACGTGGACATGTTGTGGTCCTGTGTCAGGCCCTTAGACACCTAGACCTACCCTAGGCGAACACACAGGTAGGTGTACGTGACACGTGGTGCACTGTGTCGTGTCCACGAGTGAAGTGCACGTGTGCACGACACTGTCTGTACACACAATCGTGTCTGTGTATGTGTAGTTGTTTGGACACGTCTGTGTCTATTTGGTTGGATACGAAATGACTCTATGACACGTGCACGTGTGTGTCTTGCTTTGCCAACCTTCAATTTGTAATATTAACTTGTTTTGGTGGTGAATTGCTCAGTATCCTGCATGTTCTGATACGGTCATTATTAGGGAATTTATTTCCTGTTTTCATATTTTAATCCATATTTTTTTTAACTGTTAATTCCATGTTATTTTGATGTCTATCATGCTCTTGTCTAGCTAAATCTATATGCCATGATTTAGGGTTTCATTTTGGGTGAATTAATTGAGCTATGTTCGATTTATCAAATTTTCAGAACCTATACATATGTTAACTGGTTCAGTGGGTTCGAAAGTTAGTTTTCCAGATTTACATGAAATGCTGAACTGTGTAACTGAGTTTAGTCCTATGTTTAAGTTTATTGTTAACTAAGTTCAAGGGTTTGAATAATTGGGATTTAGTTATGACATGGGGTTCAACTGAAAAAAACCTGAGAATTTCCTTCTTATTTTAAAACCTGTAAACTGAGATTCAGTATTTAAAAAAAACTGAATTAATGATTGCTAATGTTGATTGAATGTTAATTGATATGTAAATACATAAATCCATGTCACGAATGCCTGTTTGCACTACTGAACCTGAGAAGCATTTCAAAATCTGGGAAATTTTCCAAACTGAAAAACTCACAGGCCTAGGTTGTTTACATATTGCACTAATTTTCTACACCCTTACTCTACAACAGAGAACCCTATAACCTGTGAAGTCCCCTGCATCTATACACCCACACATGTAAATTCTGAGATTCTCTTTTCACTGTTTTCCTGAAATTACACATGCAAGACACACACCATTCACACACACACACACATTTAAACAGAAAACTGTTTTATACTTCCTTCTCATATTGTACACACACATTTCACTCCACAAAATCTGAGATTTACACTCACATTTCACTCCACAAAATCTGAGATTTACACTCACATTTCACTAATATCTGAGAACCTATAAGCCTCTATCATCACTCACACACATAATCTGGAGACTGAAACTGAGATTGATTACTTCAATAATTGAGATAGGGATTCATGATTTGATTTTCATTTTGGGTTGAGGCTTGTTTCCAATTGGTTGTGGTTATGTACACAAATTTTTGAGTTTGCCTTTCACTCAAATCCCCCTAATCTTTGCACTGTTAGATAATTCTTGAAACTGTCAATAGGAAAATCTGAGAACAATAGCCTATGGCCCATGTACCCATGCCACACACACACTCTCTATTATATAATTCCTGTCACTAAGATTCCTGAAATCATATGACACTGTACACACATGAGACACATAGCCTATCCACATACACCCCCACCTAATGGATACACACACATGTACACCATAACCACACATTGAACTTTATGCCCACACACACTGCTTTTCTCTTTGTCACACACATATGTACACATAGGTACTTTAACACATGCCATTACCCTATTACCCTATCTATATATATACATTCATGTATTGTATAGAGTATTGTAGCCTCTCTCTCTCTATATATATATATGTAATATATAGGTGGCATATTATATAGGCCTAGTATTGTATGATAATATATGCACGTATGTTTACACTAGCTCATTGAAATGTTCCTATGAATGACTAAGGTGTATATAGTTGATTGCCTATATGTAAATCTAGTGTATACAATATATGAATTATATACATAATATAATTTATGTGATTGGTGGCTTGTATAGCCTTGGGATTGATGTAGAGTGCTAGCCTAGGCTTGGTTAGGCCTATTGAGACTTATTAGACTTGTTTGGGTTAAATTTGACCTAGATTTGACTAGTGTAGTTGACTAGAGTTGACCAAGAGTTGACTTTAGTCTAGTTTGACCTAGACAGCATGCAGATGCATTGTAGATTACATTTATCATCTCTTGTATACATCTTGACTTGTGTTGCTCTAACTAGGAGTCAGGTACCTCATCTCGGACAGTACATTTACTACAGCTATTCAGATACCAGGCGAGTACATTCTCTGATCATTTCATAACTTGCTTAGAATTATATTCCTGCTCTAGTTTACCTTATTTGATGCTGTCATGATATTATCACGGATTGGTACTATATGGATCCCTACATTGAAATGTTATCCCCCTCGGGAGCATCGGATACATCATGTCATGTGTTTCATGTACATCATGTATTCCTCGCTCTCATGTTATTCATGTTTCTCATTTCTCATATGCTTCGTGCTCGTTCATGCATGCTCGTGTACTCTCATGTGCTCCCATGTTCGGTCATGTTTGCCATGTATCTCATGTATAACCTATACTTCATGTGCACCCATTTATGGGCTTCATGTGAAAACCATGTACGTAACATAACTTGTCTGGATCCTTGTGTATTGATTGGGGTATGGGGGAGTATAAATCGTCATGTGAACAATTCTAAAGTAGTATAGCCATGTACGCCTCTTTAGTATAGTCATGTGCAAATTAAGCCGTTCATATGTCGATTTTGTACTCTAAATCACTAGTCACTGGTAGCTCTCTACTTGTAGTAGATATTTATATTACAGTTCTCTCTCCATGTTTACATCATGTACTTTCTTTCAGTTTCACGTATTGTACTTTCTTGCATGTTTATGTTTTCTAATCTGTTATGATCTGCGTGAGATGTATTGTGCTCGCTCCCGTCCTGACTGGACCTGTTGAAAATTTTACAGAGGATGATGAGGAACCCTGCACCCCTTACTTTGGAGCTTGCCTAGATGACATTCGCGACCTGGACCCCAGGGGAGATTCAGGCAGCTGCTGAGAATGATATCCATGTTTAGCATAGATAGTCTAGGCTGTTCTTCTTTTTATGATTAGTTGTTGTCCTTGATTTCAGAGTTGTATATTCTAGAGATGTTGAGACTGGTAGTTATCAACTTATGTTATTTCATTTCTCTTGTACCTCAGTTGAGGATTTTCTTATCTATTTTATCGTGCCATATTCTATCTCTAGTTGCGATTGAGTTGTACCTTCTGTGATTAGCCTCCAGTTGGAGATTATTCTATATTGTGTTAAGTTATAGTTCATGACCTATAGCAGCGTTCTACCGCCGACACTGCGGTGTAGGCTGGGCACTGTTACGTACTCGTTCCCTCATGGTGGGTGCAGGTCGTGACACTAGAAATGCTCTAGCAGATCCTCCTCTCCTCGACGAGTGCAACGGAGTTCGTTTGGGAAGAAACGGACTCCGGATGAAGGAGATATGAGTTTTGGAGAAGGGGATCTATTAGGGTTTCCTAGTGGAGGCTCATAACTTCACAAATGAATGCAAGGGGGAGGGGTACTGCTGTTTGGGCGGCCAAGGAGGTTCTCTAGGGTTAGGGTTTCACTTGGGCCAACTCTTTCTCAAGTAAGAATAAGGCCCAAGTCAAAAAGGCTAAAAGACTAGCATAAAAAAGGCTAAAAAAATCAATTAAAGCCCTTAAAAATAAACTAAAGCCTAAAATAAATTCCAAAAATAAAAATAATAATTCTAAGGCATGGTTAGGCTCCTATACAGAGTCCACTAAGGTTAAACCAGTTGCTAGCACAACACAAGTCAAAATATGTAGAAAATCACAAAATGGCCAAAATGGCTAAAAAGGCTAAAATGACTAAAAATTCATTTAAAACATTCTAAAATAACTAATTAATTCTAAAATAATTCCTACAAGGTCATATTAATTCTAATTATTATTATTAGGCTTCTAGTCAATGTTGGCTAAGTTAAACCCATTTATACTACACAAACGTCAAACAAAACCACCTATCATCACATGAATTCAATAAATTAATAAATAATATAATAATTATAAAATGACCAAAATATTTCTAAATTAAAAATGTGGTGGTTATACTATCCATGTTATATCATGAGTCAGCCCCCTCAGGGTCCTCATGACCATACCAGGTGCACTCAGCTCTCGCCTCGCTACCTGGGCGACATTATTGTCTCCATACGACATGATCTTCATCCCACAGAAGGCTGTTAAAGATCAAGCTCTGGCAGACTTTTTAGCGGCCCATCTGTAGGATCGTTGAGCACCTCTAGAGGGGGGAGGGTGAATAGAGTGTGTGTGTGCAGCGGAAAATAATCACCAATTAAAAATTAAACTATGGCAGTGATATAAGAGACAGTAAATAAAGATAGAGAATTCAAACTCAGTGACAGCGATGTATACTGGTATCCCTCTGAGAGGACTAATCCAGTCTCGAGTACTCTTGCTCGATGTTAATCCACTATGGCACAAGCTTTAACTGAGAGCTTGCAGTCTCTTACAACACCGTGCTTGGTGACAAGCGCACGACCAGCTTCACAACACCGTGCTTGGTGACGAGCGCACGACCAGCTCCACAACAGGAAAAGTTGTTGAACTTGAACGACCTCTTTACAACTCATGGAATACCAAAAGACTCTAAATCAACTCTGATAGTACTGGCTTTTGGCTAAGAGATGTATAGGTATGATTTGAAAATCTTAGATCGTTTGAAAACACTTGAGTAGTAGAGAAGAGAGAATGAAGAATGAATGAGTGATTTGAAATGAAAAGTTCTTCTCTATTTATAGGTGTTTTCTCGAACCGAACTCGGGTAGAACTCGGGCAGAGTTCGGATGCAAATATCTCGCAAAGAGACGTTGCTCGCTGATTTGGAGGCAACAGAAGTTTGAATCATTTTTGACCGAACTCGGTCAGAGTTCGGACCGAACTCGGGCCGAACTCGGTTACGAGTTCTGTCAGGAGATATTTGAAAAAATCATTTGTAAAAACAGTTTTCAAGATATGTTTTTGGTTATTTGTAAAATCATTTGTAAAGACTATTTTCAAAATATATTTTTGAAAATATTTTGTAAATGAAAATACGAATAGGTAGGCTTTTGGAATGTGGATAGTTTTAACCCTAAGCCAGTATTACCAAAACTGATTTTACATAATAATTCCTAGACTCAATAAAATATAAAATACAGAATAAAATGAGAAATGAGTCTTCTGAAGATTTGATGATGTTGACGCTTTGTTTGATGCAGTACATCGTCCGTTGAATTTGATTTCATGTATCCTGAAATAATTAGCAGCATTTTCTATATTTTGTGTATTGACTTAAGTGTATGTTGATTATCGAAATCGGGTGTGACCATGGAATGGGCCAACAATCTCCCCCATTTTGATAATTGACAAACTTGAGTCTATACCAAAATATATTTATATGAAAATAGAACAAAATACAAAGTACCTGAAAAAAAATGAGATGTTTTGATTTTGTTTTTGGATTTGATTGGTATTGTACTCTTTTTCTCCCCCTTTGTCAAGTAGTAAAATGACTCGGCTCCCCCGTAATATGTGAAGCCAACAATAGACAAACACAAGACAAAGTGAAGCAAAAAGACATAATCACAGCATAAAACATATGTAAACAACTAATATAGAATGAAACAGCTCATAATAAACTGAAACAGTCATGAAAATTTCCACTAATAATCCAAAAAGTACAACTGAAAATGTCTAACTAATCAGTTTAGACATGAAAAATAAAGAAAACTACATCAACTGATCATCATCTAATCAATGTCCACTAGCCCATAGTTGAGTCTACGTCACATCGTGGGGTTGTCCGCACCAGGAGTCTCATGAGGAAAGTAGGCTGTAGTCGGGTTGAAATACTGAAAGGTAGCCTCATCAGTGAATCGAGGACCCGGAAAGGTAGTGTGAGGTAAGATGGCGACTGGATGGATGGGATCATGAGCCAGGTTGTAGTGGAGGTCAGCAATGCTATTCCTCAGCACCTGGGCCTGAGAAATACGCCGGAACTCTGAATCCTGATGACGTTGCGTAGAGATAGCAACAAAGTCATCAAAGCGCTGATAGAACGTCGGATCAAATCCTGGGACAGGGACAGGAGCAGGAGGAGCATCAGCAGGAGGGACCTCAGCATCAGCAGCTGGAGCAGGATGAGCTCCAGGAGGCAGAGGTGGAGCAGGAAATCGACGAGATCTAGTCAGCTCGACAGGAGTGGAGGAGAAGGCACACGTCTCAAGATCAATCTCAAAACGTCGAAAGATAGAAGCTAAGTGCATCGGATATACTAGATTCCTACCTGTATTTTTGCAGTTAAGCATCCAGGACATCACAGTTTTGGGAATAGAGAATGGGATGCCAAAGTGAATATGATATAGAGCAGATAGTTCCAGAAAGGTTACTTCATCAGTAGAACCTTTCTTTGGAAGAAGAACGGAAAAAATCATACGATGAAGTTCATAGAAGGTTTGGTTCAAATGTTTGGAAAAAATTCTACGGGGAACAGGGTTAGGATGACAAATTAATTCCCTGAAGGAAGCAAGAGTGACATTAGCAGGAAATTGAATATGATAGATGTCAACCAAGGCATCACCAAGATCAGGAATATGGAAGAATTCGCTGATGTCGGTGGCGCTAAATTCTAACTCTTGCCCAGCAACGCAAGAATAGAAATTTCCGTTTGGCTTTACTTGCAGGTTGCAGTAAAACATGCGGACGGCGTTGTCAAAAATATTTTCTTGTACCTCAAAGAAATCTCGGTACCCAAGTTGGTCAAAAGTTGGAGCGTACTCAAAGAAAGTAGTAAAATTTACAAAAGCTCCAGTACAAATACGACGACCAGAAAAAGAGTCGAACCAGAGATCCGAGAAATCTTTGTCCGGGAACAAAGTAGAGTCATATTCTTCGGGATCTCTAGGTCGTGCTGGACTGAATAGACTTGCAGGGGTATATTCAGAAGAAGAGGAGGCACCTTGGGAAGTGGTTCCTCTTTGACGCTTGGGGGCCATGAGAAAATAGAGAGAAAGTACCTCTTGAAGAAAAAGGAAGGAGGAACAAGATGAGCGCCTACTAGATCTCTTCAGAATCTTGCTAGGATGGAGGAGGAGAGGCTTCTAGGAAGAGAGGAGTAATTTCCACGAGTTGTTGTGTGGAAAAAGTGGAAGAAAAGATGGATTATATAGGCACTAGGGCCGGCTGTTTGTTTCTGGAACAATAACAGCGCCGACCGAACTCGGTCCGAATTCGGTCCGAACTCGGTCAGAGTTTGGGCCGAGTTCGGCCACTTGCATTCCCGAGACAGTCAATGCATTCTGGTAGGTTTAAAAGTAGAATTTAATAACTTTGACTCTAATATTAAATAACGACTGTTATTTTTGAGTTAACTGTAGGGGTTGTCCCAGCTAACGGAGGTTCACCGGGGAACTCTTAAATACCGCTTCGCTTCGACCGTAGCCGTGGTGTCAGACATACCCTTTTTAAGTTTGTACCCAAAAATAATTTTCGTTAAATAAATAATAAAGTATCAAGTCATAAATTCAATTTTAATTACCATATACATTATGAGTCTGAGAATTCAAGAATGCCGAGCTCACGCCTCAAAATGTTAAAATGGTCTTCAGCCAATGGTTTAGTGAATATATCAGCTAGTTGATGATCAGTGTCAATAAATTCTAGGCAGATATCCCCGTGTTGTTGATGATCACGAAAAAAATGATGTCTAATTTTTATGTGCTTTGTGCGTGAATGACAAATAGGGTTCTTAGTCAGATTTATGGCACTAGTGTTGTCACAATAAATAGGAACATTTGTGTAGTGCAGATTGTAGTCCTCTAAGGTTTGTTTCATCCACAAAATTTGAGCACAACAACGTCCTGCGGCGATATACTCAGCCTCAGTTGTTGATAATGCTACTGAATTTTGTTTCTTGCTAAACCAAGAGACTAAGGCCTTTCCTAAGAAATGACATGTGCCACTGGTACTTTTACGGTCCACTTTGCATCCAGCAAAATTCGCATCCGAGTAACCTATAAGGTCAAAGGATTTGGTTTTGGGATACCATAAGCCAACTGTAGAAGTTCCTTTAAGGTATCGGAAGATACGCTTAACGGCACTAAGATGTGATTCCTTAGGGTTTGCCTGATAACGTGCACAAATACAAACGCTAAACATAATATCAGGACGACTAGCAGTTAAGTATAATAACTACCAATCATACCTCGATACTTACGCTGATCGACAGGTTTGCCACTTTCATCAGCATCAAGCTTTGTGGATGTAGCCATAGGCGTCCCGATTGGCTTTACATTCTCGAAGTCGTACTTTTTCAGTATGTCCTTCGTGTATTTAGCTTGGTTGATGAATGTTCCGTTCGAGTGCTGTTTGATTTGAAGTCCTAGGAAGAAGTTTAGCTCTCCCATCATACTCATCTCAAATTCACTCTGCATACACTTGGCAAAATCTTGACAGAGTTTTTCATTAGTAGAACCAAATATAATGTCATCTACATAAATTTGCACTAGAAGAATATCATCATTCATGGATTTAATAAATAAAGTAGTATCAATCTTTCCTTTTGAAAATCCATTTTCAAGTAAGAAGGCGCTTATGCGTTCATACCAAGCACGAGGTGCTTGTTTGTGTCCATAAAGTGCTTTCTTAAGCTTGAAGACGTGATCAGGTTTTTAAAAATCTTCAAAACCAGGGGGTTGTTTCACAAAAACCTCTTCTTTTAAAAATCTATTTAAAAATGCACTTTTCACGTCCATTTGAAAAAGTTTAAAATCATTAAAACATGCAAATGCACAAAACATGCGGATGGCTTCTAGTGTAGCAACAGGAGCATAGGTCTCATCATAATCAACTCCTTCTTCTTGATTATAACCTTGTGCCACTAGACGTGCTTTGTTGCGTAGAACTTGTCCATCTTTACTGAGTTTTATTTCGGAACACCCATTTGGTACCAATTATCGATTGACCAATAGGTTTAGGAACGAGTTCCCAAACTTGGTTTCTCTCAAATTGATTAAGTTCCACTTGTATGGCAGAAATCCAAAACTCATCAGTAAAAGCATCATCTACATTCTTAGGTTCTATTTGTGAAATAAATGCTACATTTGCTGCTATATCAGAATCTTTAAGAGATGAACGTGTACTTACACCTTTGGATACATCACCTATAATGAGAGTTTCTGGATGATCTGGCTTGAATCTCAATGATTCAAATCTTTGGGCCATACCTTTCACAAGGCTCTTCTCAGTTCCTGCATCTTCGGAACTTTTATCAGTCCTTGCCTCTTGGGTCAGGTCTTTCTCAGAACTCTTCTTAGTCTTTGTATGTGTATCTTTATCATCACTGTCGCTAGATTTGTGACTATTTAACTCATCAAAGGTAACATTAATACTCTCTTCAACAATCATAGATCTTTTATTGAAAATTCTATATCCCTTACTCTTAGCAGCATATCCGAGAAATATCCCGTCATCTGCTTTGGAGTCGAACTTTCCCAAGTTATCCTTGGTGTTCAGGATAAAACAGCGACAACCAAAAACTTTGAAATAAGAAATGTTTGGAATTCTTCCAAATCAAAGCTCATATGGTGTTTTCTTCAAGATTGGTTGAATTAACACCCTATTTAAAACATGATAGGCTGTACTAACAGCTTCTGCCCAAAAATATTTAGGAAGATTATACTGATTCAGCATGACTCTAGCCATTTCGCTTAGAGTACGATTCTTCCGCTCCACAACACCATTCTGTTGGGGAGTTCTAGGACAAGAAAATTCGTGGTAATATCCACTATCATCACAAAACTTTTTGAAATCAGAATTTTCGAATTCGCCACCATGATCACTTCGGATACGAGTAATCATGAAGCCTTTTTCGTTTTGTACCATTTTGCAAAATATCTAAAATTCAAAAATTGCATCACTTTTGTTTGATAAGAAATAAACCCAAGTAAATCGAGAGAAATCATCAACAATAACAAAAGCGTAGAGCTTACCGCCAAGACTAGCGACTCTACTAGGACCAAATAAATCCATATGAATTAACTGCAAAGGTCTCGAAGTACTTACAGCGTTGATGGATTTAAAAGTAGACCTATGTGCTTTGTTCTTTTCGCAGTCAGCACATACCATATCTCTCTTGAATGGAATTTCAGGGAGTCCTCTTACCAACTTCTTTGTATTTAGACGTGAGATAGTATCCATGTTTGCATGTCCTAGTCTCATGTGCCATAGCCAGCTTTCATCTTGATTGGCTACTAGGCACCTTCCTGCATTATTAGTATTCTCCAAAAAAAAAACATAAATGTTGTCTTATCTAATCCCTTTATATACGAAATCACCAGATGACATATCATATATGGTACATTTATCTTTCACAAAATTGATACCATAACCATTATCTGCCAAATGACTTATGCTCAATAGGTTATGTTTCAATTCAGTTACTAGACAAACATCCTTTATTATTGGATAAGGAGAAATACCTACAGTACCATTACCTATTATATTACCTCTCAAGTTATTTCCGAAGGAGACGTATCCTTCTTTTTTCATCGATAGCGTAGCGAATAAAAATGCATCACCAGTCATGTGTCGCGAACATCTGCTATCGAGGATCCATTTGCTTCTAGCATGAGAGGGTTGAGGGTCCACCTACAAGACAAGTAGATGAATCCTTTGGTACCCATTTTCTGAAGGGTCCACTCAGATTAGCTTTAGGTCTCCAAACTAAAGTATGGTTGTCAACAAGCTTTCTTGCAAGACAATATTGTGATATGTGTCCGTGCGTACCACAATAAGTGCAAGTCAGTTTAGAACCAGATGTGGTTGAAACTGTGTTCACATGCTTGTTTGGTTTCTTGGAGAACCTATAAGTGAAAGCATGATGATGTTCGTGTTTCTTCTGTGCTTTCTTGTGTTTAGTCCTTTTAGGTGTATGCTTAGCATTAGGACTAATCTTAGGCTATGTCACAGGTATTGCCTGTTTGCCTAACTTGATTTCTAACTTTTTAGAAATCGCAATAGACTCTTCGTATCTAGCAGTCATATCTAGGAGTCTTTGTTCAGTCACTAAGTGCATCTTCTTCTCTATGTCATAAAGTTTTTGTACTTTGACATAGTCCCTTTCTTTCTTTTCAATATTGAGGATAACCTCATGATAGTCTGCCTTGAGTTTGGCTATCTCATCCGTGTTACCGGTAGTAGATGTCTCTTTAATATTTTTAATTAGATTGGACAGTCTAGCTATCTCGGTTGTGTGTGCCTTAATCTCTTTTCGAGATTGCTTATACTTGTCGAGCACAGTTTTGTGATCTTCAAGTAGTTCGCTAAAGGCATTCTCTAATTCATCGAAAGTAAAATCATCAAACAAAGGGTTAGATGATACCTTATCGAATGCCATGAGACAAATATTTGCATTACCGCAGGGTCTGTCTTCTTCTTCTGTATCACTGGCGTCGCTTTCGTGCCAGATGCTTGTGTTGGCATACTTTCGACCAGATGTTGCTTTTCTGCTTGATCTTGATATATCGTATGGACTGCTTTTCTTGGTGGTTGGACAGTCCTTCTTCATATGCCCTGACTTCTTGCATCCAAAGCATATAGTTTTATCTTCGTTGCTTTCTTGGACATCTTTCTTCTTTCTGCTTGTGAATTTTAGATATTTCTTGAAGTTCTTCACAAGTAGGGCTCGTTCATCACCACTTGACGATTCTTCATCGGAATCGTTGTATGTTGATTTTCTTGCTTGAGCTTTGAAGGCAATAGATTTCTCCTTTGGTGTTGCTTCTTCAAAATCTTGCAAGTCGAGTTCATGGGTCATGAGTTTGCCCATCAGCATTTCCAGAGTCATAGTGGTGAGATCGTTTCCTTCAATGATTGCTGTAGCTTTTGGATTCCAGTTCTTTGTTAGAGTCCGCAGTACTTTTCTGATCTTCTCGTGATTGCTGTAATCTTTACCAAGAGACTGTAAAGGATTAGTTATATCAAGGAAATGAGTAAACATCTGTGTAAGTGATTCACCAGGTTTTATCTTAAAAGATTCATATTCCTGTGTCAGTCTACTAATTTTGGATTCCTTCACTTGGAAAGTCCCTTCATGGGTTACCTCAAGGAGTTTCCAAATTTCGTGAGACGTCTTACAGGTTGAAACTCTGTTGAACTCGGTTTTGTCAATTGCACAGAATAGTGCATTGATGGCTCGAGCATCAAGACTAGCCTTTGCTTTTTCAGCATCGGTGTACTTGTCATGAGGCTTTTCCATAAGAATGCCTTCAACCACTGTGGGTGCTGGCTTCTTATATCCATCAATGACTATTGACCAAAGATCAAAGTCAAGAGACTTTAGAAAGAAAGTCATTCGTGTTTTCCAGTAGGTATAATTTGTTCCATCAAATAGGGGAGGTCTATTTGTGGATTGTCCTTCACCGTTGAATATAGATTTTACAGCTGCCATATATATACTCTCTAAGGTATGTTATATAAGAATATAACCAGCTCTGATACCAATTGTAGGATCGTTGAGCACCTCTAGAGGGGGGTGAATAGAGTGTGTGTGTGCAGCAAAAAATAATCACCAATTAAAAATTAAACTATGGCAGTGATATAAGAGACAGTAAATAAAGATAGAGAATTCAAACTCAGTGACACAGCGATGTATACTGGTATCCCTCTGAGAGGACTAATCCAGTCTCGAGTACTCTTGCTCGATGTTAATCCACTATGGCACAAGCTTTAACTGAGAGCTTGCAGTCTCTTACAACACCGTGCTTGGTGACAAGCGTACGACCAGCTTCACAACACCGTACTTGGTGACGAGCGCACGACCAGCTCCACAACAGGAAAAGTTGTTGAACTTGAACGACCTCTTTATAACTCTTGGAATACCAAAAGACTCTAAATCAACTCTGATAGTACTGGCTTTTGGCTAAGAGATGTATAGGTATGATTTGAAAATCTTAGATCGTTTGAAAACACTTGTGTAGTAGAGAAGAGAGAATGAAGAATGAATGAGTGATTTGAAATGAAAAGTTCTTCTCTATTTACAGGTGTTTTCTCGAACCGAACTCGGGCAGAGTTCGGATGCAAATATCTCGCAAAGAGACGTTGCTCTCTGATTTGGAGGCAACAGAAGTTTGAATCATTTTGACCGAACTCGGTCAGAGTTCGGACCGAACTCGGGCCGAACTCGGTTACGAGTTCTGTCAGGAGATATTTAAAAAAATTATTTGTAAAAACAGTTTTCAAGATATGTTTTTGGTTATTTGTAAAATCATTTGTAAAGACTATTTTCAAAATATGTTTTTGAAAATATTTTGTAAATGAAAATACTAATATGTAGGCTTTTGGAATGTGGACAGTTTTAACCCTAAGCTAGTATTACCAAAACTGATTTTACATAATAATTCCTAGACTCAATAAAATATAAAATACAGAATAAAATGAGAAATGAGTCTTCTGAAGATTTGATGATGTTGACGCTTTGTTTGATGCAGTACATCGTACGTTGAATTTGATTTCATGTATCCTGAAATAATTAGCAGCATTTTCTATATTTTGTGTATTGACTAAGTGTATGTTGATTATCGAAATCGGGTGTGACCATGGAATGGGCCAACACCATCCAGGTTCGGAGTCAACCAGAATATATAAAGAGATCCCAAACGAGGTCGCCAATTCAAATATGGCTTCCCATGATACCGTCTAGCAAATGTTCTTCGACGGTGCTTCAAGAACCGGACCGAAGGGCAATATCGTCGTTGGGGTCGGAGTGCTACTGATTTCTCCTTCTAGATTGGTGATCAATCGGGCATACTCACTCACGGAACCTTGTTCAAACAACATGGCCGAGTATAACGCCTTGGTTATCGACCTCCGACTTGCAAAGGAACTGGGGGTAGAGTACTTGGAAGCATATGGCGATTCACAGTTAATCGTTAATCAGATCCAGAGTTCTTATGAAGTTTGCCATGAAGACATGATCCCTTTTCATCAAATAGCAATCACCATCATCATGTCCCTGAAAGGGTTCTTCATAGGACATGTTCCCAGACTCCGGAACATTGAAGCCGATGCCTTAGTAGGTCTTGCCGCTTTCTTGGCAGTTCTAAATCATACTCATCATTTGGTTGACGTAATAGGCCATGAATTGGTTTGTCCTAAGAACAACGTACAATTTGCTGTGAGTTAATCTGCCCTAGCGGTCGAAGAAATACAAGACTGGAGACTTCCGTTTATTGACTTTGTAGTCTATGGTATCTTACCAAAAAATCTGAAAGAAGCTACTTCTATTAGAAGACGTTCTCTCAGATTCTTCTACGATACAGAGACAAAGATGCTGTATCGGCGATCCTATGATGGATAACTACTCCGATGTTTGTCAAATACAGAAGCTAAAGAAGCCGTGCGGGAAGCTCACGATGACGTTTGTAGAGCCCATCAACCTGGCCCGAAATTACAAGACCACCTTAGCCGGATGGGCTATTACTGGCCTACGATGATAGCAGATACGATAGACTATGCAAGAAAGTGTAAAGCTTGTCAGGTCCACTCAGATTTCATACACCAACCATCCGAATTCCTACATCCGACGGTGGCATCCTGGCCATTTGAGGCATGGAGAATGGATATCATTGGTCCAATCACCCTGCCTTCATCCAGAGGACACCGTTTTATACTGGCAATTATGGACTACTTCTCCAAATAGGCGAAAGTTATTTTGCTTGCAGAAGTGAAGACATCAAACGTGATCAACTTCGTTAAGCATCACGTCATCTATTGCTTTGGACTACCTCAAAGGATCATCCACGACAATGGTACGCAGTTCGCAAGCCACGCCTTTTATCAGTTTTGCGTCAAACACCGAATTCAGAATGTTGCTTCAACACCATACAACCCGGCGGCTAATGGTCTGGCTGAAGCTTTCAACAAAACTATAATCAAGCTTCTCAAGAAGTTCGTGTCCTCAAAAAAATGCGACTGGAATGAAAAGCTTGGCGAATGCTTATGGGCATACCGTACTATAGTCCGGACGGCAACTGGGAACACACCATTCTCTTTGGTATACGGAAGTGAGGTAGTTCTCCCATTGGAAACTCAAATCCCCTCGCTCCGCGTCGTCCTCACTTACCGACTAACGACGGATGATAACTACCGTCGTCGACTACAAGAATTGGAGGCCTTAGATGAGAAGCGCCTGCTAGCTCAACAAAGAATCGAGCTTTATCAAGCCCGCATCTCTGGAGCCTTCAACAAAAAGGTCAAGCTGAGAACATTCCAAGTAGGCGATCTCGTCTTGGCAGTTCGGAGGCTGATGGTTATGACTCATAAAATTGTCGGCAAGTTCCAACCCAAGTGGGAAGGCCCATTTATCATCGAGGCTGTATTCTCCAATGGTGCTTACTATCTCGCAAAGCAAAACGGAGACTTGCTTATGATGACCATCAACGGCAAGTTCCTGAAGAAATATTATGTCTAAACGACACCCTCCGAATCAACCGGATTATTGAAGTTATGTACCCTTCGGTACCGCTGAACTTACACTCCAGATACCCCAAAAGAATTTATATCGCATCTTCTGGGTAGTAAGTCATGTATGATCATACCTCTGAACTTTCTCCTAAGAAGAACATTTTCCTCAGAATCTATTACCCGCGCTTTCAGTGCATAAAAAAGGGTAACAGGTCCACAAAATTCCCGAAACAACCACGTCGATGTCACCTCTGAGCTGTTTCTCTTCAATCACAAACAAATTACCCCTTACGTAGAACTTCCACATCCATATTATCTCTGAGTTGTTCTATGTACCCTTCGTTGAGTACACTCCTGGCACGTCCTCATTACCTATGAGT
The DNA here is from genome assembly GCA_029216955.1 of Iris pallida. Lineage (NCBI taxonomy): Eukaryota > Viridiplantae > Streptophyta > Magnoliopsida > Asparagales > Iridaceae > Iris > Iris pallida. The sequence goes on along the minus strand of JANAVB010020398.1, from coordinate 3,224,359 downwards.
AGGAAGACTCCGTTGTAAATCCCTCATATTTACCACGTCCTCATTACCTCTGAGTAAGTATATTGGTTTTCTCTCAACTTATTATCCGTACCCAAAACCAGGGTACGACAAGGGTAATAGGCCCACAAATGTCCACAATTGACCACAAATGTCTACAGTTGACCACAAATGTCCACAGTTGACCACAAATGCTGTACTAGGTCATCTAGTACATGTACCTCTTTTTCCACCATCACATGTCTCTGGAGCCCAGTTGTTCCATGACATTCTTTCGTCCAATACCAAGAACTTCCGTGTCCACCTCACCACGGAGTTGTTCTATGTATCTACATTGAGCCTACCCCTACCATGTCCTCAGTACCTCTGAGTAGGAAGGTTCTATCGTCAAACCTCATGTTTACCACGTTCAAGTAAATATGCTGGATTTCGCTATCAAACTTATTATCTATACCTAAAATCGAGGTATGCCAAGGGTAATAGGTCCACAGAAAGCCTCCAGTGGGGCAAGTACCATAATACCAAAAATACTATACGAACACAACAGATACCATAAATAAAGGATGAAGTAAACATATTCATTTATTTAAAATCAAAGGTTCTACATTTTCTCGGGGCCAAGTCCCTATTAAAAAATGGAGGGATATAATAATGAAAGTGAGAAAAATCCGATCACGGCTCGGCGACGCACAGTTCTCTGAGACGGTCCTTCAGCTTGGTCGTCGACCGCTCAATCCTTAGTGTGGCCCGGCGCTCAGCCTCTTGAGTCAACTTCTCTGCATCCTCCAGATGCGCTTGTGCCTGCTTACCATCTTCAAGTTTCTTTAGTGCACGCTCCAAGGCAGCAGAGGTTTGGGTGACCTGGCCGGTCTTCCAGAAAATTAGCTCCTTATCTTTGCGGGAAGCCTGGAGCTCAGATTCTAAAGAAGCCAATTTCCTCTGAAGCTGGAGGATCTGTTCGTTGGTATCGGCTATCCCACGAGATGCGGTCTCTTTCCGAGCGATACAACCCTCTTCTCTATAGCTTAGTTGATCGAACTTCAGAGACAGATCTTGAAGGTCCTTCACTAGAGCGGGCTTGGACGTATCCCGTACCGTCCTTACCTTTTCCATGGCTGTTATAAGGAAGGTGCACTCCTGATCTATTGCTAAAGATATATCGACTTACCGCAGTCCTTGAAACTGAGTCACGAGTCGATCAGCTTCAACTAATTTGGGCTCCAGGAGCTCGACCATCCCTGCCCCGCCGGAGAGTGTTCTGAGGAGTTCAATCTGACCGTGGGCACATTGACGAGCCAATGCAAAAGATGTCCCCCTCTCCAGGGCAGCTTCGATCCCTCATTTCAGATGGCGGTAGAAACTATCAATCACGTCCTTCGACGATTCATCCAGAACTTCCGAAGAAGACGGTGTCAAAGGAAGAGTAGCTGACAGAGTTGAAGACGGTTGTGAAGAAGATGCACCAGAACTTGATGCCCCTATCACTAAGGATACAAGTTCCGAGCGATAGGACACATGAATAGCAGTCATCTCCTCCTCTGCAGCCCGAAGGATTCGAAGACTGGACAGTGCAGAAAGGTCAACCTCCGGTGATAAAGTTACATTAACCGAGGAGGGTGCAGGGACAATTTCTTTACGCCCCGGCAGTTCCACTATGTCTCCTCCTGAACTCGACCCGGCAAGAGGTCCCTCGATAGTAGTTGGAGGAGGAGGAGGTATACTTCCTTCCACTAAATCCCCTCTGGTGACTTCTTCCTTGATGATGTTCGTCATCGACAGCGAAGGAGCAGGACCTGTATGTTCGAAGCAACCATCGATCAACTTAATCTGAAGGATATGAAGATAGAGCAAATGAACCTCCTCACTAGTCAAGATATGACATAGCTTACCAGGGGGGGCTGCTGAAGCTGAGGCTCACTCACAGCTGCCATATCCTCTTCAACGCAACGGCGACACTTGAGCCAATTGTAGCTGCTTCCTCTGCCCCAACCATCCTGGAGGTGGATACAACCGGATCAGTATCAACTGGCTGAGGTTCAGCAACCTCGGGGACTGATTCAGTAAAGCCCACATCGTTCCTGGTAGGGATGTCAACAGCAGAAGGAATCTCAGCCGTCGCCGAAGCGACCGTGGTGGTAGAAAGCTCATCTGTCATAGCACCAATTAAGGTGGCTATAGCCGGGTCAACCTCAGAGGCGATAGCCGGCTCTGGGGAGTTCACTTCTCCTGACGCCTACAAAGAAAAGAAAAATGATCAGATTATATTTCAGAAAGGAAGAACTAAAAAGATGGTCGTAACTCGATTCACCTTCGAAACGGCTTCCACATCCTCACTTCTCTCCGTAATGCTCGGACCCCGAGGCTTGACCGTGGCCCGTTTTTGGGAGTAAGTTATGCCATCGGCAGAGGATTCACGCCTGCTTCGTTTTCGTGAAAGACTAGGCGCAGCAGGGGGCAGATCTGCTACCGAATCGTCTGCAGAAAGAGACAAGTTATCAGGGTCATCCTCTTCGTCCACGTTGATAGACTCCGAGTCAGACACATCAACTGTCCTCCCCTTCTTGGTCCTTGGCTTCTCCTCCAAGCCAGTACTAATAATAAAACTGGTACTTGGGTCAAAATCTCTTGGAAGCTTATTCACCATAATATGGTATAAGACAACCATGTACAAAATGTGTCCTGACTCTCGAGCATCGAAAACGGAGAAGCTGGCACGGGTGTGAACCGTGCTATAATAGTGCCAAGCCCGGATGCCGTCAAGAATGCTACCCTCGAAACCCAAGCAGGAGCTGGGATTGTCCAAGAACATTTGACTATACCCAAATTGTTGGGAGAATCGACTGGGTAAGTAAGGCTCCAAAAAGACAAAATTACGATTGCGATACACCAGATGTGCAGGGCGAATGTTCTGTAACTTGAGGAGCATCTTTTGGGACAATAATGGGGGAGATACAGCACCATCAAGATGCACGTCTCTTACTTCTCCATCAGTAAAATAAGGAACAGACACGAAGAAGTAATATCTGTCCACTCGTGCCAACGCCATCCGACAGGCTGGCATGGTAGTGTACTCCCAGGGCATACGGCGGTACTAGAAGATGAAGGCATCATCAGCAGTCACGTCATCCTCTGGGCCAGGCCTCATCAAAGATGGACAATGCATCAACAGCTACCCTATCAGATAATGATGGGGCAGCTCGGTTCGTTCAAAATCCTTCGTCGTATCGTGAGCAATAACTTTGGACGAGAAGGCACGGAGGACACGATATATGCTGCATACCATGGCGGGGAGTAAAGCTAGTCTGGCCCCAAAGACTAGCTTCACCGCAGGAAGGATCAGGTTACGGCTGATTCTCTCAATAGTACTAGCCCCTCCCGAAACTACACCGTTCCGCAGCGGCACCATCAGAAATCCCGCCAGGAGAGCCTTATCAGACATTTTCTGGGTATCTTGATAAAAAAGGTGTCAGATTGGCTCCCAAATCTGTCACCCGTGGTTTTTACCCTCTTGGCAGTCAACACCTGGTTCTGCACCTCCTTCCGGGTTCGAGGACTTCGGAGGAAAACTCGGCCCGAGGCGCCTAGCTCAAAAAGGTAACCGAGCCAGGTCTTGGTGTGAGGAAGGTTCCCTTTCGAGCTATCGTTCTTCTTTTTCGACATCTGTTGGCATGTGCTATGGTGATATAGCAGTTCCTGGTAAACAGACACAAAACCCGGGAACAGTCGCTCCAATTCCTCGAATTCTTCATTCGTAGGGGTATACGCCTCAAAAACTTTATCTCCCAGGGCAGCTTGGAGACCTCATGTATCTCGTGGAGAGCGAGTTCCATCTCCCCTCCAGGTGTAAAGAAGGTCCCCGTGCGACAGTTGTACATCTCAAGAAGAGCCATGAACAGCTTCTTGTTTATGGACAGACCATAACAAGTGTTTTGTATGGCATGATAAAGGCCAATCTCGAGCAGGAGTTCCTTGTATGTCCGCAAGATCTACGAGGTCAAGTTGATCCATGAAGGGGTAGGGTTTATCCAGTTCAGCAACGATAGCCGACCAGTAGGGTAGGACCCCTTTTGAGCAATCTGTTTCATAAAAGTGTCAGCTTGGGAGAACCGGAAGTTGGGACCCTGCACGTTTATGAAACTGCCCGGGACCAACCCCAACACAAAACAGCTGATCGGTATCTTGCTTGCAACTACCGACCTCGATGTTTTATTATAGTGAATATCACCCACGAACATACCCTGCTGGCTCAGGGTTAGGGAGTCCACCATTTTTCTGTCGATAGGCAGCATATTAAACCAGGACAGCGGAAAATGACGTTCCATCTGAGGAATATGAATCGCCATTTCTTTGGAAGAAAAACTCCAACTTTCAGATAAATCTAGAACGCTGAAGTTCTTTACAGTTAGGGCATCCCCAAAGAGGAACGCGGGTTTCAGATGTGTGCCCCCTAATTTCCCCGAGTTCATCATGCCCAAGAGAAAGAAGAAGGATTGGTTTCTGATATCCCTCAGCCTGTCTTCAGATTGATCTTTAGTGATTTGGGCTGACACATAATCGACCACATGGTCGAACCTCACACCCACAACAGATTGAGCTTGACCTACCAAAAGCTTCCCCGAAGGATTGATCGGCAACTTCACTGAAAAGGAAAAAAGAAAGAAGTCAGAAGATAGCCAGAGAAAACTACTTAATGTTTTCTGAGCTTATGCGGCTCTGTTAGGTGGGTCTTCATGCGGCCCAGTTCATAAGGTGCTTATGCGGTCGTGAGACGTCTCTCATGCGGCTCGGTCATGAGACGTCTCTCATGCGGCTCGGCCATGAAGCAACTTTCGTGCGGCTCAGTCATGAAGCAACTCTCATGCGGCTCGGTCATGAAGCATCTCTCATGCGGCTCAGTCATGGGACATCTTTTATGCGGCTCGTCCATGAAGCATTTCTCATGCGGCTCAGTCATGAGACATCTCTCATGCGGCTCGAACATGAAGTATACCCCATGCGGCTGAGTCATGAGGCGTTCATGAGGCCCATATGGCACAGCTTATGCGGATTCATCACACAGAACTTGAACAGTTCAGTGAAGACGAAAAAAGCATCAACTATGCCGAGGCATAACAGAGAAAGGCCTGCGCATAAAACATGCGATATAGCCATTGTGGTTAGGGTTTGGATCCATGCAGTTTTTTCCGAAATGCTCTTACCATTAATAGGAGGATGAATGTCGGGGTGAATCGAACTCGCCGTGTTCGATGAGGAGGCAAGTCCTTTGCCCTTTGCTGCAGTACTGGAAGAAGCCTTGGGAGCCATCGATGATCGAGAGAAGAGAAGACGGCGACTAGGGCAATGAAAAGTTGGAAGAAGGAAAGAAGGAACTACTCTCCTCAAAACTACTCGTACTTATAGGCTGGCAGAGGCGTATAAATCGATAGGCACCGCTTCGGATTTTGTGTTGCCTAAAGGATAAAGGCGACTCTTGGGATTCTATCCCCTTTCATGCAAAAGACGGCTCCAAATCATCAAAGCAAATCTAAGGTAATTAATGCCGAAGTAATGGGACGCCCACGTGGCACGAAACCAGTATGCGGCCAGAGAGAAGCCTATGCGGCATGAAGAGCTTATGCGGACATACCCATGCTTTTTATTCAAAGTATTTTAATTTTACAAATTAAAAACTTTGAAGGGGGTCTTGTAGAAGCATGAAAAAGAATAAGAATTTCTATGCGGCCCAAAATCAACATGAAACTTTATGCGGCTCAAAACCTGGGGAGTTTCATGCGGCTCAAAATCCCTGGGAGCTTCATGCGACTCAGAAAGCTTCATGCGTCCCACAAATAGCAGGAAGCCTTATGCGGTTCGAAATCAGCCTAAGCTGTTGGCCATAATTACTCTGACATAAAGGCGACAGCTCTTACAGAGATGATGTCTCTGACATAAAGACAAGACGTGACATGCTCATAAAAAGACAAGAAAATTATCATGATATTCGGCACAGTACACAGTTCCAAAGAAGACTCTTCATACGGATCACCTATGAGACACCCTTTATGCGGCTCAGTCATAAGACACCTCTCATGTGGCTCGAGCATGGATCATCTCTCATGCGGCTCGGTTATGAGACGTCCTTCATGCGGCTCGGTCATGAGACGTCCTTCATGCGGCTCGGTCATGAGACACTCTTTATGCGGCTCCGCTATGGAACAATCCTTCATGCGGCTCAGCCAGGATGCATCATTCATGCGGCTCGCCGCAGAGTAGCAGTTGAGACACATGACAAAAATTGACCAAGTCTTAACAGTTTGAATTTAGTGTAACAAACAGATCATGATCGATCTTAACCAATCCCCAGCTGCCCACTTCTTGAGGCAATGTTACAAGGATGTAGCCCAAAATTAGCCACATGGCTGTACACCCTATTACTCATGAATTCCTATAAATAACAAGGTGCTATTCCCTTGCAGACACACAGAGAGATATACACACACCCGGGCAGAGAGAGAGCATTTCTTCACCGGAGCCGAGGTTGCTTTCGATCGTCCAAGGAGTAAGGCAGAGTTGATAGCACTTTTCCGAGCCTTTACCGTCACCCCCCAGAATCTAAACTAAACAATTGTACTTAGATTGCTTTTCCCAGATTTTATTCCTAGGCTCTCTTTTGTACAAACGAGTTTGTAATTGTGAGTCAAAGTTCAGTCCTCCTATAAAACTGTTCTGTTCTATGACAATCGATGGCAAACAACGAGTAAGTAATATGAGTTTTGATTTAATTCCAACAGTTTTTTTCTCCTAATTTATTCGTTTCTTTTCTTAGAAAAATAATATCATCTTGCAACAAAATTTATGTCTCGGTTTGAGATGAAGTCCTTAGCTCCTTTAACGAAAATTAAAAATAGGGTATGTATAGATAGTATATTTCTTCTTAGATGCCATCTATGTTTACTTCGATTCCATCGCTGACATTTTTAATAATTTATTCAGATTGTAGGCGTTGTCTTTGCTCTTCTCACCGCGGAGGAACGGAAAAGAACCTCCAATAAAGCTAATGTATGGTTTTTACCAATAAGGATAACGGTGAGTGAGCATTTTATTCTTCAATGCATATGCATTAATAATTTTCTCATTTTTTGTCCTTCGTAATGTATTAATTAATGTGTATGTAGAAAGCAATGTTACCTACATCCGACAAAAAGTTTCATGAAATATGGAAGAAGTGCAAATATTTTCAGGATTACATGGGATCTTTAAGCACTTGTAACGAGGACTTAATGTATTTCTGTTTAAATATTAATCCTAATTTTCTAAAAATTTACTAATTTATTTTACCTAATTAATCCTGAGTCAGATATACATACCCATTCTTATGGACAGACACTATACTCTTGCAAGAGTTCTGGTTAAAAGAAGGACTGTTGAATTTGGGACTCACTTGCATCTAAAGATGATCCGATTCAAAATAAAACAGTCATAAAAGAAATACTAAGATCATATTCATCAATTTTTATGAATTTGGTACAAGATACGCGGTATACTAATACATATTGTATTATGGTAATTGTAGCTTTCAAATTTGGATCACATTCTCGAAGAAGAGATTTTGAAGTTGAGAGATGCTAGGCTCAGCTTTTCTACTTTTACAATAAAACATCGTTCTTATGTTCCCCGCCAAGGCAATTTAGTTGATAGTGGGATTTTTGTAATTGCATTCATGAAAGACCGATGTAGTCTAGACTATCGTTCTCTCAATGTAAGTCTGAAAATATGTCGTCAAAAACATACACTTTTTAGAGCAATATTTTTGATGTTATGTTTGTTATATGCAGTTTGATGCGGAAATGGAAAGACGCAAAGCTGCTGAATGGATTACAACTTCAGAGCACAATGAAGTGCTATACAAGTTGCTTATATAATATAATTAAGCAGAAAGGAATCCAATCTGAAATGATTGAATATGGAAGACGATAATTTTTTTTCTTCTTCTTTTATATCTAATGTATTATGTTCATTTATTTTGTTGAGTTGTAATGACATTTTTGCCAAACGGCTTCGATTCTTTTTGATTAAGCAGAATTATTTTTGCCCTTATAATTAATATAATTAAGGAGAAAGGAGTCCAAACGGTTTCGATTCCTTTTGCCATTCCATCGAATGATATTTTTGTCCTTCTAATTAATTCAAAACACCCCCGAACCCTTTTATTACAAAAAAATTGTTTCAATTCTTCCTCTTCTTCCATACTCCACTCTGTACTCAAACCTAGGTCATTCTCCTCCAAAATCTTCAAACATTCCTCCCTATTCGCAATCTTCACACCATGTCGGTATCAGCGGCAGAATTATCACCGGCAGTATCACCAATTAGAGAAGATGCACCAGTTACAGAAAATCCAATAGGAAAAGATGGAGAACAACCGAAACCCTATTCCAAGAAAGTTGCACAGAAGAAAAAGGGAAAAGATGCTAAACAAAAATAAGTGCAAGAAGAAGTGCAAACAGAATGTATAACTTTGAGTTTACGTTCGCAAATTCTGTATATATTACACGGAGAATGACATTCTTCGTTATAAAACGCATTTGAATGTTCATTCTCCCTGTCAAATTACATTGGGATTGCCATTTGTAGAAGCATGGAAAATATTGCTTTTTGTCCCACATCGGAAAGCAAAAGAAGAAAGGGCTCACTCTATTCTATAAATAGAGCCCCCTTGCCTCCTTTGAAAAGGGCGCCAACTTCTCTTCCCTCCTTCCAACTTGGACTCTTCCTACTACGCACCTTCGGGTGCTAAGTCAAAGAAGTCTAGGGCAGTGCGGGCTCGTCGAGCTCAGTAAACTGTCCCAAACTCTGACCATCAGAGCGTCCCGCTAACTGTTAAGCGGACCTCTGATGGAAAGTTGTATAGAACCGCCCGTGTCCAGCCCCCGGCGATAAACGGACATGGTTGTTCTCCAACTTGGACTCTTCCTACTACGCACCTTTGGGTGCTAAGTCGAAGAAGTCTAGGACAGTGCGGGCTCGTCGAGCTTAGTCAGCTGTCCCAACCTCTGACCATCAGAGCATCCCGCTAACTGTTAAGCGAGCCTCTAATAGAAATTTGTACAGAACCGCCCGTGTTCAGCCCCCGGCGACAAACGGACAGGGTGATTCTCAAGAGTCTCCCAACAAAAATCGAGGGCAAGTACCTTTATTAGCCCCGCATCAGGGAGAAAACAGGATACCTACGCACTCATGTGCTCGGGATACCCGAGCCCACAAAGCGAGTGCAAAGGTTGATCGAGATGTCCTTGACTTGCGAGATGTGATCCTTCACAAGCGCAAGGAAAGAAGGGGATTCTCTATGCAGCTCGAAATCAACATGGAGTCTCATGCGGCTCAAAACCAAGAAAGCTCTATGCGGCCCATGAGGATTTTTTATGCGGCTCAAAAATTCTAGACAAGCTTCATGCGGCTCAAAACCCAGAAATCTTCATGTGGCCCAAAAGCAAAGGATGAACCTTATGCGGTTCAAAATCAGCCTAAGCAGCTGGCCATAATTACTTTGACATAAAGGCGACAACTCTGACAGAGATGATGGCTCTGACATAAAGACAAGACGTGACATGCTCCTAAAAAGACGAGAAAATCATCATGATATCTGGAACAGTTCACAAAGTTCTAAAGACAATTCTTTATGCGGATCGCCTATGCGACCTTCATGCGGATCAGTCATGAGACCACTCTCATGCGGCTCAGTCATGAGGCCACTCTCATGCGGCTCGGTCATGAGCCCACTCTCATGCTGCTCGATCATGAGACCACTCTCATGCGGCTCGATCATGAGACCACACTCATGCGGCTCGGTTATGGGACAACCTTCATGCGGCCCGGTCATGAGACACTCTTCATACGGCTCGGCTATGGGACAGTCCTTCATTCGGCTCAGCCAGGATGCATCATTCATGCGGCTCGCCATAGAGTAGCAGTTTAGACACATGGCAGAAATTGACCAAGTCTTGACAGTTCAAATTTAGTGCAACAAACAGATCATGATCACTCTTAACCAATCCCCAGCTGCCCACTTCTCGAGGTGCAGTTACAAAGATGTGGCCCAAAATTAGCCACCTGGCTGTACACCCCATTACTCATGAATTCTTATAAATAGCAAGCTGCTATTCCCTTGCATAGACAGAGATACAGACAGAGAGATATACACACACCCAGGCAAAGAGAGAGCATTTCTTCATCGGAGCCGAGGTTGCGTTCGATCATCCAAGGAGTAAGGCAGAGTTGATAGCACTTTTTTGAGCCTCTACCGTCACTCCCCAGAATCAAAACTAAACAATTGTACTTAGATTGCTTTTCCTAGGTTTTGTTCCTAGGTTCTCTTTTGTACAAGCGAGTTTGTAATTGTGAGTTAAAGTTCAGTCCTCCTACAAAACTGTTCTGTTCTATGACAATCAATGACAAACACGATGGCGACTCTGCTGGAGACTAACTTCTCCACTACTGAGAAGTTGGTGACGTAATCGGACACAGCCAAACTCGGCTCCGTGCAACAGATGCTGGTTGTTCGCTTCGACCAGCAAGCGTTTGAAGAGATGTTCTCCGAGGGGAGCGCTAGCCCCATCCAGAAGCGAGCTGGCCCAAAGAAGGTCCACAGGAATTGGAGGCCCAAAACCGTTACCCCTCCCCAAGCTCTGGAAGAAGTGTTCTCTGCTGCCCAAGACGGCGAAGAAGACTCATATGCGGCCCCACTTCAGGCCATAGAGGACCCTGCAGTCCCCAAGTCCGGCAAAGGAAAACACTACGATGCTGGACATGCGGGAGCAAATGGAAACTCTATGTGGTCCAGGAAGAAGTCGCATAAGGGTGCCAGCCGCATGCAGAAGGCTCATGCGACCACCAATCCCAGCCGCAGACAGAAGGCTCATGCGACCACCAATCCCAGCCGCATGCAGAAGGCTCATGCGGCCACCAATTCTAGTCGCATGTAAAAGGCCTATGCGGCCACCAACCCTAGTCGTAGGAAGATGACCTATACGACACCCAATCCCAGCCGCCGGCCATCTGCCCTATGTGGCTCGGGTTCAGTCTTTGACCGCCTCTCATGCGATCCTAACATCAGAAGCTCCAATAAAAATGTGCCAGATTCTATGCGGCACAATTTTGACTCTTCCTACTATGCGCCCTCGAGTGCTAGAGCAAAAAAGTCTAGGATAGCGCGGGCTCGTCGAGCTCAGTCAGCTGTCCCAACCTCTGACCATCAGAGAGTCCCGCTAACTGTTATGCGGGCCTCTGATGGAAAGTTGTACAGAATCGCCCGTGTCCAGCCCCCGACGGCAAACGGACAGGGTGGTTCCCAAGAGCCTCCCAACATTAATCGAGGGCAAGTACTTTTACTAGTCCCGCATCAGGGAGCAAACATGATACCAACGCACTCGTGTGCTCGGGATTCTCGGGCCCATAAAACAAGTGTAAAGGTTGATCGAGATGTCTTGACTTGCGAGATGTGATCCTTCACAAGCGCAAGAAAAGAGAAGAAACCTTGGTGTGCAAAGAGTCCTTCCATGGATATCACTGCACTCAAGTCATTGTCAACTGCTGTTGCAATAAGACAACATTACAAGAGGACCAGCAGTCCGTCTTCCAACGACTGCAACAGTCAGGACCGGTCCTACAACAAAGCTCAGGAGACAAGGCGCTTCCTTTCGCCTCCTGTAACTCTGCCCGGAAGGTCCCTATCGGCAAAGGAAGGAAGAAAAGAAATACCTCCAGCCCGATGATCTCAACCAGCACAGCCAAGAAACTCTCATCTAAGCGGTTGTCCACAGCCGTCACAGGAGGAGTTTATCAAGGTACCCGCTCTAAGACGAAATCTTCAAGTCTTGGAGATTCATCATCTACATCCCTGGGGTAGTTGAAGCTAGGGGTAGCACTCCTCGGAACATCCACAATAATCCGATGTTCCAAGAAGATGAACCTGGGGAAACAATCCCCCCAGCAGATACAACGGAGTCTGACGTCCTTGAAGATGTCCACAAATCCCAAGATGAGGCAACCTCCTATGCAGGGGGTGGCACCTCCTCCGAGTCCGAACCAGAGGAGAACATTCCCACATACCCCGACGACTTCTCTGTGCATGGGATGATTCGGAGGGCACATCTTCTACAGTGCCTTCCAGTTCTCCTCACGTGAGAACGGCATTCATGACTGAGAATGATCAAGATGGTCCCAGTGATCGGCAGCGCCTCGACACTCTCGAGGCCATACTTCATACCTTGGTTAAGTCAGTGGACGAGATCAAGGCGGCCCTACCGACTCTACAAGAAAGGATACCTGGCCAAACAAGCTTGGGTCCCGCTGTCAATGCGGACTGAAACACAACCACGCCAACCCCGCACGATAATCCACCCGGAGTATCAGCTCCCACTGCGGCAGAAGAGGCTGGGGAGGCAAGAAGAGAGGTCCAGGAGCTCCGTGCAATATTTTACGCCCGAAAAATCTCTTAGGACCTCAGGATACGACAGCCGTATCCCGCTGCATGGAGAGATGTCCCCTTCCCTCCACGATATAAGCTATTCAATATCAATCCACATGACGGGAAGACCTCTGCAAGCCGGTACATGACCTACTTTGAAGTCACAACAAACCATCTGTCGCATGACGACGCCATCCTCACGAGATTGTTCATTGGGGCATTAGAGGAGGTCGCATTGGATTGGTACCACAATTTGTTGGATAACTACATCCATTTCTTTGTCGGCTTTAAACACGTGTTCTTGGAAAGGTTCTATGAGGTAGGACAAGATGTGACAACGTCAACCCTCATGGATGTTGTCTAAAGAGAAAAAGAGCTGACGAGGAACTATATTGAGCGGTTTCGTCAAACCGCGATGAAATTGCCCTCCGGTAACCCAGACTCTTCTTTAATTGAGATCTGCCAAAAGAGGCTTCTTCCCACAATCAGCCTCTAGATGGACAAAGATCAATTTAAAGACTGTAAGGCCTTCATCATCAGTGCCACTAGCGTAGAAGCAAAATTGAAGAAGGCTCGCCAACTGGGGCTGCATATCTCGGATGGAGAGGATAAGAGCAAACGTCCTAATACGAACAACAACAACCACGGCAAGTTCCTTAAGAAAAATTATGACTAAACAATATCTTCCAACTATCTCTCAGATTGTGAGTTATGTACCCTCTGGTGCCGCTGAACTTACACTCTGACCCCAAATCTTCCAGATTGTTGAGTTATGTATCCTCAGGTACCGCTGAATTTACTCTCTGACCGCTCCGAGTGGATTCATATCGCATCTCCTGGGCAACAAGTCATGTATGGTCATACTTCTGAACTTTCACCCCAAATGCTTTTCTCCACCGGAATCTCTTTCAAATCTATTACCCGCACCACCAGTGCGCAGAAGGGTGATAGGTCCATAAAACTTATCCGAATCTATTACCCGTACCGCCAGTACGCAAAAGAGTAATAGGTCCACAAAAGTTATCCTAATCTATTACCCGCACCACCAGTGCGCAAAAGGGTAATAGGTCAATAAAAGTTATCCTAATCTATTACTCGTACCATCGGTGTGCCAAAGAGTAGTAGGTCCGCAAAATATCATTCAAATCTATTTGCTCGTATTTCCATATGCACAAAAGGGCAATAGGTCTACAAAATTCTCCAACAGAAAAAACAACCTTGTCCATATTACCTCTGAGTTGTTTTCCCATCCATCACAAACAAATCACCCAATACATAGAACTTCTACGTTGATAACACCTCTGAGTTGTTCTGTGTATCCCCATTTGGCCTACTTCTACCATGTCCTCACTACCTCTGAGTAGGAAGGCTTTGTCTTGACCCATATTTATCACGTCCTCATTACCTCTGAGTAAATATGTTATTTTTCTCTCCACTTATTATCAGTACTCGCATCACTAGTACACAAAAAGGGTAATAAGTCCATAAAAATTATCCTAATCTATTACTCACATCACCGGTGTACCAATGAGTAGTAGATCCACGAAATATTATTCGAATTTATTACTCGTACTACCAGTGCACAAAAAGGGTAATAGGTCCACAAAATTCCCCAATGGGAAAAACAACCACGTCCATATTACCTCTGAGTTGTTTTTTCGTCCATCACAAACAAACCACCCAATACATAGAACTTCCACGTTGATAGCACATCTGAGTTATTCTGTGTATCCTCATTAGGCCCACTCCTACCACGTCCTCATTACCTCTGAGTAGGAAGGCTCTACTTTAGACCCATATTTACCATGTCCTCATTACCTCTGAGTAAATATGTTGGTTTTCTCTCCACTTATTATCCATACTCGTACCGCCAGAACACAAAAAGGATAATAGGTCCACAAATGTCCACTGTTGACCACAAATGCTGTATTAGGTCCTCTAGTACATGCACCCTTTTTTTTAACAATCATATGTTTCTGGAACCCAGTTGTTCCATGGCATTCATTACCCATTAAGTAGAACTTTCACGTCCATATTACCTCTGAGTCGTTCTATATATCCCCAACTGAGTCCACTCCCACCACGTCCTCATTACCATTAACCCCATATTTACCATGTTCTCACTACCTCTGAGTAAATATGATGGTTCCCTCTCTCAACTTATTATCCATACCTAAAACCAAGGTACACCAACGATGATAAGTCCACACAAAATCCCCATCGGAAGTACCCAAACCTATCACGTCCATGCTACCTCTGATAGGACTGCCATACCAAAACAGCTCTACTTTCCATGCTTTTATTCAAAGTATTCCAAATTTGCAATTTGAAAACTTTGAAGGGGGTCTTGTAGAAGCACGGAAAATATTGCTTTTAGTTCCACATCGGAAAGGAGAAGAAGAAAGGGCTCACTCCATTCTATAAATAGAGCCCCCTTGCCTCCTTTGAAAAGGGCACCAACTTCTCTTCCCTCCTTCCAACTTGGACTCTTCCTACTACGCACCTTCGAGTGCTAAGTCAAAGAAGTCTAGGGCAGTGCGGGCTCGTCGAGCTCAGTCAACTGTCCCAACCTCTAACCATCAGAGCATCCTGCTAACTATTAAGCGTGCCTCTGATGGAAAGATGTACAGAACCGCCTGTGTGCAGCCTTCGGTGGTAAACGGATATGGTGGTTCTCCAACTTGGACTCTTCCTACTACGCACCTTCGGGTGCTAAGTCGAAGAAGCCTAGGACAGTGTGGGTTCGTCGAGCTCAGTCAGCTGTCCCAACCTCTGACCATCAGAGCATCCCGCTAACTGTTAAGCGGGCCTCTGATGGAAAGTTGTACAGAACCGCCCGTGTCCAGCCCCCAACGACAAACATATAGGATGGTTCTCAAGAGTCTTCCAACAAAGATCGAGGGCAAGTGCTTTTACTAGTCCCGTATCACGGAGCAAACAGGATACCTACGCACTCGTGTGCTCGGGATACCCAGGCCCGCAAAGAGAGTACAAAGGTTGATCGAGATGTCCTTAACTTGCGCGATGTGATCCTTCACAAGCGCAAGAAAAGAAGGGGATTATCTATGCGGCTCAAAATCAACATGGAGTCTCATGCGCCTTAAAACCCAGAAAGCTCTATGCGGTCCACGAGGATTTTTTATGCGGCTCAAAAAACCCAGAGAAGCTTCATGCGGCTCAAAACCCAGAAAGCTTTATGTGGCCCAAAAGCAAAGGAGAAACCTTATGCGGTTCAAAATCAGCCTAAGCAGCTGGCCATAATTACTCTGACATAAAGGCGACAACTCTGACAGAGTTGATGGCTCTGACATAAAGACAAGACGTGACATGCTCCTAAAAAGACGAGAAAATTATCATGATATCTGGCACAGTTCATAAAGTTTCATCGACAATTCTTTATGCAGATCGCCTATACGACCTTCATGCGGATCAGTCATGAGACCATTCTCCCGCGGCTCGGTCATGAGGCTACTCTCATGTGGCTCGGTCATGAGGCCACTCTCATACGTCTCGGTCATGAGACCACTCTCATGTGGCTCGGTCATGAGACCACTCTCATGCGGCTCGGTTATGAGACAACCTTCATACAGCCCGGTCATGAGACACTCTTCATGCGGCTCGGCTATGGAACAGTCCTTCATGCGGCTTAGCCAGAATACATCATTCATGCGGCTCGCCACAGAGTAACAGTTTAGATACGTGGCAGAAATTGACCAAGTCTTGATAGTTTGGATTTAGTGCAACAAACAGATCATGATCAATCTTAACCAATCCCCAGCTGCCCACTTCTCGAGACATAGTTACAAGGATGTGGCCCAAAATTAGCCACGTGGCTGTACACCCCGTTACTCATGAATTCCTATAAATAGCAAGGTTCTATTCCATTGCATAGACAGAGATACACAGAGAGATATACACACACCCAGGCAGAGAGAGAGAGCATTTCTTCACCGGAGCCGAGGTTGCGTTCGATCGTCCAAGGAGTAAGGCAGAGTTGATAGCACTTTTTCGAGCCTCTACCATCACCCTCCAGAATCAAAACTAAATAATTGTACTTAGATTATTTTTCCTAGGTTTTGTTCCTAGGCTCTCTTTTGTATAAGCAAGTTTGTAATTGTGAGTTAAAGTTCAGTCCTCCTATAAAACTGTTATGTTCTACGACAATCAATGACAAACATCATTCTTCGTGTAAATTAAATTAATAATATCATTCTCTATTTACTTTAACGGAGAATGGCATTCTCAGTGTTAAAACACAGGAGAATGCTATTCTCCGTGTTAATTTAAAAGGAGAATGCTATTCTCTGTGTAATTTGAAACAGAGAATTCTATTCTCCTTGTTAAATTAAACGTAGTATGGCATTACAAGAGTTAAAACGAAAGAGAATACTATTCTTCGTGTTTTTACAAACGGAGAATAGCATTCTCCGTTTCCAATTACATGGAGAATAGCATTTCCAGTGTTAGAACGATTGAGGATTCTATTCGCCATTTAATTCTGAACGAAGAATGGTATTCTCCGTGTAACTTAAAACAGAGGATAACATTCCCAGTGTTAAAACACATTAGAATGTTCATTCTCCGTTTTATTTTAAACGGAGAATGACATTCTCCGTGTCATTTGAAACGGAGAATGATATTCTCCGAGTTGTCTTACACGGAGAATGCCATTCCCAGTATTAAAACGATTGAGAATGCTATTCTACGTTTAGTTTGAAACAGAAAATGACATTTTTCGTGTTAATTTACACGAAGAATGTCATTCCCAGTGTTAAAACCCATAAGAATGGCCATTCTTCGACTTAATTTTTTGTTTTTTTTGTTTTGTAGAAAAAATCTGTCAGGAATAAGGAATCAAGACTTTTCCGTTCTACCTTCAAGCTAATGCTAAATCTTATGGAGGTGGTCAATGAAGATGTTGGCTGTTTACCTGAGCCAGTTATTGATTCCTTGAAGAATACCGGTTTCTAGAATTTTGTCGAGATTTTCTACCAAAAAAGAGTCCATGTCTCCGAATTGGCCAAGGTAACGGAATGGCTTAAAAATTTAATTGCAAGTTACACAGAAGAAGAAGATGGCGTCGGGTGCTTTGAATTGAGCACCACTGTTAAAATCGTGCCAAGCGTCGATGATATGGCAGTCATCTTCGGTCTACCGCTGAATGAAAAAAGCGACAATGATGTTATTTACAGAAGATTGATAAAGAAAAAACAACCGCAGTCCACACCACCAGCATCATTGAGCCTGTGTAGAGATTACTTTACAAGATTGCTGGCTAATTCTAAGGAAAAACACTCAGAAGTCACGAATAAGGAAGTGAGAGACAAGTTCTTTGAATTATTACGACGGCTTCGTGGCGGAGATAACGCAGTAAATCCAGATGATTTGGCCAAGTTAATAATCTTCCACTTGTGCCAAACAGTATTCTTCACAAAGTCTGGCAGTTCAAATTTGTCGTACAGATTCTTGGCCCTGGTAGACAGTGTGGACGTCATCAACAGTATATGCTGGCCAAGGTTAATCCTGACATATGTAATGGACAGCATAAATAGGATTAGAAGCAAAACTGAATGAGGGATTACTCAATGGCTTACTCTAAATTGGAAGGTTACACAATATACTTCCTCTATTGGTTTACAGAACATAGTATATTTGTGAAAAGGAAGTTCGACCCAATTCCTGATTATCTAAGATTTTTCACATAGAATGGGTACGAAATCTCAAACTTCCTCAAGATCGAATATCACAAAGCTTATGATTGATAGATAGACCAAACCATTCTCCTATGACCATGATATTTGTATATACTTGGGGATAGTTAACCACTGACCAACCAATATGACTATCCCTGCCTTAAGCTACTTCCATCGTACTATCATAATTTTTTTTACCTTGAATAGCAACCCCCGTTCAATTCCAAAATCGTGAATTATTTCGTCGTTATCGGAATCACGATTTTCTAAAACATATTTGTCGTTTCGTTGCCTCGCCCAATGATCTGTGTTGCCTTACCCTCGTACCTTCTCACCCCTTACTTATTCTTAATTTCGAGGACGAAATTCTTGTAAGTTGGGTAGGATGTAAACTCCCTAAAATTTTAGTAAGATTTTTTTAAATTGGTATTTATTTTGTACTTCGTATTTATACGTCGCATACAAATACAATTGTCGTCACGCGCGAGTTTGCGATTTGTATTTCTCGTCGAGTGCGAATATGTGCGAGGTACATATTTTTAGAAAAATATTTTATTTATAGATTTTATTTTTATGGAAAATATAGTTTCCAAAATAAATATATCTGTTTGTCGTTGTTGCCAAAACCTAATTTTTTTATATATAATATAAAAGGGTAATTTGTTTCGTTGTTTAAAAATAAGTAGTAGTTTAAGAAATTTTTTGGTTTATATAAAATATATTATAGATATTTGCAAAATTTGAAATTTGCTTATTAATATATTTTGTTATTTATAAAAGCTAGTTCATGAATTAATATTTAAATATTCATCATGATTTTTGAAATTATTATTACTATATTTATTTAATTATGAAAATGATATTTATGATTTTGTTAATTTTAATATTTGATTAAATATGGTAATTTAAATTGGAAAAGATTTTATTGACTTTATTTAAAATATTTTAAATTAGGTATAGAATTTATTTAGATTGGATTTGATTTGATTTGAATTATTTTTAAATCAATTTGAATTAATAAATGATTATCTAATTGGGGAATTTAAACATCCCAATCCTTATCCTAATGGGAATTCCCACCGACTATATATAGGAGAGGTACTCCTCCATAAAATTTTCATAACTCCCATGTGCGCCGTGTCTGTGCCCGTCCCGTCCACTAAAGTTTTTTCCTTTACACATACATCATAGTTTCGTGTCCGACAGGCCGGACATCACTATCTCGTGCCGCACCGGACACGACACACCCGATGCCGCCGAACAATCCTAACCCTACCCACATCCATCGCCATCACCGACCTCCCTGCCCTACGATACCGGCATCATCCCCATCTCTACCATCATCATCCCCGCCGTGGCCATCTCGTCCACCACGACCCAAATCGAACCCCCAAAATCGGAACCACCGCGGCGTCCACCGCCGACGCCGGTCACCACCACCATCAACCCCCAAATTTCAGAAATAGAAGAAGGAGAAGCAGTACCTTAACCTCGACACCGCCGTCCCCTCTCTAGAGCCCTGCCTCCGCGCCCTCTCGATCCATCCGCGGCCTCTAGGACAGTGCGCCCCCGGCGCTCTCCAAACCCCCTTCCGCTAGCGTCGATCCTCTGCGCCACCTCCGCCCTCCGAACCGTCGTGGAAACCCTGACCTCCAGTCGCCGCCTCCGCAGGAGCTCCCGCACCACCGCTGAGGAGTTGCCGGCGTGCGCGCCGACACCACTGGAACGCGTGGATCCCCAGGAATCCACGCCCTGCCGCCGGCCACCGACCACCGGTCGCTGCCACCTCCGAAAAACCCCTTCGCCCGCCGCCGATTCCGCCGGAACAACCGTCGCGCCTCTTCCCGCCTCTGCGACGACCGCCGCGTCCTCTCCGCTCCTCGCCACCCTCGCGTGTCGATCTGCCCGACCCCGTGCTCCGTTCGACCTGCCGAAGCTCAACCGCGACGGAGCAGCCGCCGGGTTCCACCGCCATCTGGTGTTCCCGGCCGGTGCGCCACCGCGCAGCCTCAGTCCGCCGCCTGTTCCACTCCCTTCCGGTGGCCCTCTCCCCGGCCGAAAAACCACAGTCGGCGACCACCCGGAAAACCCTCTGGTGAGCGCCGACTTCTCCGCCGCTCTTCCCCTCTCTCTCTCCAAACTTCTTTTTTTAATGTGTGAACAACACTTAGCTGTCACAGTGTATAGTAGCTTCATTAGTATTATTAATATTAAGATTATTATTATTAGTATTATTATTATTATTGTTATTATCATTATAATTATTATTATTAGTATTATCATTATTATTATTAGTACTATTATTATTACTGTTATTATCATTATAATTATTATTATTAGTATTATTATTATTAATATTAATATTATTATTATTATTAAGGATATCATTTTCCTTATTAAAAAGGTTTAGAAATAAATATGTATAAATATTTATAAATATGTATAAACATGGTTTTTTTTAGTATTCAAATTCTTATACAAATTTTTGTTGACAAAAATATATATAGTAAAATATTTCAGAAATGTAGCATCCAAATTATAAAAAGTATTCTAGTATTTTTTATTATCAAAAATAAAAATAAAAATATAGCTTCTACCAAAATCCTATTTTTTTTTTTACAAACTTGGAGTTTTTAGCCTAAAAACGATTTTTTCGATTTTTCAAAGTATGTATTGTTGCTAAAAACCATTTTAACTAATAAAAATATAGTTTCACCTAGAAATCATAATTTACAAATAAGAGTTTTGGCAAAAAATGATTTTTCTTGACTTTAAGTATTTTCTTATACTATTTTGACCTATGAAAACTAGTTTATATGTATTATAATATTTTCTAAAATTAGTAAAAGTATTATCTCTATAAATTCACTTCGAATTATCCCCATTGCTCACGACTAATTGTGTGTCCTATTTTCTTGTGACTTTGAAACCCCATACATACTGGCATTGGCAATTGGACCGAGCAGGACTTGTTGGATTATTGCACTATACCAGGCGGTAACCCAAGCAAGACACCTTACTTTTACTGTTTAAATTTCTTGCTCAATATCATGCATGTTTTTTCTTTATGTTGTTCTTTCAAAACTATATATAGATGCAAATTATTATACTTTATGCAATTGGCTTAGGGTTAAGGGACCACCGTATGTTTAATGCTTCTCATAAACTGTCACGATGTGCCACGGGTTGTGTGTGAGATATGAGTCGCATGTAGATACGGACTTGCGTACTGACTGATCATTGGTGCGTACAGGCCGTGCGTCAGGATATAACTACTAATAGATTGTTTAGAAGACTTGGCAATTATTAAGGATTAAGCAGTGTCGTGGAGTCGACACATGTATAGTATCATTGGGGGAGGGGACAGTTATTAGCGTAGGGGCTACATTTTATTTTTATACACATTTTTGGGCCGAGGGTGACTCTTATGAGCAATACCTTCTGCCCTAGGCCGATAGTGACTCGGATGAGCGCTACTTAGTGCCACTCTTTATTTATTCTGCTGAGCCTACAGCCCCTGCGTAGAATGTTGTCCTCAAAGTGCATATCACATAGAATGGTTATGAACCTTTACCCATGCATGCTTTTCCGTTGAGCTTTATTTATTCAGTTTATCGGCATGATATTATGTGTCTTGTTACGTCCCTCTGAGGACCTGGTGATCTCTCCAGGTGTGTGTTCGTAATTTTTGCAGGTGCTTTAGCTAAGGCCATGACTTGCATTCCTTCCTTCGTGATGATTTCTCTTGAACTCATCACTTGCTCTCGCTTGCTCAATTCTTTTCTTGTATATTTTTCCATATTTAATTTAGTTGGTAGTGGATTTGTCTCCGCCCAACTATTGTGTACATGACAAACTCAAAGTTGCTTTTATATTATTAATTATTTTCGTGGATGAGATTTAGTGTCTTGGCTTTCTATATTTACAGCTTATTGTACATACGAGCCGTATATTTACTCGTATGTATACAGCTGGCATGATACATATCTAGTCTCATGTACTTGGACTGGGGCGTTACAACAAATAGCATTATTCAGAAAGAAACAACTTCCAGCAAGGCAACAACATAACCTTTTCGTCTTCGTTGTACCTCCGCCACGTGGCCCTCTTTTGATGGCTCATGAAAATCTTGAGTGATTCTAGAAGCAAGCATAATTTTAAGGAAACAACTTCCAACAACACAACTTTCTCATCTTCTGGGTACATGTATTATTAAATTGTATAGCTAATAACGCATGAGAAAGCATGCAGCAGCATCCTCTACGTGGCCCTCTTCTGTAGATTACGCATGCAGCATCATTTAATGCTACACAACCCTATTGTCTTGTTATGTGTTGTGTATCCTATGTGGCATGAGGCACAAGACAAAATCTTGTATAGGTGGCAAGATTATATTCACAAATGACAATAAAAGTTTAAAAAGTCATCTCAAATGCAAAAGTATTGAGAAGACAATACAAAGTAATTTTTTACAACTTCCAAGACAACTTTTACTCTTCTAATGATATGGTATTAGTGTTTATTATTAAATTGTGTAGGATAACACATGCAGCAGCATTTAATGCTACGGGATCTGTTTTGTAATTATTTCTAATGATATGGTATTAGTGAACACAACCTGTGAGAGAGAACCCGAGAGAGAGAGAGAGAAGAGAGGGGATGGGATAAAGAGAAAGGATCGAGCTCGACAAGATTTTAAACTTAAAATTCAATTTTTGATTTTCATTACTAATAACTAGTTCGCACGTACCAGTTTAGACGAACACAAACCGAGCCCGAGCAACGTGACATCAGCTAGGTTTCTAATACCGTGGCATTCCTGTTAATTTAAAATTTACAATATTATTGAAACTAATATTAATACTAAAATTTAAAATAGTTTTTGATTTAACATTTACTTTAAACTAGTTAAGGTTAAAATTGTATTCTTTTTTATTTAAAATGTACAATATTATTGGAACTACAATTAATATTAATATTCGCTTGTCCCATAGTTTAAGTCATATTTTACTGCTTGTTGCTTAAGTCTATGCACCAAAAGAACTTGATTGTCCAAGTCGAACGCGTGCACAACACGTTCCCTCGATGAAAGGTTTGACGTAGCCCTTGCTTGTCAAGTCGTTGCACGAACACGTTAGAAAAGAGTTTTGTTGGGCTATCGAAGTTATAGCAAGCACCGTCCCCTGTTGTCTGCGAACCTAATTTGCGATCGCACAAGGCATAGTCATAAGGTAATCCGAGATAGCCGTTCCATACATTTCACACATTAAGTAAAGAAAACTTTGAGATAGCCGTTCCATACATTGTACACATCCCTCAATATATAATAAAGTACTCCATTGACATGGAATGGAGGGACGCTGAGCCATCTTCCTTAAACAATTGAGAGTCTTCAAAAGTGGAGTTATGGGACAAGTCTTCGACGCACGGCCGAAGCTTTAAAATTACGAGCGTCGTCGAGCTAGTTAGCTATCTATTATGTGATCTTTCTAACCATCCTGATCAATTAGCATGTCAACATGTTTCGAGACAAGCATATAAATTTGTAAGCATTAAGTAGCTATAATATTCATCCCATGTCACAGCATTTGTTAAGCAGTGAAAGGGTGTGAAGGCCACTGGCAATGTCAAGCCATCACAGACTATAGCTGGGTTAGACGGCGACCCTTTTGCGGCGGGTAGCGCGCCCTGTACGAAAGTTCCCGAATAACCCACGCAGATGTAATGCTGGCGCTTGCTACACTCGTTCCTCCCGGGCCGAATCGGTCCCTTGGCCTAGGAATGGATTGGTTGAAGGAGCAATAAGCAAGAATAGACTGCCATATTGGCAGGATTATTTTTGGTATTCCCGGTGACGTAGAGTTTTCATTTTTCGGTGAGCAGAGTTTTCACCATCGACTTGATTCCAGGGACGGCACCAGTATCGAAGAGATTCTACAGGATGGCACCTTCAGAGATGGAAATCTTTTACAAGATGATTGAAGAACTCAGAACCAAGGGATTCATTCGTGCTAGTGGATCGCCTTGGAGAGCACCGATGCTTCTTGTGAAGAAGAAGGATGGTACGTCAAGATTATGTGTTGACTATCGTACGTTGAACTCTGTAACAATCAAGAACATGTATCCTCTACCAAGGATAGATGACTTATTTGATCAGCTCAAGGGAGCGGCTATATTCTCGAAGATTGACTTGCGGTCAGGGTACCATCAGATCAGAGTCATAGAGCAAGACATCCCGAAGACAGCATTCAGATCGAGGTATGGACATTGGGAGTTCCTTGTTATGCCATTTGGAGCGACCAATGTGCCAACCGTATTCATGGACCTCATAAATCGTATCTTTATGCCCTATTTGGATCAGTTCGAGATAGTGTTCATAGACGACATCTTAGTCTATAGCAAGAGTGAGGCAGAGCATCAGCAATATCTTCGTGTAGTTCTTTAGATACTCAGGGAACACCAGTTGTACGCGAAGTTCAGTAAGTACAAGTTTTGGCTGGATCGTATCTCGTACTTAGGTCACATCATTACCAGAGGTGGAGTGGAAGTGGACCACCAGAAGATAGTGGCCCTAGAGACATGGCCAGTACCTAGCACCGTCATAGAAGTTCAGAGTTTCCTTTGATTCTACACTATTATGACAAGCATTCATTTACTTCACATGTTGATTTTGAAGTAGAGGGACAAGACGAAGGAGGTCAGCCACTCTCCTTAGACTTGCTTCAAGCTAGCGACTGGTTGGCTGTGTTGACGTCACCTACGTGATCACCTGCAACCGCATAAGCAACTGATTAGAACGCTGTGTAATTCAAGAAATTTTGTTATGAATGCGAAGCTCGAATATGCAAGTCACGAAAACCCATTGGAAATATTTACAAAAAATGCATTCATGAAAACCAAAGCCAAATCCAAATCAAGTACGGCATGAATATCAGAGCAACGGGAGGTCTCTCCCGACTTAGCCGCAGAGCCAATCCTTGAGGCGCAACCCGCTGAATATAGGACTTGGTTCCAAAGAAGCCATTCCATAATGTGGAATGGATCTTAATTCAACCGTTCCCGTTCGATCGACTCGGCCGATTCTGACCTATCGATCCCGACCGAATCGGTAGCGACATTGTTCCTCTCTCGCGTACCCCGTGGACGGAAATGGGGGACGATGTAGGGACGGGACACTACAACAATCTTAAAGCTTGTCATATAAAGTATGACTTCGGCGATGGAAACACTGTAAACATGTCGGGACTGTAGGTCAGCGGCAGGATTGGACGTGTGAAGATAGGCGATGGAAATACTGTGCCATGTATCGAGTTTGTGCTACAACTTGGTTTCGGTAGGGAGGCTGGCATATGGTGGCTATCGCAGCCTGTTTGGGGACAAAGATTGGATGCTTGTGAAGGGTTCCTAACAGTTGGCTCATCCAAATCAATTGGGACTCCTATGGCAACAACGACAAAACTTGATAATGGTGAAGACGGTATCTCGGTCGACATTCGTAAGTATCGAGGTATGATCGGAAGCTTACTTTTATTTAACTGCTAGCCGACCCGATATTATGTTTAGTGTTTGTATTTGTGCACGATACCAAGCAAACCCGATATTATGTTTAGTGTTTGTACTTGCACTTCCATTAAATGTGATAATACTAGCTCTATAAATCTCACGATAAATCCGATTTCTCACTCACGCACGAAATACATTGAGATTCGACACCATTTTCTTGGTGACCATCAACATTGATAATACTAGCTCTATAAATCTCACTTCCATTATTGAAACTAATATTAATACTAAAATTTAAATTAGTTTTTGATTTAACATTTAAACTTAGATTTAAAAGTAGTTAAAGTTAAAATTCCATTCTTTTTATTTATAATCTACAATATTATTAGAACTAGCATTAATATTAAATATATAGTGGCATTTCTGTTAATTTAAAATTTACAATATAATTGAAACTAATATTAATAAAGTGGCATTACTATTATTTTCTAATAGATTCATGCCTTGTTCGGTCACACCCCTCCACGAGAGGGTTACACCCCCGAAAGGAGCGGGTTAAATAGCCTTTTCCAAAGAAAAGAACCCATCCGACTAGAGAGAAACAAAGGAGAGAAGAAGAAGAACAGTCGCAATGGAGGGGAGCAAGAGCAAGATTAACTGCAGCGGATGGGCCGTCATCCCTACGGAGATTCTTTCGATGATACTGGTACTGTCGGAGATGCCGACGGACGAGGTAATGTACAACGTGGCCCCAGATTGCCGTTCATGGTGGAAGGCGTTCAATGGTCCCTTAGACTATTGGTCCAACGTCGACTTGGTACAGTGGTACCGGTGGACCCAGCAAACCGCTGAGAAGAGTTTGACCGTAAAGAAGCTCGTGGCTCGCAGTGGAGGATATCTACTGTCCTTCTTCGCGTACAAGCTCGACGAAGCAGCCTTCCCTTTTGCATGTTTAAGGCCTGTGCAAAATTCTGTTTGGTCTTATTCTAAAACTTTATTTTTTCTATTATAAAATTTTACGTATACTTTTGTTAATTTCTATTGATGTTTTCCTATTTTTATAATATAGTAGGAAATTTCTAAGTGTGTTGCGCATTCCGAAGTGCGACGTGAGTGATGAAACTTTCGTGAGACACTTGGAGTTTCTCCAGGTGCTGGAAGAACTCGACATTAGCTACTATCTCTATATCACGTCGACTGGAATATTTTCCACCGGAAAGTATTGCCACCGTCTGGTCAAGCTGAGGAGGAACATGCCCCCTCCAGATTTCATGCTCAGTAACAAATTCGTGCTGAGCACGGAGAACGAGACAGAAGGAAAGGCCGTGGCTGATTCGATGCCGCGTTTCGAGCACCTACAGATGGGATTCGACATGTTCAATAGAGACATGCTGCGATCTATCATATGCAACTGCAAGGGTCTTTGCGTGCTCGACATACGTGGGTGCTTCAACGTACACTTCGACGACGACCTCTGGAAAATTTGTGATTTAATACAGGCGTTTAAATGACCCTTTGATGATGTAATACTAGGGGAACCTGGATACGAGATGTATAGTGATTTAGATATCATCAATCATTCCCAGGGTGAATGGTTCTTCTGACATTAGCATGCATGCATACATGCATTTCTTTCTATTTTTTACTAGTCTACATAAACGTACTTTGTACGTATTTTAATTAGAATATTATAAAGTCAGTTGTCATCTTTTCGTCTTTTTCAGGTAACTATTTATATGTCAAGAGATTCGAAGTACAATTATTTTTTTTAATTTTTATTTTCTATTGAGACTAATAACCTTTCGAAAATGGTAATGACATAAAAATTTATTACCATTGGAACATAATGTTATATGGAAAAATGAAACTTGCATGCAAACTTTGTTCCTTTGACTCTTAAAAATAAATGACATGCAAGTTGACATAATCATGTTTATAAATACTCAAGGGTATTTTAGGAATTCAAAAGTTTCACCACCAAGTTTTCTTATTATATACTCCCTCCGTCCCAAAAATATAGTCTCACTTTCCTTTTTGGTTTGACCCATATTATAGCCCATTTATTTATATATAATGGATGTTTGTGGAGTTATTTACAATTTTAGCCTTATTTAAACTGCAATTATATCAAGATAAACTCTATAATTCTCTATGCATTTAAGAGTTGCATTTTGAAAAATACTTGAGCTTTAATGACGGATACTGAAAAGACACTTAAGTTTAATCCCTCTGGATATTGATTCAAATCAATAAGAAGGTTTTGTAGTTGTGGCTCATAAGAATTGGTGAGAGATTGATTTAAATCAATAAGAAGATGTTGAGAAGGATTATCCATTTTTAGGGTTGTGATTACCTTAATTGCAAGTTTGTTATTTATAGAAGAAAATGGCTCCAACCTGAAAATTTTCGCTATAGAAGTAAAATTCAAACTAAAATCTGAAATTATTTGCCAAAATATTGACTCCAAAGTTTAATTTACATTATAGAATGTGATGGCATTAAATAAACCCAATTAAAGATTTAATGGCAATCATTAACCCAATTAGAGATCACAATAAGTACAATATGTTCCATACAAAATTCAAAACTTCTATAAGGGACAAATTGGAGAGATTTTGTGTTGTTGGACAATATGTTCCAATTATAATTAAATACGCTTCTAACTCATTTGGTTAAGGTGAAAGGTATTTTTTTTGAGTTCGATTCTCCATTTTGACAAAATTTTTCTTTTGTCAACAATTTTTTATATGATTAATTTTTTATAAATAAAATGGACTGTGATATAATGACGCCTAAGACGGCTCACTTTTGAGCCATTTTGAAACCTCATTATATAGTGGAAGATATGATATCAGTATCTGAACATTAATAGAACATCTCAGTGTAATCATACCTAAGAGATTTTGACATTTTCTAACACAGATTTTACCTTCTTCAAGACGAATTTTGGCGGTGCAAATTCCACTCAAATTAGTGGTATCAGTGCCATTCACCATAATTAATGGTGATCGATACAAAAATATTGGTTTCTTTTTCACAACCCTTTAAAATCTATTTATACAGCCAAACAGCCAAACTATTCATCTTCACCAGCCTTCAAAACCAATTTATATAGATTTAAAACAGAACTAAACAGCCAAACTACTTAAAATTCACAACCCTACAGAACAGTCTCAAATGTACCATTCTCTATCCTAAATGTACCATTGTCCGTCCTAAATGTACTATTCTCTGTCCTAAATGTACCATTCTCCGTGTTAAAAGAACGAAGAATGGCCATTACCCGTCCCAAATTGTTCCATACTAAGTTAAAAGCATATAAAGCACCCAAAAAATGTTAACAATAGAAAAATTCTACAGAACCCAAACACCAAACTCGAACCTAGGCCTTCCATGTAAAAGCCAAACAGCACAACCAACTAAGCTTAGAATAAGAAGAGCCACTAGAGGTCATTGAATATCCCCAACTTCCAATAAGGAATAAGAAATTGAATATCCCCAACTTCCAATAAGGAATAAGAAGAATCGGTTAGGAACGTGTATATATAAACATAGGGGTCCCCATTCATTTGAGTAGGTTGCACATTTAACATGGCTCCAAAAAGATCATCTGGTTGGGAACCATGGCCAGAGTCTTCTTCTAGTCGTCGCCGAGCCTCTCCGCATGGAGCACCCTCTATGCCGCATCAGGCCCATGACTGGCTGGCTGTCACGACCCGCTCCCGAATAATCGGACACGAATCGGACACGCCCAGCCTTTATCATTAGAATAACAAAGTAAGCTGTACCATTCTAGGGAAACTAACCAGATAATATGAACATGAAATGAAATCACAGCATCTATATAAATGTGTCCCAACCAGAGTAAAGTTCAATATCTAAATTATTACATTCAAACTAATAAAAGAGTCTGCTAGCCTCAATACATAGAAAGATAATAGGAAATACTAAAGAAGCATTAGGCTTTTGCAGCCTCTAGGTCACAAGCAGCTCCAGCTGGCTCAGTAGGAAAAGCAATATCCTGACCATAGTAAGTGTCGCACAAGGCCTCCATCTCACCTGCAACATATCCTATTCAGGAGCGGAGCAAGTATAATTCTAGGTAATGAATAAGACATCATGATATGAAAGTACAAGGGAACATGGAAAGTACAGGAAGAACAGGTGAATAAATACATGAAGAACAGTGTAAAGTACATGAAAGAACAGTGTAAAATACATGAAAGAACATGAATATAAGAACATGAAAGAACATGGTATGTAAGCACCTGAAAGAACATGATATCATGGAATCACAGGAAATAAGTACAAGGTATATCTCCTGAACATGTGTGTACTATATTTGAAATATAACTAAATATGTGACCGGCTAGGGTAAGCACATGAAAGCACATGAAAGCACATGAATGGGCGGCTTAGGACCCGCGTGCACGATACGGGATCTAAGCTAAACACACCTGAGTTGTTACTTGGGATTGGTCACATAGATAGTATATTTCCCCACCCCAGATACAAGTAATAAGAACAAGAGAACATGAGCACCAGAAAGTACATGACGTGTTGCAATGTGTCAATCAAGGAAGTACAGGATAAAATGAAATGCATAAGACCGTAGAGTGTACTTGCCTTGCTCCAGGAAAGTACAAGTAGGCAAAAGAGCTAGATATCCTCCTGTATGTAATAATGATGTATACAAGTTGGTTATTGTCTAAAAATAAGATCTAAATTGGTATCTTGCAGCTCTTTATTTGACATATGGTTGAGCCCAATTATCAACTACTCAATTTAAACTTTACAATTATACTTAAAACATTAATTAAACTATTCACTAGAAAAAAATAGGATAGCTATCGTGGTTTGAGATAGAGACCTACATTGTAACCATGTTATTAGTCTAGAGAAAACATTTATTCCATAAAGTGTTCACTGGATTGAGCCAACATATATTGGTTCCAGGTTCTTCAAATGAACCTAATATTGACTTACAAGTGATCACAGGTTCCTGACAGCAGTTAAAAAAAAGAATCCTGAATTAATCAATGAGATGCCCTTTCCAGTTCCTGAAGTTCAAATGAAATGAACCATAGGGAATGTCCCAGGTTCCAACTAACTGAACCATTAGATGTCTCAGGTTCCTGATTAACTGAACCATGAGACATCTCAGGTTCCTGAGTTCAATTGGATTAAACCAGGAGATGGTTATCACAGGTTCCAATTGAAATCAAATACTGCACAAGGAAGGTTTTGTTCCAACAATGGTTAACACTACATCATCTAAGGACAGATGACTTCCTGGTTATCAACACAGTCCTATCCTCAGGACTGTACCAAACTACTTAACATGATGATATGACTCAATCTCAGGACTTGTAATTCCAGGTTCTTCCTACCAAAACAGTGAATAAACTTCATGACCCTTATAAAACCAACTTGTTGATATGAATTCAGGATATAATTACAATCAGAGTTGAACCATAGAATGATGATCAATCTATAACTGAACTTGACCCCACCCTTAACCTTCCAAAATTCGAATAAAAACAACTCAAGACTTACTATAGGATTAGGAAAACATCCACCAGTTATATTGTTAGACAGTTTAAACAAATGCTCACAGAATCAAGTATAAACCTGAACTTCATTAAGGCTGATTTCTTCTCATTCTAAACCAATGCCTCTATCACAAAACTTATAAATTCTTAAAATTCCTTCTCAACAGTACATTCTAACTCCAACCGAATCATTTGGACCACAACTACTCAATTGCAGTTAGGCTCAAAAGTTAGGAAGAAAACTATTGGTATTCAAATCTCAGGTTCAAGTTCAAGAGAACTAATAAAATCTGATTTCTCCTATCCCTCTGAACCGTAGGGATACAAGGACCTTAAATCAAACCAAACTTCCACTATAGGCTTGCTAGCTCAATTCATTGTCAGAAATCAAAACCCATTATTCTTAACAGATTTGATATAAATAAGTTATGGTTTCAGTTCACTAAATAAAATCAAAATCAAACTACTGCCCCTGAACCCGATTACCAAATAAATTCCAAATATCTTCTACTAACCAATTCATGGACTAAACTGAACAGAGGTAACCATGGACCTAATATCTACAATAGTTCAAACAGTCCTCTTAATCCTATTTTCTCAGTAACACAACCCAACCCTGATATTCATAAGCAACAGTGACTAATATACAAAATATTAGGAAATATGAGGCAAGGGCTCGTGTAACAAAATAAGAATTGGAACACAACTCAACTTCTCATAAGGATTTAAATCCACATAGCCACATCACAATAGAACTAAATCTCAGTATCAATTTTCTGATACATCCATGAACCCAATATTCCAAATAAAATATATAGCAGTAATAATGGTTACCTGAGATTGAATCACTTAGTTGATCGAACCAGGAATTAATGATACAATAGGAAAATTCCTGGCAATTCAGTTATGCAGTCATCTACTAGAATCAGTGTACATGCCATCACCTGGTTCAAAATGAACCAAGGTAATATATCACATGTATCAGATTCAGGACACAGCATCCAGTCGATGACAGGACACTGTTTCTGAGAATTCTCATACAGTCCATCCCTTATAAAATAGGCTACAACATCCCTCATTAAATCTTAAATGTAGATAAGAAAAATCCTACTCTTAAGTAAACTGGATTGTCGAAATCATCCACCCAGCAATTTCCTTCAACCACCATTGTGAGAATTTAACTATACTAGAAGGGTTAAAATGGATTACCTGATGGTATTGTAAGAGTAGATCTGATCTCAAATCACAAGAGGCTCGTCGATCTTCAATAGATCAAATATGCATCATTGGATTTAAATGATGGAAAATAGGATTGATCAGGGTTTCAACTGACATCAACATTTCAAGTAATCAAGAAGTTTAATCCAAACAGGGTGTTACTCACTTGATTGCTAGAACGATGGATCGACGAAATGATAGATTGGTTAACCGATCAAATCTCTATAGATCTAGATCAGCAGTAATTATGTTTAATTTCTCAACACCAAGACATAAAAAGGAGAACACTGTAAGAACAGATCTGATCAAAATAGAACGATCGATATAAATCATTCAGTCCAAATTGATTTCAACAAAACTGAAAAGAGATTCAATAATTTACCAGATCAAATAAGTGTTGATGAGAAAGCAAGGATCCATCGATCGATCAGTAGTCAGTATATCCCTACCAAATTTGTTTATTGAGGAACAATAATCAAGGATCGACGAAAATACAGAAACTCAAGGTTCAAGCAAGGATTCGAACTCACTGAAATTCTTCGTTGAGCCATTAGGTCGTCGATGATCGCCACGGTCAGGGTCGCCCTTCTTCCTCCTCAGCCTTCCTCTTCACTCAAATCACCATGGCCAAGAGGTTGCTCTGCGACTAAGCAGCAGGAGTTATGGAGAGGGAATGAATAGGTCATGGTTGAAGGAGGGGTCGGCTTAAATAGGCGGTTAGGAGAGGGTGAGGGAAAAATTGGCGCGCTCCCGATTGTCAGAGGTTGTTACTCCGCGCACATGACTGAAGGGGTGGTGTCGATGACAGTTGGGATTAGAAATTTGAATTTGAGCAGCTGCTCTCAAAGACCTGAGTGTATGCTATTGACTTGGCCGACCCAATGTTATGCTATGGGTTGGGCCAAAACCCCATTGGTAAGAAAGAAGCCCAAAAGTCCAATAATGAAGGAAGCCTAAATCTCCTTGGAAAATTTAGAATAAAACTTAAGGAAAAATCATGGAGTTTGGGAAATCAATAAAAATTGAATGAATTTTTTTTTTGAAAACTGGGGTGACAAATCCTCCCTCCTTAAAAGAATTTCGTCCTCGAAATTGAAAACAGACTAATAACTATTCAACAATCACAATGATTATTCACCCAAATCAATTATTGAATTTATGGAAAAAAATCAGACATGTGCAATCAAACAAACAAACAAGGATGTCGCTCCCGCATCTCGTCCTCGCGCTCCCATGTGGACTCTCCCGGAGAGTGGTGTCTCCACATGACGCGGACAAGAGAAATGGTCTTATTCCGCAGTCGCTTCTCCCTCCGTCCAGGATCTCTACTGGCTGCTCCTCGTAGGTCAATCTCGGGCCCACCTCTAGCTCGGAATAGTCCACCACATGGCTCGGGTCTGGAATGTATCGTCGAGGTTGAGATACATGGAAGACATCGTGCACTCCCTTCAATCTAGCTGGAAGCGCTAGTCGATATGCCACCTCGCCAATCCGTGCCGTCACGTCGAAAGGTCCGATGAATCTCGGACTGAGCTTTCCGCCTCTGCCGAATCTGATGACGCCCCTAGTCGGTAAGATCTTCAGGAATACTCTGTCTCCAACCTCAAACTCAAGTGTCCGTCTGCTGCGGTCCGTCCAGTGCTTCTGTCGATCCTGTGCAACTCTGATACGCTCTCTGAGCCTTGAGACTATGTACGATAATTGCACACAAGAAATTAAAATAATACGATCTAACAATGATCAAGAATTAAATAGGCACGAATGGAATGAAATTTCGATTACAACTTAGAGGAGCAAAATCATGAAGACACAAACTATTAAGTACGATCAGAATCGATAGTTTAATACAAGTGTACCAGGAAAAGATAGGAAAATCATTGTCAGACGGACATGATTTAAGATCAAAGTTTAGACCAGTCACAAACGAAGTGCGGAATCACAATCTGGTAGCATATAATTTTGAGGAATTCAATGATCTAACAATAAAATGTTAGAAGGACAATTTAGCAAGGGTTGATTTAGGAACGTACGAAATACTCAGGAGATACAGTATCAATCAGGATGAACGTGCAAGGATCTATGATTCTCGAAAACCAATAATCATATAAAAAGGGTATAGTTTCCATGGTGTTCGGAAACATATAGCTATTTAAAATCACTTTTCCTAGAATCCCTACCCCGCTAGTATATATCTGACTGCAGTGGACTTTTGGCTCCGTGACTCAAATAACAACATGTTACCGAATAATCTGTCAACCTTATCCATTTTCCAATAATCATTGACGAAACAACCCAAGAGATCAAGGTATAAAGAATATGATAAGTCTCGACAATACTCGAAAACCTATGGGTGTCTGAAATCACTTCAACTTAGAGTTCCTGCCTCGCCAGTGTGCTAGTGGCTGCAGTGAACCCTCAGTCTCTATAATACAGATAATGGCTGCAGCGCGCAACTGTCACGCCATAGTAGGTCATCGAATAGCCTTTGAACTTTATCCATAGGAGAATTTCAAGGAATCCAAATAAGTTTCAATAGTCCAAGTCACGAAAATGGTGAGGTTACATGTCTGTTAGAATACAAGGGTTTATTAGGTACTATGAAGCAATACGGAATCAAATCAAGGGTAGTAAGTACAAAAGGGCAACCACGGAGATTTAAAATTTCAGACAGGGAGCGGAATTTCAATTTATAACGGAATTTCAACTGATATCTGGAATGGTAACGAGATTCCGTATAGGGAACGTAATCCCGAATAACGAAGCCGCGAAGGTTGTATAGAAGCAATGTATCAGATAGAAGGCAAAGTCTCAAAATAAGGACCAAAAACTTTATACATAACATATAACAAAATCTCGAACGACAACGAAGTCTCGAACAAAAGTTCAACAGGAAACAAATCTTAGATAGGAAATCGACATCAATAAAGCCGCGAATAAAAGTGAAATCTTGAACAGAATCTCCAACAGGAAGCAAGGTTATGAACAGTGATTTTAGAAAACAGGATATCAAATAGCGAACAAGAAACAGGTATCGAACCCTGATTATGAAACAAATAGAATTTCAATAGGAAACAAGGTCGAACAAAGTTGTGAACAGAAATAATTTCTTGAATAGGAACAAGTCTCAAATAGTAAACAAAATCACATAGGAAATGAGCCAAAATTTTAAAATAGAAAACAAGATCTTCAAACGATGTCTCGAATAGGGGCTAAATCTCAAGCAAGTGTCAAGATAGGAGTCAAGGTTCAAACAATATTTTGATTGGGGAAAAGTTTCAATAATGAAATTTCGAATAGAATTAAAATCTCAAATAGCACATGGTTCAAATAGAAAATTTCAAATAGAAGCAAAAAAAACAAAGCCATAAATAATGAATTATGAAACAGGGTATCGAATAGTGGATTCCAAACAATTATCGAATTGTGAATCTGGAACAAGTTTACCGAATAGGAAACAATATCTAGAAATAAGTTTCGAATATCAATCAGGATTTCAAACAAGAAAACGAAAAGTTTCAAGAAATGATCTAAGTGCTAGAAGAAATTTAAGGAAAGACTGGATTGCTTAATCAAGATACATGGTTTTTCCAACCATGCGAAAGAAATCTTCTGTCTTCAGTCTAACTTCAGTATTCTTCCGGGACTGGAATCTATTCAACCTTCTTCAACTGTCCTGTCGTAGGCCGGTCCTTGCGGTAGTGCTCCATGTGGTTGCTGATTCTGAAAAGGTGGTTCCCCTTTTGCTGTAGTCTGATGCTCCTCGCGCTTGTTCTCGGGCAGTGTGATCAACGTTCTCCAGCAGTCCTTGACTTGATGGACAGGCGATCCGTAGAACAGTATAGCCTCCGTCTTTTGTGACACTCTTCATAGTGGCATCCTGAGAGGTGGCAGAAATTGTAAATGATCGTCGGCTGGATCTGAATCTGGATCTCCCACTGGGGCTGAAGTGCAGGGCTCTGGCAGGAATATATGGCTGCTGGCATGCTGGTTGCTGAGATCTGCTCCGGATGATGCAACTGGTGATGTGACCAAAAAAAATGCTGACTGAGTGTTGTGACGCCTTGCAGGTCCAGGGTAGTTGTTGTCTTTGTCATAATCTTCTTGTTCCTTCTGAGCTTCAGTTTTTCGTTGCGTCCTATTGTCTGTACTACATTCTGGATCTCCTGGCAGGTGGCCCTAATCTTCAGAGAAGTCGGGTCCTCAGAAACTTGGGTGATCTTCAGTGGTAACTCCAGGTTCTCGATCTGTTCTTTGGTGTAAGATATGCGCTCGGTGTCAGAAAATCCAAGTGTCTCAGAGTCTGGAAATCAAAAGTCCTTCCTGGCTCGGAGAGTGTATCCACAAGTCTGACTTGAAAAGGGTGGCCTGCTTCCTCTGGTTGTCAAGGGACTCTTCAGACGTCTCCGTCAACTACGTACTACGCATGGGGATAGTAGAGTGATAGAAGGTAGTGGAAGCTCGGAAACGTCAAGTGCAGGTGAATTGACAGTTCTGGTGTCGCATGCTTTTAAACTATCTGCAAAATCGAAAACTGCTAAAATAACCTAGACCTACATACAACAAGTATTTATAGAATATTAAAATACCTGATACACCTGATATACCTGATATACCCTTATTTCCCGATTTTCCTATGCTGTGATCAAGTTTCTCTAGTATAATCAAGTCCCCCAATAGTACGCTAAGTCCTAGGTACCATTAGGATAGACCTGCATGGGCCACCACTAAAAACATGTCACGACCCGCTCCCGAATAATCAGACACGAGTCGGACACGCCCAGCCTTTGTCATTAGAATAACAAAGTAAGCTGTACCATTCTAGGGAAACTAACCAGATAATATGAACATGAAATAAAATCACAGCATCTATATAAATGTGTCCCAACCAGAGTAAAGTACAATATCTGAATTATTACATTCAAACTAATAAAAGAGTCTGCTAGTCTCAATACATGGAAAGATAATAGGAAATACTAAAGAAGCAATAGGCTTCTGCAGCCTCTAGGTCACAAGCAGCTCCAGCTGGCTCAGTAGGGAAAGCAATATCCTGACCATAGTAAGTGTCGCACAAGGCCTCCATCTCACCTGCAACATATCCTATTCAGGAGCGGAGCAAGTACAATTCTAGGTAATGAACAAGACATCATGATATGAAAGTACAAGGGAACATGGAAAGTACAAAAAGAACAGGTGAATAAATACATGAAGAACAGTGTAAAGTACATGAAAGAACAGTGTAAAATACATGAAAGAACATGAATGTAAGAACATGAAAGAACATGATATATAAGCACCTGAAAGAACATGATATCATGGAATCACAGGAAATAAGTATAAGGTATATCTCCTGAACATGTGTGTACTATATTTGAAATATAACTAAATATGTGACCGGCTAGGGTAAGCACATGAAAGCACATGAATGGGCGGCTTAGGACCCGCGTGCACGATGCCGGGTCTAAGCTAAACACACCTGAGTTGTTACTTGGGATTGGTCACATAGATAGTATATTTCCCCACCCCAGATACAAGTAATAAGAACAAGAGAACATGAGCACCAGAAAGTACATAACGTGTTGCAATGTGTCAATCAAGGAAGTACAGGATAAAATGAAATGCACAAGACCGTAGAGTGTACTTGCCTTGCTCCAGGAAAGTACAAGTAGGCAAAAGAGCTAGATATCCTCCTGTATGTAATAATGATGTATACAAGTTGGTTATTGTCTAAAAATAAGATCTAAATTGGTATCTTGCAGCTCTTTATTTGACATATGGTTGAGCCCAATTATCAACTACTCAATTTAAACTTTATAATTATACTTAAAACATTAATTAAACTATTCACTAGAAAAAAATAGGATAGCTATCATGGTTTGAGATAGAGACCTACATTGTAACCATGTTATTAGTCTAGAGAAAACATTTATTCCATAAAGTGTTCACTGGATTGAGCCAACATATATTGGTTCCAGGTTCTTCAAATGAACCTAATATTGACTTACAAGTGATCACAGGTTCCTGACAGCAGTTAAAAAAAAGAATCCTGAATTAATCAATGAGATGCCCTTTCCAGCTAACTGAAGTTCAACTGAAATGAACCATAGGGAATGTCCCAGGTTCCAACTAACTGAACCATTAGATGTCTCAGGTTCCTGATTAACTGAACCATGAGACATCTCAGGTTCCTGAGTTCAATTGGATTGAACCAGGAGATGGTTATCACAGGTTCCAATTGAAATCAAATACTGCACAAGGAAGGTTTTGTTCCAATAATGGTTAACACTACATCATCTAAGGACAGATGACTTCCTGGTTATCAACACAGTCCTATCCTCAGGACTGTACCAAACTACTTAACATGATGATATGACTCAATCTCAGGACTTGTAATTCCAGGTTCTTCCTACCAAAACAGTGAATAAACTTCATGACCCTTATAAACCAACTTGTTGATATGAATTCAGGATATAATTACAATCAGAGTTGAACCATAGAATGATGATCAATCTATAACTGAACTTGACCCCACCCTTAACCTTTCAAAATTCGAATAAAAACAACTCAAGACTTATTATAGGATTAGGAAAACATCCACCAGTTATATTGTTAGACAGTTTAAACAAATGCTCACAGAATCAAGTATAAACCTGAACTTCATTAAGGCTGATTTCTTCTCATTCTAAACCAATGCCTCTATCACAAAACTTATAAATTCTTAAAATTCCTTCTCAACAGTACATTCTAACTCCAACCGAATCATTTGGACCACAACTACTCAATTGCAGTTAGGCTCAAAAGTTAGGAAGAAAACTATTGGTATTCAAATCTCAGGTTCAAGTTCAAGAGAACTAATAAATCTGATTTCTCCTATCCCTCTGAACCGTAGGGATACAAGGACCTTAAATCAAACCAAACTTCCACTATAGGCTTGCTAGCTCAATTCATTGTCAGAAATCAAAACCCATTATTCTTAACAGATTTGATATAAATAAGTTATGGTTTCAGTTCACTAAATAAAATCAAAATCAAACTACTGCCCCTGAACCCGATTACCAAATAAATTCCAAATATCTTCTACTAACCAATTCATGGACTAAACTGAATAGAGGTAACCATGGACCTAATATCTACAATAGTTCAAACAGTCCTCTTAATCCTATTTTCTCAGTAACACAACCCAACCCTGATATTCATAAGCAACAGTGACTAATATGCAAAATATTAGGAAATAGGAGGCAAGGGCTCATGTAACAAAATAAGAATTGGAACACAACTCAACTTCTCATAAGGATTTAAATCCACATAGCCACATCATAATAGAACTAAATCTCAGTATCAATGTTCTGATACATCCATGAAACCAATACTCCAAATAAAATATATAGCAGTAATAATGGTTACCTAAGATTGTATCACTTAGTTGATCGAACCAGGAATTAATGATACAATAGGAAAATTCCTGGCAATTCAGTTATGCAGTCATCTACTCGAATCAGTGTACATGCCATCACCTGGTTCAAAATGAACCAAGGTAATATATCACATGTATTAGATTCAGGACACAGCATCCAGTCGATGACAGGACACTGTTCCTGAGAATTCTCATACAGTCCATCCCTTATAAAATAGGCTACAACATCCCTCATTAAATCTTAAATGTAGATAAGAAAAATCCTACTCTTAAGTAAACTGGATTGTCAAAATCATCCACCCAGCAATTTCCTTCAACCACCATTGTGAGAATTTAACTATACTAGAAGGGTTAAAATGGATTACCTGATGGTATTGTAAGAGTAGATCTGATCTCAAATCACAAGAGGCTCCTCGATCTTCAATAGATCAAATCTGTATCATTGGATTTAAATGATGGAAAATAGGATTGATCAGGGTTTCAACTGACATCAACATTTCAAGTAATCAAGAAGTTTAATCCAAACAGGGTGTTACTCACTTGATTGCTAGAACGATGGATCGACGAAACGATAGATTGGTTAACCGATCAAATCTCTATAGATCTAGATTAGCAGTAATTACGTTTAATTTCTCAACACCAAGACATAAAAAGGAGAACACAGCAAGAATAGATCTGATCAAAATGGAACGATCGATATAAATCATTCAGTCCAAATTGATTTCAACAAAACTGAAAAGAGATTCAATAATTTACCAGATCAAACAAGTGTTGATGAGAAAGCAAGGATCCATCGGTCGATCAGTAGTCTGTGTATCCCTACCAAATTTGTTCATTGAGGAACAATAATCAAGGATCGACGAAAATACAGAAACTCAAGGTTCAAGCAAGGATTCGAACTCACTGAAATTCTTCGTTGAGCCATTAGGTCGTCGATGATCGCCACAGTCAGGGTCGCCCTTCTTCCTCCTCAGCCTTCCTCTTCACTCAAATCCCCATGGCCAGGAGGTTGCTCTGCGACTGAGCAGCAGGAGTTATGGAGAGGGAATGAATAGGTCATGGTTGAAGGAGGGGTCGGCTTAAATAGGCGGTTAGGAGAGGGTGAGGAAAAAATTGGCGCGCTCTCGATTGTCAGAGGTTGTTACTCCGCGCACATGACTGAAGGGGTGGTGTCGATGACAGTTGGGATTGGAAATTTGAATTTGAGCAGCTGCTCTCAAAGACCTAAGTGCATGCTATTGATTTGGCCGACCCAATGTTATGCTATGGGTTGGGCCAAAACCCCTTGGTAAGAAAGAAGCCCAAAAGTCCAATAATGAAGGAAGCCCAAATCTCCTTGGAAAATTTAGAATAAAACTTAAGGAAAAATCATGGAGTTTGGGAAATCAATAAAAATTGAATGAATTTTTTTTTTTTTTGAAAACTGGGGTGACACTAGCAGCGGCTGCGGGCTTTCTGACCTTATGCGGGTTGTCACTGGAGTTTATCGCTCGACCTCTTCATCCGGCGCCCAACTTTGACCTGTTATCGATCACTCCAGAGGAACGGGATTCTCTGGAGAAGAGGGAAGCGTTTCGCCGCCTGTGCCATAGGGCGTGTGTGCGCACCCTGCAGGACTTTGCGAAGATCCTCCGTGAGGCCAGTGAGGGGTAGACCTCTTATTTTTCTATTTTTTTTTCGGTTTTTACAGTTTTTTTCCTTCTCTTGTATTCTTCGCCGGAGAATGTTCCGGTAACGAAGCTGGGATTTAATGCAATATAATATTTTGTTAACTCAATTTGGTTTTGACTACAAGCGACTAACTATTTTATCTAATTTTTAATTAACAAATCTTGTTACGTCAAATCCATATATCAGCGACGATATCCCCATCAATGACTTGTTACGTCATAAAATTGATTATGCTGCCAGCGTCAATCTTGCCGTCAAATCCATCTTAAATATGATTACAAAGTAAACTAGAGGACAACTTTGAGTGTTTCAATTTTACTCTTTTCAAGTACATAGTCTTGTTACCAAGTCGTCAAACGTGAAAAATTCGGAATGGCAAAAATACGAGTATAAAACGGTTCAATGCAAACAAAATACGTTCAAAAATTGAATCAAATATTCGAAAAATGGAAATATTGAGATTAGAAACTTTACATTCTTAAATATGTTGTCAAATTTTGTTAATTAAACATGTTTCTACTACGTTTGTTCTGCCAAATTTTTCAATAATTTATACGAAACACGTGGATATATACTAGTAATAATAGTAATAAATATAATTTTGGAAAGTAGTTTTTAAAATTAGGGTTAGTGATTTCACATGGATATATACTAGTAATAATAGTAATAAATTTAATTTTGGAAAGAAGTTTTAAAAATTTAATAGTAATAAATTCGACTGTCTTATACTAGTAATAAATTTAATTTAAGACACGAAACTATTCTAATTTTTTCCACTTCTCAAGGTCATATAAGACGGTCGAATTTTCCCTCTTTTTCTCTCAAACCCTCTTCCGTCTCCTAAACCCTCTCCCAAACCCTCTTCTTATCAAAATGTCGTCGAAGAAACAACGACCATCTTCGAAGGAGAAGAATCCACAAAGGGATGCGATACAGGACCGAAGGGCAGAACTTACAAGGGCGATGAAAGCTAAGATTATAGTCGCTAGGGAAGAGGCGGAAGTAGCAACGTCGGCAGTGACGATGAAAGCGGAGGCGGCATCCAAGCCACCTGAAAAAAGGCTAAAAAACGTATTGCTTGACAAAGACCGAAATTTTTTTTTCGATACAGAGTCGTCGGAAGACTCAACTTATGAAGATCGAAGGCGTACTCTAGCGAAGGCTAAGGTGGCAACGGATACAGAGTCATCAGCGTACTCTGAGGATTTTGAATCCTCATCAGAAGAGAAAAATGAAGAGGAAGAGCAATCATCAAATAAGTCCCAGGATGGAGAGGAGGTAAAATTTTTTAAAGACTCTAAATCTAAGAAGATTTATATTAAATATTTCAAGAAAAAGGCTATTATGGCTGAAAGATCAATTAAGATGGATGATATCGAAGACGAAGCTTTCCTGGATATATTGAAATTCTATCAATTGGAGAAACTAAAAAAATCCTGTCTTGAGAAAATCTTTCAAACATTAGTAAGAGAATTTTACTCAAATCTTTCGGCTGAAATTAAAGAAAAAGAAGAGGATCAACAACTGGTATTTCTGAGAGGGAAACTGATTAGGATAAATGCTGCTGTCATCAATGAATTTTATAGATTTGATCCAGTTCCTGAGTTTGATATGAAAGATATTGATAATGTTTCCATGAGGGATACAATTCATGAGATTATAGGTGTATTAGTGGGTACGAAGACCCCTCAAAATGTATACAAAGATCAATAAAAAACATTGTATAAATTATTGCATGCCTACGTATCTCAAATACTCAACCCTACTGGACATGAGTTTTCCATCCATCCCGAGAGAGTAAAATTTCTTTATTATATGGGAAAGAAAAAAAAGGATGGTATAGGTTCCTACATGTTCAGTAGAATGATGCATCTCATGGGAAAACCAACTACAAGGACATCTCTCCCTTTCAGAGGATTTGTATGCTCGATGGCTAGTAAACATTCTGTCCCAAGCTTAGCAGGGGGTATTTATATTAAAAATAAAGACCCCATGAGAAAACTAACCTTCACTCGAATGTTTGGAAAATGGGCAGCAGTTGCAAGAAAACCATCATCATGTGGAAAACCATCAACTTATGGAATCAAAAATACTAAGGACAGGGCTGATGATCTATACAATTTTATTGCTGCAAACTTTGAGAATGTCTTCAAAGACATGAAGACTATATCTGACAACCAAAAATTGATTCTGGATAAGATTAACCAGATAGAGGTTGAATTTGCTGACCAAGAATAAGATTTCCCTTCCCTCGTGAAGAAGGTAAATAGGGCTAGCCCAAACTCTTATGTAAAAATACACACTGTGCACATTGACACTTTAATGCTAGCTATCACTTTGATACTTCTATTTATGTTTCTGGATGTCATTTCTACATAAACAGTGAGTCCATAATGACTATAATTTTTCTTATTCCGTCCCTCAAGGTGTAGGTAAAGGATATTTTGAGAAAAAAGAAGAAGAAGAAAAAAAACAGAAAGAAGAAGAAGAAGATGGAGATGGCTATGAAGATTCATCTTTTGAGTTTTGAAGCT
Source organism: Iris pallida (assembly GCA_029216955.1). Classification (NCBI taxonomy): domain Eukaryota; kingdom Viridiplantae; phylum Streptophyta; class Magnoliopsida; order Asparagales; family Iridaceae; genus Iris; species Iris pallida. The sequence continues at coordinate 3,180,335 of JANAVB010020398.1, read as the reverse complement.
TTTATTTCAATTTGGAAGTAATATTTGAATTGTAATATGGTTCTGAATATTTGTTACTCTTGGCGGTCAAACTAAATTTTGTGTTTGAAATATTGTAAGACTAAACTTTTCGCTTGTACTAAGTGCATAGTTCGTAATTTATTTGGAAAATGTAATATGGTCTTGAATTTAGAGTAGGTCTGATATTTATTTAGATTATTGTATTATGAATTATGCAGGTTCTATGTTGAATTATTAACGTGGATTGGACAGATTACTGTAATCTGGATTATGCAGTTTATTGGACTTGGAATGAAGTATACTTAATTTGATTATGATTTTTTGGTTGAAGCGTTTATTTGATTGGCAGTTGGCCTTCACAGATGATATTGATATTTTGGTGCATTCCTTTGATTTGCAGATGCCCTTCACAGATTTCATGAGTCCTGGGTGCATTCCTAGGATTTACAGATGGCCTCATTACGGATGCATTCCTGGGATCACTAAAACTTTATTTGATTGTAATGGGTTATGCTGTCTGTAAAAATCATTACATCGATGCCATCAGTATGAATTCGATGCCAGTGCAATACATAATGTAATCCTGCCTGTTCATCCCTTGTTATTGTTGAAGCAAAATTGTAATCCTGCCTGTTCATCCCTTGTTATTTCTGAAGTAAAATTGTAATCCTGCATGTTCATCTTTTGTTATTGCCATCAGTACATCGATGCCATCAGTATGAATTCGATGCCAGTATAATGCATAATGTAATGTAAGAAAAATTCCATTGGATAGTAGGTTAATTATATTCAAACACTCGCAAAAAATTTTGTACAGCCATACAGTGGAAGCCTAATAAAATGATATTCAGATTTTCTTGAACATGATTTAATATTAAATGAATATACTTTGGTAAATGATATTAAAAATACTGTAAATATTTGGTAAAAAAAATGAGATACTTGAACATTTCCAGTCCTAAATGTATTATACTTTGTTAAAAACACAGAGAGTGTCCATTCTCCGTGTTAAAACAACGGAGAATGACCATTCTCCGTTTTAAAAGAACGAAGAATGGCCATTCTCCGTTTTAAAAGAACGGAGAATGGCCATTCTCCGTTTTAAAAGCAAGGAGAATGGCCATTCTCCATGTTAAAGGAATGAAAGCAAAGAGAATGGCCATTCTCTGTCCAAAAAAAATATTCTCTTCGAAAATATTATCATTAGAAAAGTAAAAAATATTTCGTCCGATCAATAAAGATTTTTTTTAAAAAAATATGTGAGCCGATGATCCGCCCGACCTCAGAAGCAGGTTTCCTCAGTTCACCACCACCACCATGACATGTAGCTTTATTAACAAAATATTAAATTGTTAGATGAAAAATAAAATTTCTGACAATGGCATGGACGGTAAAATTAGAGTGGCGTCGCTGGTACTTCTCCTTGTTCGAGGAGGTCTCGACGACGTCCGACGTGAACCGGACCGATTCTTCTCGGCACAGCTGGTACTCCTCGTTGTTCTAGGAAGGCTCGACGATGTTCGACGTGATTCGGACCGATTCTTATTTCATTCTTTATCTCTGTTTCTCTTTCCACCTCCACCACCACCACCAACACCACCACCACCACCACGGCCTGTAACCAAAAAAATTACAAAATTTATACGTTGATGTACAAAATATTAAATTGGATGGACGATAGAGAGAGTAAATATGAGTTAAATTAGGGTGTTCGTTAAAAAAATTAAAGTGAAGAATGACCTGCTAAAGCAAGTTACCAACAGGTCAAAAGTCTAAATCAGCATTAAATGATGTTTCTACTCTATTATTCAATCCGAACCATTGGATCAACATCTAACGGTCCTGATTTCGGATGTATCGATACATCCTTTTCCAGAGGATGTATTATAGAACCATCCTTCTGCTTAAAGGCTTCGAACTGATTACAGGATGAGGTTGTTTGATTCCTAATCATTCATATTAGAATTGGGACTTCCTTCCACTCTACAGGTGTCACGACCCGCACCCACTGTGAGGGTACGAGGACGTAACAATGCCCAGCTTATGCCGCAGTGTCGGCAGTAGAACTCTGTCCTGGGTCTCAATGCATCTAATAGTATAAGGCTAAACAGTTTATACTCCCCGAATGGGGGTAACATAGTAGAAAATAAACTCAATCACAACTAAGGAAGAAGAAGCACGATATGATATAGAACTCAAGAAAAATATAGATGATCAAAAGAGTCTAAGATAACATCTCAGCAAATATCCAGAATACAAGTCTCAGCTACTAAATATGAAAGAATATACAACCCAGATCTCAAAGACAGAAATAAAGTCTAACTACTAGTCTCAAGACAACATAAGTAAGATAAGGCCTAACTAAGCTAGTCTAGGCAATTGGGGTAAAGTCCTCAGCTAGAGCTGGGTCCTCCTGAGAGTCCAGTTCACAAGTGTCATCTAGGACTGCTCCGTAGAAGGTATCCACACAGGCCTCCTTCTCGTCGTCTGTAATATTTTCAACAGGTCCAGTAAGGACAGGAGCGAGCACAGTACATCTCAATAGTTCATAGCAGGTTAGAAAATATAATCATGCAGTAAAGTAAGATACAGGTACTAAAGAAAATGCAGTATGTAAACAGAGAGAGCTGTAATAGAAATATCTACTATTAATAGAGACTAACAGTGGCTAGTGAGTCAGAGTACAATGTAGACATGTAAATGGCATAGGAGATTCTGATGCTACACTATGGAAAGATTCTGATGCTATACTACTTGGATAATATTCACATGTCTACTTCTACTCCCTCGTATCCCCAATCAATACACAAGGATCCAACCAGGTTATGTTATGATTCCATGCAAAGGCCCCCGAAGGGTGGTACATGGAAGTCCCATAAATGGGGATTCTGGGAAACCCAATAAATGGGATAAGGATTCAAGGAAGACTCTGTGATCATGAAAGTACATGTCATAAGTGATCAATGAACCAATAAAGCATAGTGATACGCATGTAAGTGAAACGCACAGAACATGTAGTACCCGATGCTCCCTGAAGGGATAACATCTCAAGAAGGGACACATATAGTACTAATTTGTGTGACCAACGTGACAGTATCAAGTAAAGTAATTTAATGCAGGAAAATAATTCTAAGCAAGATATGAAATGATCAGAGAATGTACTCGCCTGGTATCTGAGTGTCCGGATGAAATGTACTGTCCGAGGAGAGGTGTCTGGCTCCTAATCAGAGCAACACAAGTCGCAACAAGTCTAAAATGATAACAAGATGCAATTCAATGCATTCTAAATGAATCTAGGTCAATCTGGGCCAAAGTCAACTCTTGGTCAACCTTGGTCAACCAAGAAGTCAAACCTAGGTCAACTATGGTCAAACTAGGTCAAACAAGTCATTCTAGGTCTAACTAGTCTACATTAATCTATACTAGGCTAAACTAGCTAACATATACCATTACAAGGCTATTTTACAATACAACTATATAGCTACCTACATACATATAGGCATATACATATACTCTATGTACACACATTCATGTTTATATTGCATTCCCATACATATTGACATATAACCCGCACTATATATATAACACATCATATACATATATTACATATTCATATATATATATATATACATATATGTATATATAGGCGACCTACCTAATATATATATATATATATATATATATATATATATATATATATATATATATATATATATATATACATACATTACATAGAGAGAGAGAGCATGTGTGTGTGTAGAGAGTGTCTTGTGGTGTGAACAGTGAGAGAGTGATGTGAGAGTATTAAAACTGTGTGTGTGTTATTGAGTGATGGTGAGAGGAGTGGTTGTGTGTGATGATGAACAACAGTGTGTGTAGAGAGTGAGGGACAGTTGTGTGAGAGTGTAGTGAGTAATGTGTGTGTGCGTATACATATGAGTGAAGTCTGAATGTGTGAATGAGAAGAGTGCAATGAGTAGGGCTGTGTGAGAGTGTAGTGAATCAATATGTGTGGCATGTGAGGAGTGAACAGTGTGAGTGAACTGTGAGGGAATAAGAGGGTGTGTGTGTGAGTATATCATGATTTGTGTGTGTGTGTAATGGTGTGTGGAGTGTTTCAGTTTTTAGAAACTGGGAAGGGAACCCCATAACAGTTACTCATAACCAAACTCAGTTTTGAGGTTCATACCAAAACAATCATAATCTCAGTGAGAAAAGAAAAGGAAATCAATTCACCTGTTCTCAGATTTGCCTATTTCAGACTTCTTGAAACAGTCCATTTCATTCCACTCCCATTTCGAATTCAAAACTCAACAAAATCCTCCCAAATTTGACATGTAGCTAGAATACTTATAGGTAAACAACATTAGGGTATAAAATATGCAAATAACTTCATTCAATTAGGTTAAATGACTGCCAAAATTCGAATAGGAAAAACTAGGAAAATGCAAGAATATACATGTATCAGGTTTTTGGAAATTTGGAGAATTGATGAATAAAATCACACTAAATATGAAAGCATTGGTTGGTAATGATGCTAGGGTTTGTGTATGTGTCATGTAGTGTAATTGTGTCCAACCAAGAGGACACAATGTGTCCAAACACTATAAAACCAAATCAGTGCACAGTTGGGCACAGGCTCGTGCAGCCATGTCCAAATGAACTGGACACGACACAGAATATGGGACACCTCGTGCTCACTAACCTAGGTAGCCCACCTATAGGACTACACATTAGGCTAGATAACACGTGTCCAAGTCGTGTCAGTGTCCGATACGAAAGCCGTATCAGTGCCCAAAAACTACTGTACGCATGCAGTGTAAAACCCGTGCACGAGCTCGTGTTCCTTCGACACGACACGGGGATACATGAGACTTGACACACGTAGTGTCAGTCATAGCTCCGTTGTGTCCAGTGAGTGTCACGTGTCCACGTGTCCTACAAAGGGAGAAATTGACCCCGAGTAGCAGGATACGCAGCCCGTGTGCGCACGCGTGTGCACCCTCATGTGCAAGTGTCCAATTCATCACGACACGACACCAAATCCATATCACTCTACTGGAAACATGTAAGCAACATAAAAACATGATTTTCTATTCAATTACATTTACGAAAACAAATCGAAATGCACATTGGGGCTTTTCATCAAACACTTGCACACCTCACTGATACGTGTCCGATACGGACACGTACAGGACACGAAAATTCATAAACCCGATTCCTACAGGACCAGGACACCTAGGGCTAGGTATTTATGCAATTAAAATCTAATTTTAATAGGTGGATAGGAATATACCTATGTGTGTTCTTCAACACAAAAGCTCCTTCAATGTGGATCCCCAAAAGCCACCCAACTCCTTCAAATTAATATAAAACTGAGATTAACAAGTTCCAACAGCAAGAAAACACTAATTAGAACCTATTGCAATTTGTTTAGATTAAAAAGGAGTTAAAATAGATTTTTTAGGAATTTATGAAGTTGGGAAAGTACCTCTTTCTAAAACTTGTTCTTTCCTAAGGAGGCTTAACCTAATGGAAGAGGATATTTATAGGTGGTGTCACGACCCGCACCCACCGTAAGGATACGAGAACGTAACAATGCCCAGCCTACGCCGCAGTGTCGGTGGTAGAACGCTGTCCTAGGTCACAACATCTAACAATATAATGCTAAGCAGTTATATACTCCCCAAATGGGGGTGACATAGCAGATACATTCTCAATCACATCTAAGGTAGATCATGATAAAAGATAGATAAAATATGAAATCCACAAAGAGATACCGAAGATAGAAGTCTAAGTGTCTAAGATACACAAACCCAGAAAACATCTCAAATCTCAAATACAGTAATCCATAAAGTAAATACAACTCAAGACAACTAAAATAACTATCTATACAATCTCTACTGTGTCTCCTCTAGGCTAGCAGGCAACCTCCAAGCTATCTGTAAAATTTATCAACAGGTCCAGTCAGGACAGGAGCGAGCACAGTACATCTCAACAGTTCATAGCAGGTTAGAAAATATAATCATGCAGTAAAGTAAGATACAAGTACTGAAAGAAGTACAGTATGTAAACAGAGAGAGAAAGCTGTAATAGAAATATCTACTATAGATAGAGACTAACAGTGGCTAGTGAGTCAGAGTACAATATAGACATGTAAATGGCATAGGAGATTCTGATGCTACACTATGGAAGAGATTCTGATGCTACACTACTTGGATAGTATTCACATGTCTATTTCTACTCTCCCGTACCCCCAATCAATACACAAGGATCCAACCAGGTTATGTTATGATTCCATGCAAGGCCTTCGAAGGGTGATACATGGATGTTCCATAAATGGGGATTCTAGGAGATTAAAGGATACCCAGTAAATGGGATAAGAGATTCTAGGAGACTCTGTGATTATAAGAGTATATGTCACAAGTGATCAAAGAACCAGTGAAGCATAGTGATACGCCATGTAAGTGAAACGCACAGAACATGTAGTACCTGATGCTCCCTAAGGATAACATCTCAAGAAGGGTTCCATATAGTACCAATCCGTGTGTCCAACGTGACAGTACAAGTAAAGTAATTTAATGTAGGAAATAATTCTAAGCAGGATATGAAATGATCAGAGAATGTACTCGCCTGATAACCTGAACAGCTGATAAGTATAGGGGGTCCAACTGAAGCCACAGAGTCCTATTTAAAGCAACACAGGTTACAAGGTGTTCAAGTTGTAATAAATGAATCTCTATAATCAATCTACATTATCCTAGGTTCTTCTAAGTCAAAACAACTCTAGGTCAACTTCGGTCAATAATTTAGTCAAACTAGGTCAAGTGTTGACTTACAGTTGACTTTGGGTCAACTGGTCAGCTCTGGTCAAACATGGTCCATTCTAGTCTAATTATTAAAGATATAAAGTGTACTTCGTTATTCGTACGTCGAAACTTACGACACACAAATCGAGATGAGATGATCAACGGTAAAGTTGATAATCTTATTATAGTGATCCACGTGTCCAACTTGTCAATTTCAGCGATGTGAGATCACTGGAATTGACTGATCTCAGTTTCGTTGTACTAATCCCGAAATACGAACATTATAAGAATTAATTATTAATTAATTATAAAAAGGTTAAACTTATAGAAATTATCAACAAACATTGTCGGACGATGAAATAAACATCGCCAACGTGTCAAAAATGGTCAAATTAGCTAGGATAGCCTACCCATCGGTCCAATTTGGACACAAGGACAAAAAGGTAATTTCGGGTCAAAACGGTATCCGTGTCGGAGCCGTTTTGTACCGAAAAATGTGCAAAAAAACAAGTCTACAAAATATAACAAATTATATGTCCTCGAAACCAGAATGACGATACGAACCCAACGGTATCTCCAGAATTGGATTCTGTTGACCCGATCTCAATTTGGTCCGTTGACCAGAACTTGGAATTCCGGTTTGCACGAAAATACATACCGAAGCCAATATTCTCAAAACTCAGCAAACTACCTGTGAACGAGTCCAGAATGATGATACGAACTCAACGGTATCTCCGGAATTGGATTCCGATGAGCCGATCTCAAAATGACCCACATTGACCCGGATATTGGTATCCGACTTGCACCGAAATACGTGCCGGATCCAATGTCCACCAAAACCTAGCAAATTATATGTCAACGAGTCCAGGATGACGATACGAACTCAACGTTATATCCGAAATTGGATTCCGATGAGCCGGCGTCAAAAAGTCCCGTTGACCCAGAATGTGGGACCCACTTTGTATCGAAAAACGTGCCAGGGCCCACGTTCTCCAAATCTAACAAATTTTATAAGAAAACATGCCAGAACGACGCCACAAGTCTAATGGTGGTGTCAGAAATGAAATCTAGAGTCCCGTGTTCAAAAATGGAATTTTATAAGTTAGAAATTACGAATTCGGACGGCCATCTTTGGCGTCGAATTCAACCAATCAAACAAGCTCACAATGAAACGAAACTGGAGGGGTAGTAAGAGGGTTATACCAGCTTCGCACAGGAACTGGTAGCACGCCAAATGGAGCTGCGATGGAGGAGATACAAGCTGACGAAGTTGGCTCTGCGAAACTGTCCAAATTTAATACAATTTCAACGGTCAACTTGGTGGCCGGTTTTGATGTATCAAACGATAAAATCAACTGACGAAAATTGACAGGAGTGAAGGTGGATATACCGAGATTGTGACGGAGCGAAGAAATCGCAGATCCAAAGGTCGGATTTCCGTGAAAACGTGCACGAAGTTGCTGCGACGGAGCGCCAAAATGTACTTGATTTCGCGCGCGTCACGACGGAACTTCGTGCAAAACGCACGAATCGTCTCGACGGCGCGTCCCGGAGGACGGTGGCTGTCAGGGGGCTGCTCACCGGAGTGGAGTGCACAGCCAGGAGGGCCAAGGCGACCGTACGGCAGCACGGCGGCGTACGACGGCGTGCGCGCGCACGCACGTGCGCGCCTGTACAGCGGTGCAGCTGTTGCTACTGTGCCGCGCGCACCGTACGGTGGCCGGCCCGGCCAGGCGGCACGGTGGGGCGTCCAGTAGGGAATGGCGGTGGAGCTCCGGCCAGGCTCGGGCTAAGGTGAGGTGGAATGGTGGTGGCAGCCATGGTGTTGGTGGTCGGGTTGCTAGGAGGAGAGAAGGAGGAGGGTGGTGTTGTGGAGTGGTGGCGGCCAGGCCACGACGATGGCCGGCCAGGGGGGTGAGGTCGGCCTGGGCTGGCTATAGGAGTGGTGGTGGTCGGGTTGGCCATGGGGGTGCCGTTGCTATTGTTGGTGTTGCTGTAGTTGCTGTTGTAGTATTGAAGGAAAAGAAATAGTGAGAAAGAGAAAGAGATGAGAGTGATAATTAATGAAGGAGAGAGAGAGAGAAAGTGCATAGAAGTTAGGGCCGGCTGCTAGGGGTGTTGGGGATGTTGGTATGTAGGAAATGAATGGAGGAGATTAATTAGGGGAATCCAATGGCTAGAAATTAAATATAGGAGAATTAGGTTATTCCTATAGGATTAAAATCAACAGAAATTTCCAAGAAACTGACTGGTCTCGAGTAGATCATGCATGAGAAGTTGGTTTCAAGAAACTGACTGGTCTTTCGCTCCCAAATTAAAAGTCACGGTAACGTGCTAAAAATGATCAAGGAAAAGAGTGGGAAAATTAATTAATAATCAAATGGTCTAATTCGACCCGAAGTTCTGCGAAGCAAAAAGAGCACAAGGGAACAAGTTTGAGTGGGACACTACATACCATCATGAAGGTAATCCTGTCCACTCCAAAACTTGTGAAGAATATTTGAACGTCTCGAGTAGATCATGCATGAGAAGTTGGTTTCAAGAAACTGACTGGTCTTTCGCTCCCAAATTAAAAGTCACGGTAACGTGCTAAAAATGATCAAGGAAAAGAGTGGGAAAATTAATTAATAATCAAATGGTCTAATTCGACCCGAAGTTCTGCGAAGCAAAAAGAGCACAAGGGAACAAGTTTGAGTGGGACACTACATACCATCATGAAGGTAATCCTGTCCACTCCAAAACTTGTGAAGAATATTTGAACATCCCCGACACTCCAAATATCAAAGGCACGAAGTACACTTAAGGAAAAAAATAACAGGATAAATTATTTATCGAAACCAATCAATCAAAAAATAAAATAAAATAAAAAAATTAACCCAAAATTCAGGGTGCTCACAGGTGGGAATCCCTAGGTTAGGTGTATGTGGCCGGCCAACTATGGATTTGGGTTAGGGTTGCTAGTGGGTTGGGCTTTGGGCTCCTATATGCCAAGTTATTTTAATCATTGGTTCAACCATAAGTCATGGCTTATGACTTAATATTCTAACTTGAGTCAAATAGCTAAACCATAGGTCAACTCTAGTATAACTAGGGTTGCATGTCCTAACCAAGTCCAAACTCAACTAGAGTTAGCTCCTAGGTTAGTCTACCAAGGTCATTGCTAGTCATAGTCAACCTAGTCAACCTTCATTCAAACAATTCCAAAATAAATTCTAAAAATTCCCATAAATTCAAATAAATTATAATAAATTCAAATAACCCCAAAAATGACAAAAATACTCTCAAACTAGAAATGTGGTAGTGATAAATCTACCCTCCTAAAAGAATTTTATCCTCGAAATTGAAAGGCGAAATGCAACTGATAAGACGGATAAAAAAATATACCTCAAGGTCCAAAAAGATATGGGTAACGCTCGCGCATCTCATCCTCCCGCTCCCAGGTAGACTCTCCTGGACAATGATGCCTCCATGCGATGCGTACCAAGGGTATCACCTGGTTCCTCAGAACCTTCTTCCGTCGATCCAGTATCTCCACTGGCTGCTCTAGATAGCTGAAAGAAGGCCCAACCTTGATCTCTGAATGATCGAGCACATGGCTAGGGTCAGCCACGTACCGTCTCAACTGTGATACATGAAATACGTTGTGGACCTCCACTAGTGCAGGTGGCAATTCTAGCCTGTATGCCACGTCACCGACTCTCCCGCTGATAACGAAAGGGCCGATGAAGCGCAGGCTAAGCTTCCCGCCTCCACCAAAATGTATCGTACCACGAATCAGAGATATTCTCAAGAAAACATGGTCTCCAACCTAATCACAAGCAAGGTCTCATTTAATTATGATAAACAAACATGATCAAAATCACAACAAACAACCTAAATCTAATCCTACTCTAATCTGTACCTCAAACTCTAAGGGCCTCCGGTGGCTATCGACCCAGTGTCGATGTCTGTCCTGCGCCACGCAAAGTCTGTCTCTGATGAGCTTCACCTTCTCGGCTGCATCAACAACCATCTCTGGCCCCAGTAAAGCTCGCTCACCAACATCATCCCAAGATAAGGGTGTACGACACCTACGCCCATACAGAGCCTCGAAAGGTGACATCTCAATACTGGCCTGGAAACTATTATTGTAAGCAAACTCCACCAAATATAGATGATCCTTCCAGGAACCTTCAAAGTCCAAGACGTACATCCGCAGCATATCCTCAAGTGTCTGAATAGTCCTCTCTGACTGTCCGTCCGTCTGGGGGTCGTATGTAGTACTAAACTTGAGCTGAGTGCCCAAGCTAATCTGTAGACTCCTCCAAAAATAGGATGTAAAGCGACTATCCCGATCTGAGATGATACTGACCGGAACTCCATGAATCCTGACTATCTACCGCATGTACATCTCTGCAAGCCTCTCTGTAGACGTACCCACCTTGAATAGCAAGAAGTGGGCCGATTTGGTTAACCTGTCAACAATGACCCAAATCACGTCCTTTTCTCCTGGTGTACGTGGCAGTCCAGATACGAAATCCATAGTAATATGCTCCAACTTTCACTCGAGAATGGGCAGCGGCTGCAACAATCCACCGGGCCTATACCTCTTTGTCTTGACCTGCTGACAGACCAAGCACCTAGCCATGAAGCGAGCCACCTTCCGCTTCATTCCGGACCACCAAACATGCTTCCTCAGATCTTGGTACATCTTGTTGGCACTCGGGTGTATAGAGTACTGAGATCTGTGGGCCTCCTGGAAAACCTGCTCCCTGAGCTCTCCGCTGGGCACACATAACCTGGAACCGTGCCTCAAGGCACCATCCTCTGCAAGAGAAAACTCGCCATCCAGTAATCCTGCTCGAACCTGCTCTCGGAGATACCGCAGAGCAACGTCCTCAAACTGAGCCGACTTGATCCTCTCTACCAAGTCTGACTGAATCTGCATACCCCATAACTGTATCTGTACTCCGGGCACGATCACCTCAATCCCAAGGCTCTCCAAGTCTGCAAGCAAATGCCGATCCATGGTCAAACACATGGCTGTCGAATACCTACTCAAGGCATCGACAACCACGTTGGCCTTCCCTCGGTGATACTGAAGTAGGATGTCAAAGTCCTTCATCAACTCTAGCCATCTGTGCTGCCTCATGTTCAACTCCTTCTAAGTGAACACATACTTTAAACTCTTGTGATCTGTAAAAATCTCCACCCTCTCTCCATACAGATAATGCTTCCACAACTTCAGAGCAAATATCACTGTTGCCAGCTCCAGGTCGTCGATAGGGTAGTTCTTCTCATGGGAACATAATTGCCTGGAAGCATAGGCAATCACATTCCTATGCTGCTGTAATACACAACCCAGCCCCTTTCCTGAAGCATCACTATAAATAGTGAATCCACCTGAACCTGAAGGCAATGTCAGAATCGAAGCTGTCGTAAGCCGCTTCTTCAACTCATCAAAAGCTGCCTGACACTCCTCTGACCAAACAAACTCAGTATCCTTTCGAGTCAACCGAGTCAATGATTCTGTAACCCGAGAGAAATCCTGCACAAATCTCCGATAATATCCTGCCAGCCCCAGGAAACTCCTGATCTCTACAACTGAAGTCGGCACTGCCCATGCCTCAACTACTATAATCTTCTTGGGGTCAACTGAGATACCATCTCCAGTCACCACATGCCCCAAAAAGTCCACCTGATTAAGAAGAACTCACACTTGGAGAGCTTCCCGTAAAGCTGCTCCTTCCTGAGTGTCTCCAGCACGATCCTCAAATGCTCCTCGTGCTCCACCTCAGTCTTAGAATATACCAAGATGTCGTCAATGAACACCACCACAAACTGATCCAGGTACTGGTGGAACACCTTGTTCATTAGGTTCATAAACACTACTGGTGCATTGGTTAGCCCAAACGACATAACCAAAAACTCAAACTCCCCATACCGCATCCTAAAAGTAGTCTTGGGAATATCCTCCCTCTTCACCTTCACCTGGTGATATCCCGACCTCAGATCAATCTTGGAAAATACCCGAGCTCCGCTAAACTGGTCAAAAAGATCGTCGATCCGCGGCAGTAGGTATCTGTTCTTGATCGTGAGGTTGTTGAGTGCCCTATAGCCAATACACATCCGTACTGACCCATCCTTCTTTGGTACAAACTATATTGGTGTACCCCATGGCGACGAACGCGAACGGATGAAGCTCTTGTCCTGCAGCTCATCCACCTGCTTCTTCAGCTCTACCAACTCACTATTGTTCACCCGATAGACATGCTGAGTGATGGATTCCGCTCCTGGAACCAAGTCTATCGAGAACTCAATATCTCTGTCTGGTAGCAATCTAGGCAACTCCTTTGGAAAAACATCCATGTACTCTGCTATCAAGGGGTGTGGGATCGTCTGCTCCTCAACCGAGACTCCACAGAAAACTCCGCTGCTCTGCTCTGCCTGACGTCTGGAGTACTCAAACTCTGGCTCCCCCGACGCTCTGAAGAGAACTCTACCCCCTCTGCAATCAATGCTGGCGTGGTGCCTGCTCAACCAATCTATGCCGAGTACTATATCTGTAACACACATATTCTGAATACGTATTTTGTCAAGCTTGTATGTATTTCAGACCTGTATTTATTTTTTCAGATTTTGGCATGTACTTGTAATTGGCTTGACTTGCAGATTTTGGTTCTCGTAATTGGGTTTTACCTGGCTTGGTTTATTTTATGGAGAAGAATTGGTTTGATTTGGTTTGGTTTGGTTTAACATGCATTGGAACACCTTAGCCTATGTTCAACCCTCATTCCACCATAACCCACCCTCTTTATTATCCCCACCTAACACTCTCTCTCCTTATTACTTCCCTCCATTAATCTTTTTCTTCTTCTTCTTCTTCTTCCTTCCTCTACACAACACTCCACCCATAGGCAAGTGCACCTTGCCACCACATGAGAACCATATTTTATTTGTTCATTAGCTAGATTAGGCCATGGTGATCAATATTAGTGCTTGACATTTTGTGATTTGGAGTCTCCATTGTTCTAGATCTAGGTTTAACTATTTTTGGATTTACATGGTTTTGATCTATTTTGGTTGGATTTTTGTAGGTTTTGATGCTTCCATGTGGAAGAGAATTCAATTTTACTCAAGTTAGAACTTTGAAAATCTAGATTTGGTTTTGATTTGACCAAAATATGAAGATTTGAACTTTGGTGTTCTTGAAGAGTTCCTCTCGGCCTGGAGTAGCAGACTGCAGCCTGCGCTCTTTAGCGCAGTGCTAGACTGCGCATCCTCCTCTCGGTCTGTGCTCTTTAGCGCAGTGCCGACCGCGCAGCTTGCCCCATGGTGAACTGCGCTCAACCCCAGCGCGCAGGGACTCTTGCGCAGTCTGCTCATGCGCACTTCACTCATGCGCAATCTGACTCATACGCCATCCATCCCCGCGCACTTCACTCATTCGCAATCTGACTCATGCGCCATCCATCCCCGCGCACTTCACTCATGCGTAATCTGACCCATGCTTCATCTCTCCCGCGTACTTCACTCATGCGCAATCTGACCCCTGCGCCAACTAGCTCAGCGCGAGCCGACTTCTGCGCAGCTCACTCCTGCGCAGTTGGCCCCCCTGGCGCTCTTGACTCCTGCGCAACCCGACCCCAGGGACCCTTGTGCAATCTGTCCAATCATGGAGATTTGGTTTTATTTTTCCTTAAGCTTGGCTCTTCTATAGCCCTGTATATTGATATTTTATTAGATATTTTACGCCCATTTTATATCCTTACGCCTTTTGTCATGAACTTGATTTTACTTAATATGTTTGGAATGACTATTGTACATGGCATGGTATGACAAGGAACTAGCATAACACGACAGTGACCCGTAGTGGTGCACTCCTGACATGACCAACCTGATATGATAGTGGCCCATCGTGGCGCACTCCTGACAAGTACCCTGACATGATTTATCTTGATGATGTTGTGACGGCTAATTTGACTCGTATAATCAACTTGACACCGTGGGTGTTCCTGCTTGCTTGCTTGTGTAATCCACTTGTCTTGTCATGCATCATGTCTAGGACGTGACTCCCTGGTTCCCACGGTCAGGGATTCATACTGATAAGGATTAGGCTAATGACTAGATCAAACTATAGTTCATGGAGAATTTTCAGTCACAGGCAATCTCGTTATCTGGGCGCTCTTAATTGGACTTATAGCTTGCCGACGAGTAGAGCACATTTCCAGTGCACTGTCATGTGTTGCACCCTCTAAGTCACCTAAGGGTATATCGTCTCCGGGGCGATGTACCCAACCATACTCTCAACCCACGGAAGGATAACTGGATGGTCTGCAGGGCTTGGGACTGGAAAATTCTCACTTGCATCTTGTTAGTAATTAGGCTTGTGATAACCCTAGTTAGTTAAAGTAGTAAGCCGTAGTATTTTGCTTGGCCGCTTGTGAATGGATGATGTCTAGTCCTGTCTAAGTCTTGTCTATTTTTTGTACCCTGGTACTCCTGAGCATGATTGTTTTACTTAACAATAAATGGATAGGGACAAGTGCTATTCAGGCGAAGGGTTACAACCCCGATCCTCGTTTGGTTTACGGGTTGTAATCTGGCTCCCGGAGTAGTCTCGTACCCCTAGTCGTTTATTGTCCTGCTGTACTTTTATTACTTGTACTTTTCTTCCAGATTCTTATGTTCTGATATGCTGGTTTTGTTCTTATTTTGTGGCCTCCTTTGTGGCACTTACTCTTTCTGGGGTTTGACCCAGCTGGTTTTGTGTGGCCAGATTTCGGAGCAGCTCTCGAGGATCTTCCGAACCTCCAGCCCGATGGTGGCGACTAGAAGGAACCCGGGCTACGAGTGGGTTTTCTATTTTGTTTCGCTCACTCTATTGTAAAGTTATTCTTTTGAAGCATTTAGCCGACGAACACCTGTTAGCTCGATGCACTTTACTTACTGTCTGCCTACGGGCTGTAAACATGATTAACAAATTTTAGGGTTGATCATGTATGACTTAACTCTTGCTAGTCCCAGCATTTTGTACGACTAGCTTCATGATCAGCTGATATGTAATATTTGGGACGCCTTTTATTGTATATTTGGTGGTCAAACATCTTGTGATCATATTACTTGCTTGAGATTGAGACAATAGGCTTGACCATAAGAGACCGTTGGCTTGTAGTAAACCCTCATATCTAGACAGCCGTGACCGTATAGCGAGATGGACTTCATTTCAATATACGTAGCTGGCTATGTTCGCCCCTGCTCTCCAGTATTCTGGTTCTGGGGCGTGACATGGTTTAAGTGGTGGCCCATGCAGGTCATGTCAATCAAAAAATGTGAGGGTTTACCGATAGACGTCTCAATTAGTATTCGCCCTTGATCTCCGCCTGTATTTTCAAATCTCTGAAATTCTTGCCCTGATTACATGCTTGTATCGTTGATCTGTCCTGGTCCTTCCTTATTGTTTCCCTGTGTCATCTTCTTCAGCGACACTATACCTGACCCTAACGATCAGCAAGGAGGAGCACCTCCCGTGGACCAGCAACAACCTGGAGATCAAGCCCAGCATTCTGGAGTCGTCTCCAGAGTGATACCTACTGGAGGAGAACCCCCAGTTCGGACCGTCCAGCCTGCAGAACTTGATGATGGCACCTTGGTAGGTCTCATCAGGACCTTGATAGCTTCTCAGGATCGTAGAGGAGACGCCTTGCACCAGACTGTGGCAGATGCTTTGACCAGAAGCGGTCATCCAGGGAACAGCGCGGCCAACAGCTTCAAGCGCTTGAACCCTCCATTCTTCGACGGCAGCGAGGATGCGATTGCCGCGGACGCTTGGCTTCAGGATACCGAGGTGGTTTTGGAAGCAGCTAGGACACCTGAGAATGAGAAGGTGGTGGTGGTAGGCCTGCAGTTGTTGGACTTAGCTCGCAGTTGGTGGGCAGCACAAGCCATGGGATTAGTGGCACCCATTGCTTGGGCAGTATTTAGGGAGAGATTCCAGACGAAGTATTTCGATGGTGTGGCTCGGTACGACCTGCAGACCAGATTTACCAACCTGAAGCAAGGAGGCAGAACGGTCGACAGTTATGCATCTGAGTTTTCTAGGCTCAGTAGGTTTGCCCCCACCTTGGTGGCGATCAAGTTTGATAGGGCCCAGCGGTTCCAACAGGGACTGTATTTGGAGATCTTATTGGCAGTCGAGCAGTTCGAGCACCAGACGTTCGATGCAGTATTGAGGGCAGCTAGGAGGCATGAGTACACCTCCCAGCGGATCATGGATAGGACCGGAGGCAGGAAGCGGTCCCACAGTCAGATGTACCAATCATCAGCTCCAGCCCCGGCAGCTAGGGGATTGACCATTGGAACTCCGAGACGGGCGGCCTCAGTAACGTCGGTTCAGCATTCGACCCCGACGTACCCACAGCAGCAGAAGCAGAAGCAGACTTCCGCAATAGGATGTTCACATTGCGGGAAGCCAGGCCATGTAGTGGCAGATTATCGTAGGGCGCAAGGATTGTGTCTAGCTTGTGGAGCGACAGATCACAAGATAGGAGCCTGCCCGAATAGGGGTAGTGCTTCCTCTTCCAACCTAATCAGTCCATCGGTTAGGGGACCAGCACCCATGCAGCAGCAGCAGTATCCAAGGCCATTGTTGCCTCAGGCCCAAGCATTCTAGCAGCAGTGTGTCCAGGCTCCAGTGTAGAGCAGGCAGAGAGGTTTCCAGCAGAGGGGACCCGTAGCTAGAGGTCAGGCCATGATGATGGCTATGGAAGAAGAAGTTGCACCAGGTGAGATAGTGGCAGGTACTATTCTCGTCAACTCCTTTCCAGCTTCAGTATTATTTGATTCTGGTGCATCACATTCATTTATGTCTGCATGATTCGCGACACGGATAGGATTGGAGCCCGAGTCATTATCAGTGAGGCTCAATATACTTACTTGTAATGGTCTTGTGGGGGTAGATCGAGTGTTTTCCTCGTGTCGGATCGTAGTTAGCGGTAGAGAGTTCCCCGCTAGATTTATAGAATTCCCTATGGCAGACTATGATGTAGTCTTAGACATGGATTGGTTGAGGAACCAGTATGCTAGAATAGACTGCCATGTTGGCAGAGTTGTTTTCAGTGTTCCAGGCGAGCCAGAGTTTTCATTTTCCAGAGGCGCGGTGGAGCCATCCTCCCCAGTGTTACGGATGGCAGTAGCAGCAGTACAGTTACCCCGGATGGATGAAGAGTTTCCAGATGTCTTCCCAGAGGAACTTCCAGGGATGCCGCCAGAGAGGGAGATCGAGTTCACTATAGACTTGATCCCCGGAATAGCACCAGTATCAGAGCGAGTCTACAGAATAGCGCCTTCAGAGTTTGAGATTTTGTACAAGATGATTGAAGAACTCAGGACCAAGGGATTCATTTGTGCAAGTGGATCGCCTTGGAAAGCCCCGATGCTTCTTGTGAAAAAGAAGAATGGTACGTCCAGGTTATGTGTAGATTATCGTACCTTGAACTCAGTGACAATCAAGAACAGATACCCTCTCCCGAGGATAGATGACTTGTTTGATCAACTCAAAGGGGCTTCAGTATTCTCGAAGATAGACTTGCAGTCAGGTTACCACTAGATTAGAGTCAGAGAGCAGGACATCCCGAAGACAGCGTTTAGATCGAGATATGGGCATTGGGAGTTCCTTGTTATGCCCTTTGGAGCAACCAATGCGCCAGCTGTATTCATGGATATCATGAATCGCATTTTCATGTCTTACCTGGATCAGTTCGTGATCGTGTTCCTAGATGATATCCTGGTCTACAGCAAGAGCGAAGCTGAGCATGAGCAATATCTCAGAATCGTCCTTCAGACGCTTAGGGAGCACCTGTTGTACGCCAAGTTCAGTAAATACGAGTTCTGGCTCGATCGTATTTCGTACTTGGGTCACATCATTACTCGAGAAGGAGTGGAAGTGGATCCCCAGAAGATTGTGGCTATCGAGACTTGGCCTACAC
The DNA here is from genome assembly GCA_029216955.1 of Iris pallida. NCBI lineage: Eukaryota > Viridiplantae > Streptophyta > Magnoliopsida > Asparagales > Iridaceae > Iris > Iris pallida. The sequence continues at coordinate 3,161,560 of JANAVB010020398.1, read as the reverse complement.
CTAGTTCAGTGGCAGAGGTTCGCAGCTTCCTTGGATTGGCCGGCTACTACCGGCAATTCGTTTCAGATTTTGCAAGGATTTCAGCGCCGATGACCCAGTTGACCCGCAAGGATGTGCAGTTTGCTTGGACAGCAGAGTGCCAGGAATCATTTGAGAAGTTGAAGCGAGGCTTGATAACGGCTCCCATTCTCACACATCCAGATGGGACCGGAGGATTCACAGTTTATTGCGATGCTTCAGGCAGAGGATTGGGGTGTGTCTTGATGCAGCATAGAAAGGTAATATATTATACATCACGTCAACTTCGTGATCATGAGAAGAATTACCTGACCCACGACTTGGAGCTAGCAGCAGTAGTATTTGTACTTAAGCTTTGGCGGCACTACTTGTACGGTGATAGAGTAGAGATATTTACTGATTACAAGAGCCTGAAGTATGTTTTCACCCAGAATGACCTTAATATACGACAGAGAAGATGGCTCGAGCTACTGGTGGACTACGATGTGGATTTGCAGTATCACCCAGGGAAGGCCAACGTTGTAGCAGATGCGTTGAGCCGAAGAGCCGGAGTTTATTTTCTAACGGCGCAACCAGAGTTATTGGCAGATTTTTAGAAGATGGAAATTGAAGTGGTTCTTCCTACCAACGTGGCGTTGATGGCCAGCCTACAGGTTCAGTCCAGCATAGTTGAGAGGATCCGAATGGCGCAGTCTACAGATTCCAAGCTTCCGCGGCTCAGAGCAGAGTATGAGGCAGGAAGAAGGCCAGAGTTATGCATTCATGAAGATGGTACACTTCGACACGGCTCTCGTCTTTGTGTACCCAGTGGAGATATCAGACAGGAAGTCATGGCAGAAGCTCACAGTTCGCAGTATTCTATTCATCCCGGTGGCACGAAGATGTACCGTGATATCCGTCAGCACTTCTGGTGGAATGGCATAAAGAGGGAGATAGCCCGGTTTGTCTCTCGGTGTTTGGTTTGCCAGCAGGTTAAAGCTGAACATCAGAGGCCCGCTGGACTTCTTCAGCCCTTGCCGATTCCAGAATGGAAGTGGAAGCATATAACCATGGATTTTGTGACTGGATTGCCTAGATCCCCGGCTGGTCGAGATGCTATTTGGGTTATAGTTGACCGGCTCTAGAAGGTGGCTCATTTTCTTCCATTTAGAGTCGGGCAGTCAACGGCTCAGTTGGCAGAGATGTACCTTAGGCAGATTGTCAGGCTTCACGGTATGCCCGTCAGTATCACCTCGGACCGAGATTGAAGGTTTACGTCACACTTTTGGCGTAGCTTGCAAGAGAGTTTAGAAACTCGTCTCTAGTTTAGTTCGATATTTCATCCGCAGACAGATGGCCAGTCAGAGCGCACTATCCAGACTCTTGAAGACATGCTGAGATCTTGTACCCTCGACTTTGCTGGTTCATGGGAAGATCTCCTGCATCTTGTGGAATTCTCGTACAACAATAGTTTCCAGGCCAGTATCCAGATGGCTCCGTTCGAGGCTCTGTATGGTAGGAAGTGCAGATCTCCGCTAGCATAGGATGATGTCGGAGAAAGGCAGATGCTTGGTCCAGAGATGATTGCCCAGACAGTTGAAGTGGTCAGAAGAATCAGAGATCGTCTTCGAGTTGTCCAAGATCGCCAGTGGCATTGGGCCGATGCTCATCGACGTCCCTTAGAGTTTGCTATCGACGACCATGTATTCCTTAGGATCTCGTCTAACCGCGGCGTCATTTGCTTTGGCGTGCGGGGAAAGCTTAGTCCTAGGTATATAGGGCTGTTCGATATCCTGGAGCGAGTAGGAGATGTATCCTATCGTCTTGCTCTTTCGCTGTCGTTAAGTGAGATGCATGATGTATTCCATGTGTCCCAATTGCGACGGTACGTCCCAGACCCGAGCCACATCCTAGACCATTCGGAACTGGTTGTTGGTACCAACCTTTCGTATGAGGAGAGGCCCGTGTCTATATTGGACCGAAGAGAGAAGATACTCAAGAACAAGACTATTAGTTTAGTCCGTGTTCCTTGGGGTCATCACTCTCTAGGTGTCAACGTGGGAGCGTGAGGATGATATTCGATCGCGATATCCCTACCTGTTTGACTCGTAAGGTACAATGTCTTCCTTATGCCTTATGTTTTCTATCCCTTGCTTGTATGTATGATTGTCTGATTGCTTGCCTGGTTATAGCTTACCTGTGATTAATATAGCTTGTCCTTGTCTCTCTAGCCTCTTAATTAAATTTCGAGGACGGAATTCTTTTAAGGTGGATAGAGTTGTAACACCCTTATTCTGAATACGTATTTTATCAAGCTTGCATGTATTTCAGACCTGTATTTATTTTCTCGGATTTTGGCATGTACTTGTAATTGGCTTGACTTGCAGATTTTGGTTCTCGTAATTGGGTTTTACCTGGCTTGGTTTATTTTGTGGAGGAGAATTGGTTTGATTTGGTTTGGTTTGGTTTAACATGCATTGGAACACCTTAGCCTATGTTCAACCCTTATTCCACCACAACCCACCCTCTTTATTATCCCTACCTAACACTCTCTCTCCTCATTACTTCCCTCCATTAATTTCTTCTTCTTCTTCTTCCTTCCTCTACACAACACTCCACCCATAGGCAAGTGCACCTTGCCACCACATGAGAACCACATTTTATTTGTTCATTAGCTAGATTAGGCCATGGTGATCAACATTAGTGCTTGACATTTTGTGATTTGGAGTCTCCATTATTTTAGATCTAGGTTTTAACTATTTTCAGATTTACATGGTTTTGATCTATTTTGGTTGGATTTTTGTGGGTTTTGATGCTTCCATGTGGAAGAGAATTCAATTTTACTCAAGTTAGAACTTTGAAAATCTAGATTTGATTTTGATTTGACCAAAATATGAAGATTTGAACTTTGGTGTTCTTGAAGAGTTCCTCTCGGCCTGGAGTAGGAGACTGCAGCATGCGCTCTTTAGCGCAGTGCTGGACTGCGCATCCTTCTCTCGGCCTGCGCTCTTTAGCGCACCACCGACCGCGAAGCTTGCCCCATGGTGAACTGCGCTCAACCCCAGCGCACAGGGACTCTTGCGCAGTCTGCTCATGCGTACTTCACTCATGCGCAATCTGACTCATGCGCCATCCATCCCCGCGCACTTCACTTATGCACAATCTGACTCATGCGCCATCCATCCCCGCGCACTTCACTCATGCGCAATCTGACCCATGCTTCATCCCTCCCGCGTACTTCACTCATGCGCAATCTGACCCCTGCGCCAACCAGCTCAGCGCGAGCCGACTTCTGCGCAGCTCACTCCTGCGCAGTTGGCCCCCTAGCGCTCTTGACTCCTGCGCAACCCGACCCCAGGGACCCTTGTGTAATCTATCCAATCATGGAGATTTGGTTTTATTTTTCCTTAAGCTTGGCTCTTCTATAGCCCTGTATATTGATATTTTATTAGATATTTTACGCCCATTTTATATCCTTACGCCTTTTGTCATGAACTTGATTTTACTTAATATGTTTGGAATGACTATTGTACATGGCATGGTATGACAAGGAACTAGCATAACACGACAGTGACCCGTAGTGGTGCACTCCTGACATGACCAACCTGACATGATAGTGGCCCATCGTGGCGCACTCCTGACAAGTACCCTGACATGATTTATCTTGATGATGTTGCGACGGCTAACTTGACTCGTATAATCAACTTGACACCGTGGGTGTTCCTGCTTGCTTGCTTGTGTAATCCACTTGTCTTGTCATGCATCATGTCTAGGATGTGACTCCTTGGTTCCCACGGTCAGGGATTCATACTGATAAGGATTAGGCTAATGACTAGATCAAACTATAGTTCATGGAGAATTTCCAGTCACAGGCAATCTCGTTATCTGGGCGCTCTTAATTGGACTTGTAGCTTGCCGACGAGTAGAGCACATTTCCAGTGCACTGTCATGTGTTGCACCCTCTAAGTCACCTAAGGGTATATCATCTCCGGGGCGATGTACCCAACCATACTCTCAACCCACGGAAGGATAACTGGATGGTCTGCAGGGCTTGGGACTGGAAAATTCTCACTTGCATCTTGTTAGTAATTAGGCTTGTGATAACCCTAGTTAGTTAAAGTAGTAAGCCATAGTATTTTGCTTGGCCGCTTGTGAATGGATGATGTCTAGTCCTGTCTAAGTGTTGTCTAGTTCCTGTACCCTGGTACTCCTGAGCATGATTGTTTTACTTAACAATAAATGGATAGGGACAAGTGCTATTCAGGCGAAGGGTTACAACCCCGGTCCTCGTTTGGTTTACGGGTTGTAATCTGGCTCCCGGAGTAGTCTCGTACCCCTAGTCGTTTATTGTCCTGCTGTACTTTTATTACTTATACTTTTCTTCCAGATTCTTATATTCTGATATGCTGGTTTTGTTCTTATTTCGTGGCCTCCTTTGTGGCACTTGCTCTTTCTGGGATTTGACCCAGCTGGTTTTGTGTGGCCAGATTTCGGAGCAGCTCTCGAGGATCTTCCGAACCTCCAGCCCGATGGTGGCGACTAGAAGGAACCCGGGCTACGAGTGGATTTTCTATTTTGTTTTGCTCACTCTATTATAAAGTTATTCTTTTGAGGCGTTTAGCCGACGAACACCTGTTAGCTCGATGCACTTTACTTACTGTCTGCCTACGGGCTGTAAACATGATTAACAAATTTTAGGGTTGATCATGTATGACTTAACTCTTGCTAGTCCCAGTATTTTGTACGACTAGCTTCATGATCAGCTGATATGTAATATTTGGGACGCCTTTTATTGTATATTTGGTGGTCAAACATCTTGTGATCATATTACTTGCTTGAGATTGAGACAATAGGCTTGACCATAAGAGACCGTTGGCTTGTAGTAAACCCTCATATCTAGACAGCCGTGACCGTATAGCGAGATGGACTTTATTTCAATATACGTAGCTGGCTATGTTCGCTCCCGCTCTCCAGTATTCTGGTTCTGGGGCGTGACATGGTTTAAGTGGTGGCCCATGCAGGTCCTGTCAATCAAGAAATTTGAGGGTTTACCGATAGATGTCTCAATCAGTATTCGCCCTTAATCTCCGCCCGTATTTTCAAATCCTTAAAATTCTTGCCCTGATTACATGCTTGTATCGTTGATCTGTCCTGGTCCTTCCTTATTGTTTCCCTGTGTCGTCTTCTTCAGCGACACTATACCTGACCTTGCCGATCAGCAAGGAGGAGCACCTTCCGTGGACCAGCAACAACCTGGAGATCAACCCCAGCATTCCGGAGTCGCCTCCAGAGTGATACCTACTGGAGGAGAACCCCCAGTTCGGCCCGTCCAGCCTGCGGAACTTGATGATGGCACCTTGGTAGGTCTCATCAGGACCTTGATAGCTTCTCAGGATCGTAGAGGAGACGCCTTGCCCCAGACTGGTTCTGGGGTGTGAAAATATCGTAGTTCGGTAATAGAATTACGAGCAGGCTCACCTCCAACTCACGGCCTCCCAAAACAACACTCTGACCCTTACAAACATCACTCACGAGGATAATGCCACCCCCGGTCGTGATCTTGTAAGTCCTGGGCAATAATTCAGCTATAATACCGTGTCTAATCGCAAAAATACTGATATGAAGCTATGCGAAGCACCAAAATCGAATAATGCAAAAGCTGGTCTGGAGTCGAGAAGAACCGAACCTGCGATCAGCTCTCCTATCACCTCTGAATCTCCAGCCGCCATGGCGAAAGCTCGCCCCGACTGGCCTCCTCTGGCCTGCTGCTGGTGCTGGGCGAACCTCTGCTGCTGTATCGGCAGGGCTGGTCCCCTCTGCTGGCCTGCTGGAGCTCTGACTGCTGCTCCCTGAGCTGCTCGTCCCATGCGGCACTCCCTCATCTGGTGGTCTGCTGAACCACACACTAGGCACTGGCCCAGCCTCTTTCGGCACTCATTGAAGACATGCCCGGGCTTTTTGCAGTAAGCACAACTAATACCCTGTCTCTGGCCCTGCTGGTGCCGCCTCGGCTACTGCTGCTGGTGAACTGGCCTTTGTTGGATCGGCTGCGGCTGGAACTGCCTCAGCTGCTGGTGCTGAAAGTGAGGCCTCTTGGCCTGGCCTCCGCTGCTGCTGCCCCCAAATGGGTCTCGCCCCCTCTTGAGCCTAAGCTCAAGATCATCCTTAGCAAATAAGGCTCCCGTCAAGATCTTCTTAAATGTGGCATCCCTGTTGCCCTTGGTCAAGGACTTGACCTCCTTGAGCAGACCCTTCCGGAACCTCTGGGCCTTCGCCGTCTCGCTCAAGCCCTCTACGAATCTGCCGAGGCAACCGAAATCCCTAGCATACTCCTCTACGGATAGGCTCCCCTGAACTAGGCTCTCGAACTGCGACTCCAAGGCTCTGAGCGCTGAATCTAGAAAGAACTTCTTCTTGAAGAAGCCCTTGAACTCCTCCCAGGTCTGCCCAGCTACCCTCACCCTGGGGTCTGACTGATACCAGGTGTGAGCAAGATCTCGCATCCGGCTAGCTGCTGCCTCAATCTGGAGATCTGCTGGTATCCGGGCCAGGCGGAAGATCTCCTCTGTATGCTCTATCCACTCATCAGCATATAGAATCCCCTCTGTCCCCAGGAAGTCTCTGGGGCTCATCTTCTGGAACTGCTCTATCCCCGGTGTCTTCGGCTGCTGAACCACTGGTCGAGCTGCAACCGTCGTAAGGGCCAACTCCATGCCCTTGTCCTGTCGGGCCTGTTGCCGGTCCATGAACTGCTGGAAGTATACGAACATCTGCGTCGCATCCACGTATCCTGTAGGCGGCGGCTGCTGGAAAGGCTCCTCTGCGATGACTGGGTCCTGCCTCCGAGCCGGTGGAAGTATATCCCCTGCTGCTGCTGCTGGAGCCTCAATACGAACAGAGGTGGCGGGAGCTGCAGTCTTCTGTCTCTGTTGAACTGGCTGAGAGGTAGCAGACCCCTTTACAGCATCCCCATGAATGGTTCGGTGCGACCGCGTCTCCACCATCCTGAAGATAGACCAAACAAGAGTATCAATTTCTGAGAAAGAAACGATATAACAAAGGCGGACAGTTAAAATTCAAAAGAATCGATTGACAGTAAGGATTTCGATGGAAATAAAAGGGTTTTTCCTAATGTGATTGAGTACCTTAAAAACTAATATCCTATATCCTACTGCAGGCTGTAGTGATACTCTGGTTCGAATACCACTATACTTTTAGTCTAGACCTGCATGGGCCACCACTAAAAACGTGTTACGACCCGCACCCACTGCGAGAGTACGAGAACGTAACAACGCCCAGCCTACGCCGCAGTGTCGGTGGTAGAACGCTGTCCTGGGTCTCAATGCATCGAAGAGTATAAGGCTAAACAGTTTATACTCCCCGAATGGGTGTGACATAGCAGAAAATAAACTCAATCACAATTAAGGAAGAAGAAGCACGATATGATATAGAACTCAAGGAAAATATAGATGATCAAAAGAGTCTAAGATAACATCTCAGCAAATATCCAGAATACAAGTCTCAGCTACTGAATATGAAAGAATATACAACCTAGATCTCAAAGACAGAAATAAAGTCTAACTACTAGTCTCAAGAGAACATAAATAAGATAAGGCCTAACTAAGCTAGTCTAGACAATAGGGGTAAAGTCCTCAGCTAGAGCTGGGTCCTCCTGAGAGTCCAGCTCACAAGTGTCATCTAGGGCTGCTCCGTAGAAGGTATCCACACAGGCCTCCTCCTCGTCCTCTGTAATATTTTCAACAGGTCCAGTCAGGACAGGAGCGAGCACAGTATATCTCAACAGTTCATAGCAGGTTAGAAATTATAATCATGCAGTAAAGTAAGATACAGGTACTGAAGGAAATGCAGTATGTAAACAGAGAGAGAGCTGTAATAGAAATATCTACTATAAATAGAGACTAACAGTGGCTAGTGAGTCAGAGTACAATGTAGACATGTAAATGGCATAGAAGATTCTGATGCTACACTATGGAAAGATTCTGATGCTACACTACTTGGATAATATTCACATGTCTACTTCTACTCCCCCATACCCCCAATCAATACACAAGGATCCAACCAGGTTATGTTATGATTCCATGCAAAGGCCCCCGAAGGGTGGTACATAAAAGTCCCATAAATGGGGATTCTAGGAAACCCAATAAATGGGATAAGGATTCAAAGAAGACTCTGTGATCATAAAAGTACATGTCACAAGTGATCAATGAACCAATGAAGCATAGTGATACGCCATGTAAGTGAAACGCACAGAACATGTAGTACCCGATGCTCCCTGAAGGGATAACATCTCAAGAAGGGATCCATATAGTACTAATCCGTGTGACCAACGTGACAGTATCAAGTAAAGTAATTTAATGCAGAAAAATAATTCTAAGCAGGATATGAAATGATCAGAGAATGTACTCGCCTGGTATCTGAGTGTCTGGATGAAATGTACTGTCCGAGGAGAGGTGTCTGGCTCCTAATCAGAGCAGCACAAGTCTCAACAAGTCTAAAATGATAACAAGATACAATTCAATGCATTCTAAATGAATCTAGGTCAATCTAGGAAAAAGTCAACTCTTGGTCAACCTTGGTCAACCAAGAAGTCAAACCTAGGTCTACTATGGTCAAACTAGGTCAAACTAGGTCAAACAAGTCATTCTAGGTCTAACTAGTCTACATTAGTCTATACTAGGCTAAACTAGCTAACACATACCATTACAAGGCTGTATTACAATACAAATATATGGCTACCTACATACATATAGGCATATACATATACTCTATGTACACACATTCATGTTTATATTGCATTCCCATACATATTGACATATAACCCACACTATATATATAACACATTATATACATATATTACATATTCATATATAATATATATACATATATACATATATAGGCCACCTACCTAATATATATATATATATATATATACTATATACATTACATAGAGAGAGAGAGAGAGCATGTGTGTGTGTAGAGAGTGTCCTGTGGTGTGAACAGTGAGAGAGTGATGTGAGAGTATTAAAACTGTGTGTGTGTGTTATTGAGTGAGGGTGAGAGGAGTGGTTGTGTGTGATGATGAACAACAGTGTGTGTAGAGAGTGAGGGACAGTTGTGTGAGAGTGTAGTGAGGAATGTGTGTGTGTGTATACATATAAGTGAAGTCTAAATGTGTAAATGAGAAGAGTGCAATAAGTAGGGCTGTGTGAGAGTGTAGTGAACCAATATGTGTGGCATGTGAGGAGTAAACAGTGTGAGTGAACTGTGAGGGAATAAGAGGGTGTGTGTGTGAGTATATCATGATTTGTGTGTGTGTGTAATGGTGTGTGGAGTGTTTCAGTTTTCAGAAACTGGGAAGGGAACCCCATAACTGTTACTCATAACCAAACTCAGTTTTGAGGTTCATAGCAAAACAATCATAATCTCAGTAAGAATAAAAAAGGAAATCAATTTACTTGTTCTCAGATTTGCCTATTTCAGACTTTTTGAAACAGTCCATTTCATTCCACTCCCATTTCGAATTCAAAACTCAACAAAATCCTCCCAAATTTGACATATAGCTAGAATACTTGTAGGTAAACAACATTTGGGTATAAAATATGCAAATAACTTCATTCAATTAGGTTAAATGACTGCCAAACTTCAAATAGAAAAAACTGGGAAAATGCAGGAATATACATGTATCAGGTTTTTGGAAATTTGGAGAATTGATGAAGAAAATCACACTAAATATGAAAGCATTGGTTGGTAATGATGCTAGGGTTTGTGTACGTCTCATGTAGTGTAATTGTGTCCAACCAAGAGGACACAATGTGTCCAAACACTGTAAAACCAAATCAGTGCACAGTTAGGCACAAGCTCGTGCAGCCATGTCCAAATGAACTGGACACGACACAGAGTATGGGACACCTCGTGCTTACTAACCTAGGTAGACCACCTATAGGACTACACATTAGGCTAGATAACACGTGTCCAAGTCGTGTCAGTGTCCGATACGAAAGCCGTATCAGTGGCCAAAAAATACTGTACGCGTGTAGTATAAAACCCGTACACGAGCTCGTGCTCCCTCGATCCGACACGGGGACACATGAGACTTGACACACGTGGTGTCAGTCATAGCCCCGTTGTGTCCAGTGAGTGTCACATGTCCACGTATCCTACAGGGAAGAGATTGACCCCGAGTAGCAGAAAACGCAGCCCGTGTGCGCGCGCATGTGCATCCTCGTGTGCACGTGTCCAATTCATCACGACACGACACCAAATCCCCATCAGTCCACTGGAAACATGTAAGCAACATAAAAGCATGATTTTCTATTCAATTACTTTCACAAAAATAAATCGAAATGCCCATTGGGGCATTTCATCAAACACTTGCATACCTCACTGATACGTGTCCGATACGGACACGTACAGGACACGAAAATTCACAAACCCTATTCCTACAGGATCAGGACACCTAGGGCTAGGTATTTATGCAATTAAAACCTAATTTTAATGGGTGGATAGGAATATACCTATGTGTGTTCTTCAACACAAAAGCTCCTTCAATGTGGATCCCCAAAAGCCACCCAACTCCTTCAAATTGCTATAAAACTGAGATTAACAAGTTCCAACAGCAAGAAAATACTAATTAGAACCTATTGCAATTTGTTTGGATTAAAAAGGAGTTAAAATAGATTTTCTAGGAATTTATGAAGTTGGAAAAATACCTCTTTTTAAAACTTGTTCTTTTCTAAGGAGGCTTAACCTAATGGAAGAGGATATTTATAGGTGGGAATCCCTAGATTAGGTGTATGTGGCCGGCCAACTATGGGTTTGGGTTAGGGTTGCTAGTGGGTTGGGCTTTGGGCTCCTATGTGCCAAGTTATTTTAATCATTGGTTCAACCATAAGTCATGGCTTATGACTTAATATTCTAACTTGAGTCAAATAGCTAAACCATAGGTCAACTCTAGTCTAAGTAGGGTTGCATAACCTAACCAAGTCCAAACTCAACTAGAGTTAGCTCCTAGGTTAGTCTACCAAGGTCATTGCTAGTCAAAGTCAACCTAGTCAACCTTCATTCAAACAATTCCAAAATAAATTCTAAAAATTCCCATAAATTCAAATAACTATGATAAAAATACCCTCAAACTAGAAATATGGTAGTGACAACAGGATAAGGCTATTTGATTCCTAATTTCTGTAGACCATCCTTCTACTTAAAGGATTCGAACTGATTACATAGAAGCCTCATTGCCTCAATAGGATCTCCTAATGCCTGAGGAGCAGTAGATTGATTTGATGTATTAGGAGGTGGAACCATATGATAAGTACTACCCCCAACACTAGACTGACTTGGAGTATCCTGAGCTGGCATGGTAGCATTGAGAGGGGATTGTACCCCTAGGCTAGTATTGACAGGTGCAGATGATGCTATATATTCTTGGATTGGAATTGGATTCACAACCGGTGGAACAGTGTATTGAGCTATGATTACAGCACACATACTTGCATCTATTTCAGCCATGGTTTGCTAGTTAGCCTCTAAAGAAGCGATCCGCAGCTCCTAATTACCGGAGCTGGAAGCATCTTGTTCCTTATTAGTGACATAGGCAGTCACTTCTCTGGCCACTGGAGATGAACTAGTAAAAAAGATAGTCCGATCAGAGCTCTCGCTATCGGCATTAAAATCATGTAAGGAACTACCCCCGAGATGAGGAGTAGGAAGATTCTTTTGACCGATTGAGTCTTGGTCGAAAAGAAGATTCCTTTGAACGATTGAGTCTTGGTCGTAATCAAGATTCCTTTGACTGAGGACATATCCTAGACAAGGAGTAGGAAGATTCCTTTGATCGAGTAGGTCTCGGCCTCTTGACCTTATATTTTGGTAGACTCCTTCACCGGAGTCACGGATTCGATCAAGGTATTGCTAACTAGGATTGCAGGATGCATTACGTCTTGGATGTTTTCCACCCAGATCTTTAGGACGTCATATTGATCGAAACATACATCAATTCATCTTCGTCTGCCATAATGAGTTCAAGAGTACGAGTGTAGTTCAAACGATCGAAGACAGACCATTTAGCTGATTGACAGCAATATTTGATTACTACTTCATGGTGATGATTATAATGATGTTCCTAATGTGGTGTTATAGGTGGACGAGATGGTTCTATAATATTTTACTTTTGTATAAGAAGTTCACAGAGGTCAGTTACAGTAATAGGATAAGGAAAAGTCGAAGGAACATATTCCTTGATTATATTAGGAACATGGTTCTGGTTATTGAGATGCCTTATTCCCTGTGCGTGCAGAGAAGTACTGAGTTCATTGGCATAGGTGAGAGGATTCTTAATCGGAGAAGCCTTCACTGTGCGCAATTTAGTAGGTGGCGCAGATTGTGCTTGGTAGATTTGATGAAGTTTGTTCTGTTCTGCGCTAGTTAAGGTAGGTGCGCATGTCAGAGTTATGCGCCAACTAGTTGTTTGTCTGAAATACCCTCAGTTTTCTTTGCTTTGATCTTGATATACGCAATATAGGAAGATCCTGGCTCTAGCTTGATTGGCGCTAGCCAGCTTGATAAGAAGTAGGCAAGATGCCCTGTTGCACTGCACATACTGTTCTAGCTTGTTTTATGCGACACAAATGGACAGTAGGAAGTGGGCTTCGAGTAGAGTATAATTTCTTAGCATCGATTTGATTCGCTCTGCCAAGAGAAATAGAGTTCCTACTCTGAAGTGTTCTTGTATTGTTTGATACAGAGGCACAACTAGATGCACTTTATACCGAGTCCAGGACTGGTAAAAGATAAGTAAAGGCCATAGGGCACTTTCTTTTGTTCCGTGCAGGGGCAGAGATAGGTAATTTCTCCACCAAGTTCAGAATTGGAAGGAGTGAGGATTGGCCACAGGGTGCTTCTCTTTGTTCTGCACAGGGGCAGTGATAGGTAATTTCTCTACCAAGTTCAAAACTGGGAAGGAGTAAAGATTGGCCACAAGGCGCTTCCCTTTGTTTGGTACCGAGATAATATTTAGCACGTTTTGGAAGAGATGAGAGATAGCCATATAGCATTGTCCCTTGATTAGCGCCAAGGCAGTGGTTAGCGCATTCTCCACCAAGTTTAGAACTGGTAGAGATGCCCCAGAGTACTTCTCCTTGCTTTGCACGTGAGCTATGATTGGCGTACTGGAGGACTTTGGAGTCCATATGGCACGAGTCATCCTGTCTTTAGAGACAGCAGCACTAGATGAGCGCTTGGCACCCCCTACGCCAATCATGGCTTTGTAGGCAGTTTGGTCGACTTTCACGACCAAAGTCTTTTGTGTCGTGCCGACCGACGCAACATCACAATGAGATGTCACTTTCTCGTCAGAGGAGAAAGTCGTCCCCAGCAAAGTCGCCATTTTGTTTGTAAAAACAAAAGTTTGATTACAAACTAAGCAAGGTACAATAGTACAATTGATTTCTAGGAAAGTATTGTAAAATCCCTAAATTTCTACTATTTTTTTATTATTAAATTTGATGCCGATTTAAATATTTGTATTGTACGTCGTATAGTCGTATTATACGTCGCGCACGACGTTTTATTTTTCGTAATTGCTCGACGAGTGCGAATTGTGCGAGCGTACATATTTTTAGAAAAAACATTTTTCTTATTTTTATAGTTTCAAAATAATATATGTAATATTTAATTTAGCTATCAAAATTTCCTAAATTTATAATTTTATTTATGAAAAGCCTTTCAATTGGAATAAATAATATTATTCATGCATACATATATTTCATAAATATTTTGCTAGATTATTTTATATAAAAATGTAATTTTCTAGATTTATTAATATAAATATTTGATTATTTAAAAAGGTATTTAAAAATATTTATGATTTTCGAAATTATTATTATTGGTATTTTGAAAAATATATTTGGAAGATATTGTGGCAATTTAAATCTTGATTTGAATCTATGTATTTATTTAAATAGTTAAATAATTGAAATTTGATTTATTGATTTGATTTTAAACTAAGGGAATTTAATTAGATTTAAATTTGATTTGGATTTAGATTGATTGATTTTTAAATTAAATTAGAAAATATCTAAATTGGGTTTAAAGGAATCCTAATTCTTATCCAATTAGGAATTCTCACATCCTATAAATTGGCAGGTACTCCTCCAACTTTTTATTAATTCCTCCACAAAAATTCTCTACCACTACAACAATGTCGTACACCGTGTTTGTGTCCATCCAAATTCTTATTCCATATTTTATTTACATATACAGCTTCATCTTTTTCGTGTCGGACACCCCCGACATAATCAAATTCCTAAACCTATTCTAACCCTGTCTAGCCCCATCCTAGCTGAACCCCCATCATCCCATCACCACCTCTTCTCCGCCGCGCCCGTCTCCATAGAGTACCACAGACCATCCCGTACACCGACAGCACCCGTCCCCGGCCACCTGTTTTCGACACACCCCTGCTTCCTACGGCCTTCCGTCCAGCAACCCGGCCACCATCCACATCACAAAACCCAAACCACAACAACCACCGCGACCACGGCCACTGGCCGGAGACCCGACCAAACCCAGCCTCTTCTCAGCCCCTTCTCTCGACCGTCAGCCCAAACCACCACTGCCGCCGTAGACAACCACCCCCGGTCACCACGACCATCACCGCCATCGCCACCAATGACCACCACCACCGTCACCGGCGCCAACGTCGGCGACAATTGGAAAACCCCAATAGCAAATAAAATAAAAAGAAATAAACTACGACCACCACCCGTACCTCACCGTGTCCGTCGGAGAACCCTTGCCGTGCCTCCCCATACGCTGCCTCGCCATCCCCGTATCGTGTGACTCTCGTCGGAGAGCTCCACCGCTCGTCCAGCGCCGTCCGCTGGCCGACAACCTCATCCCGAGCCCTTGTCTCCCTCTCCTCCGCCTGACGAGCAAGCCCGCGACCGCCGGCACCCTCCGTCGCGCAGCCCCTCGTTGGCCGCCTGAAACCCCCTTACGAGCTCGACCGATCCCTCCGACTTCCCGTTTCCGAGGAACCGCCGTGCCCAAGCACCGTCCATCGGCGCCGGAGCCGCCCCCCCTCAGGCGAAAACCCTCTCGCCCTCCGGCCGCTCCGCCCTCATCTCCTCTCTCACCCTCCCTCATTCTTTCCTTAGCCGAATTCTTCTGCTCCTTTGTTTGTTTTTTTTTATCAATCTCTTTCTCTCCTCTCTTCCTTTCTTCTGACATGTTTTTGACTTTTGTGTTAGGTTGTGAAACGAATAGGAAATGTTAACATTAATAAATCCTTAGTATAATTATTATGATATTCTTATTATTATTAGTAAATAGCTATTTTATGGTTATTATTATTATTATTATTATTATTATTATTAATATTCTGTTTATTATTTTTATTATTATCTTTATTATTATTATTAACTTTATTATTATTATTAGTATCTCTTTGTTTTAAGAGGAACATCAATAATTCTGTTGTTGTGATTAAAAGGTATCAACATAAGTTATTTATATTATTAAATACTTATTTAGTGTTCATTAAAATATATGTATATGTTTTATATTAGTATGATAAATCAGTTTCCTAATATTTTCATATATTTTTCTAAAATTATTTTTACTAATAGTTTTCTATCTATAAAGTTCTTTTGTCGACTTAAGGAAATTTTAACTAATATATTCCTATCAAAAATCTTATTTTCTACAAACGTAGCGTTTCTACCGAAAACAATTTTCTCGACTTTAAAGAATTTATAAAGTATTTTTCCTATAAATATTTTGACTCATGAAAACTAGTTTTTAAGAATTATAAATATTTTCTAAAATTTGTATATATAATATTTATCAATTATCTCTTTGATTTTTCTCATGTCCGTATCCAAGTCCTATTGTTCCTATTTCTTCGCCCATTTCGAGACTACCTTATGTCGACCCTAACTAAGTTGACCGTCCTGGACTCGATGGAACTGTCCGTGCCACCACCCGAGGTCCCCTTGTATAGTTGTTGCACCGAAGTCGCAGTTCGTGCCATCTTGATCATCGCAGCACACAAGGCGCCCTATCAGGCAAGACACCTTGCCATTTGCTGTTTAATTATTTTAGCTCATATTTCATGCATGTTCATTATTTTCTTTATACAAAATAAACTGTGATACATGGCATAACTTGTTAAAATTTTCTGTTCAGTTTCTTGCTATGTATTATTTTCTACACATTAAACCTAGATTTAAGGGACCACCTTTGTGTGTTGCATTCATGGCCTTGACACGTTGTACCACAAATTTTTGTGTGTCGCATGTAGAACACGAAAGTACGTGATTGGTTGGCCACCAGTACGTACAAGCCGTATGATAGGAATAACCGCTAATAGAGATTGCATGCTAGTTTGACTTAGCGGTTACAGTGGTTTATGTTGTGGATACAACACAGTAGGCATTGGGCGGGGAGGACAATTCCTTAGCATATGGGATTCGATGCACTTCTCTTGTGATCCAGACTCTCCGCTGGAGATACGGGGTTGATGACCCATGATTACTGACGGCCACTGACGATTCTGCGGAACGTCATGCTCTTACTGATGGGGCCTCTGGTGCCCAAGAGAGGACTATGCCGATCCTATTCAGCCAGGGCCCATGCGTAGGAAGGATTGTTCTTAACTACATATCACATAGAACGGTAGGCTACCTTTATCCGTTAGGTACGAGTACTTTTGGTTTGGGTAACTGTATCTGACCGTGGCTTGGAACAATAACTTGTCGCGGATTAGTTCGTCACATCTTGTCCTTGTTTGGTTGTAGGTGTGACTTACTACTTCGATGAGAAGGTATTGAACCTTGTTGGGGTCCGGATACCATATTGGATTCATGGCATGGAAAGATACGTCACCGTGAATTAGTTTACCATCTCATGTCCTTGTTTGGTTGGGGGGATGGTACGCTCGTTCAGTAGGTGCGTATTGGACCATGTTATAATTCGATTTACTTATTTATTTGAGCAATATTTATTCAGTTTATATGGCATAATATTATGTGTCTTGTTACGTCCCTCTGAGGACCTGGTTATCTCTCCAGGTGTGTGCTATTGTCTTTCGCAGGTGTTCTAGCTCTAGCTGTGATCGTTGCTATTCTTCGAGGATGATTGCACTTGGACCGTCTTCGCTTCGCTCGCCACTCATTTCATTTTCTATGTACTTTTCCTAACTTGTTAGTAGTGGATTTGTCTCCGCCCAACATATTGTATCAAGACAATTTCATAGTTGATTATATGATATCTTCTATTCTTTTATTTTGTGTGGATGTGATTAGTTATGGTTCTACTGCATTTTATAGCTTGTGTTTATACGAGATTTCCATATATTGGAGTATACTTTGTATGAATACAGCTGGCATGTCTACGTTCCTAGTCCTACGTATTTTGGGACTGGGGCGTTATATGTTTTTGTGGTGGCCCATGCAGGTCCAAGATAAATTGTTTGGTTACTTTACCGTACCAAGCAATCCTGCGTATAGGATTAGAAGTCTAGGATCTCATCCACATACTTGACCTCTTTCCTTGATTTATCTACCGTTTGACTCATCAATTGCATCTTGCTTGCTTCCTTCCATCCCTATTCTTATCTTTCCTTCGTGCTTGCTAGAGATTGACCCTACTAGTTAGATGTCCCAAACACCCTTTGCTTAATTCTTTAAGTTGGGTAGAATACCCCATGACCTGGCACCCCCTTGACCATTAAAGGACTACCAATAGTATTATCTGGACCATAGAGACTAGAGGAATTTAACCCATTTGGTCAACCAAGCCTTGGTCAATAAACCCGAAGAATGGTAGTATAGGAATAACCAAGACTTAGATTCTTATGACTCGTAGACTAATCATAATTATTTTTAATCATCTACCATCGTGCCTATATTTTTACTATCTAGACTAATGATGCTAATATGGCCTAGTATTTGCAAGCTAATTCTTTATCAAGCTTAATCAAGGCATATGATATTGAGCGGCCGCTCACTAACGTATTGTCTACTCAGAACCGGTGCATGACGGTCTGATCAACCGAGTGCACTTTGGTTCGCTTTTGTCTATTATTTTACGTAGAAGGAACATAGTAAAACTTACCCTTAGAACCCCATCCACGACTGCCTTGACAATTCTTTTGAAATTATTCGATCGTCTTTGAATCCCGTATTCGTATTCGATAATGCCTCCTTCGAACTCTATATTGCTTTCGCCTTCACCTATTTTAGGAGGACGAAGGCGTTATACTAGAACTTCCTCTAGCCTTCCTATCGGCTATGACTATTCTCACTCGATGTTGCTATACCTTCATCCTAAACTACTCGACCCAATCAAGACCCTCTAATCGCTTAGTTAAAACGAATCTATTTCGTTCTCTTAATCGTGACCCTCATTCATTACCCATACCGTATTGTTTTCTACGATCTAGATCGCGATTTCTTACGATATGATTTTGTGAAAACATTGTCATCATCCCCATTGATACCCCCTTGTGTCCTCTCACCCCTACTAATTCTTAATTTCGAGGACGAAATTCTTTTAAGTTGGGTAGGATGTAAAATCCCTAAATTTCTACTATATTTTTATTATTAAATTTGATGCCGATTTAAATATTTGTATTGTACGTCGCATAGTCGTATTATACGTCGCGCACGACGTTTTATTTTTCGTAATTGCTCGACGAGTGCGATTATGTGCGAGCGTACATATTTTTAGAAAAAACATTTTTCTTATTTTTATAGTTTCAAAATAATACATGTAATATTTAATTTAGCTATCAAAATTTCCTAAATTTATAATTTTATTTATGAAAAGCCTTTTAATTGGAATAAATAATATTATTCATGCATACATATATTTAATAAATATTTTGCTAGGTTATTTTAAATAAAAATGTAATTTTCTAGATTTATTAATATAAATATTTAATTATTTAAAAAGGTATTTAAAAATATTTATGATTTTCGAAATTATTATTATTGGTATTTTGAAAAATATATTTGGAAGATATTGTGGCAATTTAAATCTTGATTTGAATCTATGTATTCATTTAAATAGTTAAATAATTGAAATTTGATTTATTGATTTGATTTTAAACTAAGGGAATTTAATTAGATTTAAATTTGATTTGGATTTAGATTGATTGATTTTTAAATTAAATTAGGAAATATCTAAATTGGGTTTAAAGGAATCCTAATTCTTATCCAATTGGGAATTTCCACATCCTATAAATAGGCAGGTACTCCTCCAACTTTTTATTTATTCCTCCATAAAAATTCTCCACCACTACAACAATGTCGTGCACCGTGTCTGTGTCCATCCAAATTCTTATTCCATATTTTATTTACATATACAGCTTCATCTTTTTCGTGTCGGACACCCCCGACATAATCAAATTCCTAAACCTATTCTAACCCTGTCCAGCCCCATCCTGGCCGAACCCCCATCATCCTATCACCACCTCTTCTACGCTGCGCCCGTCTCCATAGAGTACCACAGACCATCCCGTATACCGACAGCACCGTCCTCGACCACCTGTTCCGGACACACCCCTGCTTCCTACGGCCTCCCGTCCAGCAACTCGACCACCATTCACATCTCAAAACCCAAACCACAACAACCACTGCGGCCACGGCCACTGGCCGGAGACCCGACCAAACCCAGCCTCTTCTCAGCCCCTTCTCCCGACCGTCAGCCCAAACCACCACCGCCCCCGTAGACAACTACCCCCGGTCACCACGACCATCACCGCCATCGCCACCAATGACCACCACCACCGTCACCGGCGCCAACGCCGACGACAATTGGAAAACCCCAACAGCAAATAAAAGAAAAATAAATAAACTACGACCACCACCCTTACCTCACCGTGTCCGTCGAAGAACCCTCGTCGCGCCTTCCCATACGCTGCCTCGCCATCCCCGCAGCGTGCGACTCTCGCCGGAGAGCTCCACCGCTCGTCCAGCGCCGTCCGTCGGCCGACAACCTTATCCGAACCCTTGTCTCCCTCTCCACCGCCTGACGAGCAAGCCCGCAACCGCCGGCACCCTCCGCCGCGCAGCCCCTCGTTGGCCGTCTGAAACCCCCTTCCGAGCCCGACCGATCCCTCCGACTTTTCGTTCCCGAGGAACCGCCGCGCCCAAGCACCGTCCATCGGTGCCGGAGCCGCCCCCCAGGCGAAAACCCTCTCGCCCTCCGGCCGCTCCGCCCTCATCTCCTCTCTCACCCTCCCTCATTCTTTCCTTAGCCGAATTCTTCTGCTCATTTGTTTTTTTATCAATCTCTCTCTCTCTCCTCTCTTCCTTTCTTCTGACATGTTTTTGACTTTTGTGTTAGGTGGTGAAACGAATAGAAAATGTTAACATTAATAAATCCTTAGTAGAATTATTATTATGTTCTTATTATTATTAGTAAATAGCTATTTTATGGTTATTATTATTATGATTATTATTAATATTAATATTCTGTTTATTATTTTTATTATTATCTTTATTATTATTATTAACTTTATTATTATTATTAGTATCTCTTTGTTTTAAGAGGAACATCAACAATTCTGTTGTTGTGATTAAAAGGTATCAACATAAGTTATTTATTATTATTAAATACTTATTTAGTGTTCATTAAAATATATGTATATGTTTTATATTAGTATGATAAATCAGTTTCCTAATATTTTTATATATTTTTCTAAAATTATTTTTACTAATAGTTTTCTATCTATAAAGTTATTTTGTCGACTTAAGGAAATTTTAACTAATATATTCCTATCAAAAATCTTATTTTCTACAAACGTAGCGTTTCTGCCGAAAACGATTTTCTCGACTTTAAAGAATTTATAAAGTATTTTTCCTATAAATATTTTGACTCATGAAAACTAGTTTTTAAGAATTATAAATATTTTCTAAAATTTGTATATATAATATTTATCAATTATCTCTTTGATTTTTCTCCTGTCCGTATCCAAGTCCTATTGTTCCTATTTCTTCGCCCATTTCGAGACTACCTTATGTCGACCCTAACTAAGTTGACCGTCCTGGACCCGATGGAACTGTCCGTGCCACCACCCAAGGTCCCCTTGTATAGTTGTTGCACCGAAGTCACAGTTCGTGCCATCTTGATCATCGCAGCACACCAGACGCCCTATCAGGCAAGACACCTTGTCATTTGCTGTTTAATTATTTTAGCTCATATTTTATGCATGTTCATTATTTTCTTTATGCAAAATAAACTGTGATACGTGGCATAACCTGTTAGAATTTTCTGTTCAGTTTCTTGCTATATATTATTTTTTACACATTAAACCTAGATTTAAGGGACCACCTTTGTGTGTTGCATTCATGGCCTTGACACGTTGTACCACAAATTTGTGTGTGTCGCATGTAGAACACGAAAGTGCGTGATTGGTTGGCCACCAGTACGTACAAGCCGTACGATAGGAATAACCGCTAATAGAGATTGCATGCTAGTTTGACTTAGCGGTTATAGTGGTTTGTGTTGTGTATACAACACAGTAGGTATTGGGCGGGGAGGACAATTCCTTAGCGTATGGGCTTCGATGCACTTTCCTTGTGACCCGGACTCTCCGATGGAGATACGGGGTTGATGACCCATGATTACTGACGGCTACTGACGATTCTGCGGAACGTCATGCTCTTACTAATGGGGCCTCTGGTGCCCAAGAGGGGACTATGCCGATCCTATTCAGCCATGGCCCATGCGTAGGAAGAATTGTTCTTAACTACATATCACATAGAACGGTAGGCTACCTTTATCCGTTAGGTACGAGTACTTTTGGTTTGGGTACTTGTATCTGACCGTGGCCTGGAACAATAACTTGTCGCGGATTAGTTCGTCACATCTTATCCTTGTTTGGTTGTAGGTGTGACTTACTACTTCGATGAGAAGGTATTGAACCTTGTTGGGGTCCGGATACCATATTGGATTCATGGCATGGAAAGATATGTCACCGTGAATTAGTTTACCATCTCCTGTCCTTGTTTGGTTGGGGGGATGGTACGCTCGTTCAGTAGGTGCGTATTGGACCATGTTATAATTCGATTTACTTATTTATTTGAGCAATATTTATTCAGTTTATATGACATGATATTATGTGTCTTGTTACGTCCCTCTGAGGACCTGGTTATCTCTTCAGGTGTGTGCTATTGTCTTTTGCAGGTGTTCTAGCTCTAGCCGTGATCGTTGCTATTCTTCGAGGATGATTGCACTTGGATCGTCTTCGCTTCGCTCGCCACTCATTTCATTTTCTATGTACTTTTCCTTAATTATTGGTAGTGGATTTGTCTCCGCCCGATATATTGTATCAAGACAATTTCATAGTTGATTATATGATATCTTCTATTCTTTTATTTTGTGTGGATGAGATTAGTTATGGTTCTACTGCATTTTACAGCTTATGTATTTATACGAGATTTTCATATATTGGAGTATACTTTGTATGAATACAGCTGGCATGTCTACGTTCCTAGTCCTACGTATTTTGGGACTGGGGCGTTACAAGTATAACTATAGGAATCTGATCAGAAGACGATCACTTTATCCCTTGGACGCTATGATGTCGAAGAAGAAAGCCTTTGGAGAGTGCAGCAGCAAGTGCTCAAGAGATTATGATCATTAGTGATGCTTGTGAAGTGATTTAGAACTCTATTTATAGCGTTTAGAGATAATTGTAAAGTAGTTATCCTGATTGGCGCACACTGTAATTGGCACACCATTCATCCAATTGTGCGAACGGTTGGTTTAACTGCTTTAGAAATGTGGTGTTCTATGAAAAAGATGTGTTTGGTCGTAGACAGTGTCACGTAGACATTCTTCGAGATTAGTGGCATACGTGCCTTGTCATCCAACTGCTTCTGGATGATTTGATTGAATGACGCCTAGTCACAAATAGCACTTGGCATAATTTGATGATTAGCGCCCTCTGCTTCATTTAAATCTGTAAAATAATCACTACCTCGTGCCAAATGATAAATAACACGAGGCAGCTGTCAATCATGATTACCAAATCTGACATAATCTTCTCGAGCGTTGCGCTCGGGATTCAAAAAGATTTTCCTCGACTGACGTGTTTGTCATTCAATATGACTGGCGCCTGGGCTTCTCGAAGAAGCTTGCCACGTGGCATCACGAGCCATTCTTCTGAGTGTCATTTGATTCTGAGCGCCATTTGCTTTCTGAGCGTCATTTGCTTTTTAAGCGCCATTTGATTCTGAGCGCCATTTGTCCAGCGCCATCTGTTCTTTGTAGCACTTTTTAGCTTCTAAAGTGTGTTTTGAAATACCACTTTCGACGTGTAAATGCTAGGGGGTAATACGACTCATCGCACGTGAGGTATGCGACTGCTATCTTTCTATATTAGACCAGTATGGGATGGTTCCAGATTTTAAAAATGTTTACATTCTATAAGGCCAGCCAGAAAAAAGTAAGTAATACGAGTAGTAAGTTCTGATGTAGAGGCCAGACAAGTATGACACATGTGTCGCATAAGAGTGAATCCATAACATACCAATCTGTCTCCATAAAAGTAAGTGATGCTAGTAGTAAGTCCTAATGTAGAGGCCAGGCAAGTATGACGCATGTGTCACATAAGAGTGAATCCATAAAATATCAATCCATGTCTCCATCGTATCAAGAATCAAGTAGTACAGTATTATAGACCATAATCATAGAAATTATCAAATGATGGAAACTATCAGAGAATGTACTCGCATGAGGTCCTGAGCTGTAAACACAATCAGTATTCGAACTGGAGTCCAAGTGACCTATGTGTGAATTTTCATGTCAACGAGTGATTTTGAATCATAAAAATTCTTGACTAGCTCTATTTTAGGTTTCTAGGTCAATTCAACGTCATTAGGTTGAAACTAGGTCAATTCCTAAATCGGGTTCATTCTAGGTAGGCAGTATTGGTTAACTAATACCCACTTGGTTTAACCTATTTCTATATACCTATATACAAAACACATATAGACATACTTAAATTTTATATATATATATATATATATATATATATATATATATATATATATATATATATATAATATATATTTTAC
Organism: Iris pallida; assembly: GCA_029216955.1. Classification (NCBI taxonomy): domain Eukaryota; kingdom Viridiplantae; phylum Streptophyta; class Magnoliopsida; order Asparagales; family Iridaceae; genus Iris; species Iris pallida. Next base: position 3,137,456 of record JANAVB010020398.1, on the reverse strand, counting down.
TTATATTATATATATATATATATATATATATATATATATATATATATATATATATATATATATATATATATATATATATATATATATATATATATAATATAAGTAAAATATATATTTATATATATATATATATATATATATATATATATATATATATATATATATATATATATATATATATATATATATATATATTTATATATATAAAAAAAATATATATATATATACATATATATATATATATATATATATATATATACATATATATATATATATACATATATATATTTATATATATATATATATATATATATATAATATATATATATATATATATATATATAAATATATATATATATATATATATATATATATATATATATATATATATATATATATAATATAATATAATATAATATAATATAATATAAAATATATATATATATATATATAATATAATATAATATAATATAATATAATATAATATAATATATATTTTTTTCGAGATGCTCTAGGTTTTCTGCGGAGGCTCCCCGCGGGTGTCCCCCGCTTAGTCTTTCCTGCCCTTCCAGCAGAGTCGCCGCCCCAAGGTGTTTCCCTCCCTCTCCCCTCCCATCCTCCTTCCGTGCATCCGCTTCATGGCTTGGCTCCCTCGGGCCCCTCTGCGGGTGGTGCCTTGGCCGCCAAATCTATTGACCCTCCTAGGGCTGTCGCCTGACCCACCTCCGGCCGCCCCTCCATCCTCTCCCTTCCCGAAACTTCTGGTTTTCGGATCGTCCGCCCTCGGACATCCTACTATTCTTCCTGGTCCAGAACTGGTAGGCTCTATCTTGAGTGTAGCGGATCCAGTCGGACCAGATGTTTCAGGCTCTGCCGCCTTTGGTCACCCCCGGTGCCGGTAGGCTCTGTCCCTAGTGTAGCAGATCTCGCCGATCCTTTTGTCCGGAGGGCAGCGGGTGCTCTACCCCAGGTGTCTGTCTTGTCCCCTTGGGGGCTGCGACAGCTGTCTCTTCGTTTCCTCCACTGGCTCTTTCTTCGAGGCAGGCTGATGTTCAAATTTCAAACGCCCCCTTCAGTATTCTTCGCTTCCGGCGCACACTAATTTAGGTGGGCCTGGTCCACCTGTTTGGTGCAAGTCCTCTCAAGCCTATTAGGTGGCGCGCTCTTGGAAGCAATGCCCCCTACTGGTGCCCATCCCGATATTGTTGGCCTTGCGTTCTCCGAATTTGGTGCGCACCTTCATCAGCTGAGTGACGCGAACGGGATTGTGCCGTACTCGGTTGGTGCATGTTCTCACTCTGCGCTAGCAGGGTCCGCGCATCACAGTGCGCATGCCCCCCTTTTTTTAGGAAGCTCATGTTTCTTTCTCAGCCTCCCTTACCCCCCTCACGGTTACGCAACTTTTGCCCAGTCAGGCACTACCAACTGACCATTTGGCACTAGCACCAGTTCTTCCAGTTCGGGCCCACTATGGCGCTTACCCTTTGGAGCCTCCCTCCAAGTCTGTTACGAACGACGATCCCTCGCTTCACGCCTCGATAGTGGCCCTCTCTCCCGCTGCCCTGCTATCTGAAACTACTTCAGTACCGCATTCAACACTTTCTTTACTAGTACGACCCCTAACCTGTCCCCTCCCGGGAGTGATGCTCCTGATCCTACTGCGGTCGGCGCGGTCGTGCCACATTTTGGCCTTGTTCTCCCTACAGCACCATCTTTTAACCAGCCATCATTGGCGCCCCTACCTAACAACCCCTCCCGTCACAGTCTTATGTTGATAAACTCAGGCTGGATCGTGCAGCCAACCACTTCTTACTTATATCTGAAGTTGTGCTGCCATATATCAATCTCCCTGAAACGTCCGTCACTCATGAGATCACTGTGCCTTTCTTCCCCACTGAAATCTCATCCTTGTCCGCCACTTTCTCGCACACTTTTGTTCTTAAATTCTCCAGCGGTTGCCCGAAGCAGACGAGGGTACAGGAAGTAATAGCCAGCTGGGGCCTCACAACGGGGGATAGGGTTGCGCCTATGGATCCAAAACACATGTTCCTTCACCTCTCCTCGAAAAAAGATCACAAGATTGTTTGATGTAGAGGCACCGGCAGAATAGACTTGCACGTCATAAAAATTGTCAAATGGTCTACGGACTGCAACACTAAAGAAAATTTAGCGATCGTCTCGACGTAGGTCACCCTTCCGAATCTCCTCCTTATTTGTTTCGCCCCAACGGCGATGAAAAGGATTGCTAATTCCTTTAGGACGCTCGTGGCCATGGCAGAGGAAACACGAAACCTCTCCAAGGAAAATTATGCCAAAATCTGCATGGAACTTGATATTTTGAAGGATCTTCCCAACCATATCCAAATCGTTCTCGGCAATACGACCCACTCCCAACAGATTATATATAACAACAATATCATATACTATAAACATTGTCATTTGCGTGGCCACACCACCGAATATTATTTTCGTGTGCACCCAGAACTTAAGAAGAAAGCTATTCGTAAGAACGTCCCCCCTCAAACGAATAGGAAATCCCAGCAATCACACCAATCCCCCCTCCTACCTTTACCGAAATCCCACAACCGGTTTGAAGATAGTGCTGGAAACCCCTACTTTCAAGAACAAACGTCCCCAATAAGAGCCATCGTACCCTTCAAATCCTTAGCAATCAACCTTACCAACAAATTTGACATTCTCACCTTCCTCCTTCCAAAAGACTCTCAGGAGATGTTTATCTCCAATGCTCACATCCCGGGAGAGATTGCTGAGCATAGCGATGCTATTGAAGGACAGGCAGACAAAGCTGTTGTTCCTCTCACACCAGAGAACCTTTCGACATCAACAGGCAAAGCGGATCTCAATCTTCCCGACACGAAAGCACCTTCTACATCCTTGATCGATGCTGAAATCCGTGCTGAAGCTCTGGCTAACATAGGTCAAGCACCGGTGGCAAAGTTGTTGTTCCTCCCACACCAGAGAACCTTTCGGCATCAACAGGCGAAGCGGATCTCAATCTTCCCGACACGAAAGCACCTTCTACATCTTAGATCGATGCTGACATCCGTGTTGAAGCTCTGGCTAAAATAGGTCAAGCACTGGTGGCCAGGCTATAACAGGCCATCAACGCTAGCTTCTTCAGTACGAACAGTCACTTTGGAGAGCTGGCTGAAATAGTTGGTGAGGTCTACTTGCACCCATCAGAGGATGTAGCTATACACATCAATGACAGAACCTCTAAGGCGTACGAAAAAGAAGCAGCCACAACTAAAAAATAAAAAAATAAGCTAAAGAGGCAACGGCCATAACCACCAGGTCAGCCGTGAAACTATCCAAAACCCCCCTCCAAAGTAACTTAAATGCTTAACATCATTTCTTGGAATGTTAGGGGCCTCGCGAATAAACCCACATTGAGAAGATTAAACAACCTCAAGAAAATTCATAGAATTGACATCTTAGTGGTCATAGAACCTAAAATCCCTCAGGAGAAAATCAAGTTTATTCAGATAAAATTTGGCTTTCCATCTGCCATTGCGGGCAGCTACGACATCTGGATTCTCTTCGCGGCCGATGTGAAGCTCGACATCATACACGACTCGAGGCAGGCACTCTCATGTTAGGTGGAACACTCTATGCTCTATTCCCGTTCGCTCCTGTCCGCCGTTCTCGGCAGCTGCAATATCCTGTACCGCAAACATTTATGGGATGACCTGATGGACACCTATCAAAACCATATCAACCTCACATAGCTCCGTATTGGTGACTTCAACGCTATTACAAGCCAGGTAGAGAAGTTGGGTGGTCGACCCCCGCCACCGTCAACTATGAACGACTTCAACAACTTCATATTTAGTGCTCATCTGACTCCTCTCCAGTTTTTAGGCAGTACCTTCACTTAGTGTAACATACATGAACTCTCCAGTTTTTAGGCAGTGCCTTCACTTGGTCTAACATACAGGAAGGCGCTAGACGGTAATATTCTCGCCTTGACCGTGCCCTCATCAACGCTCAGTAGTCAGATATGGAGATCATTTCCAGTCTTTTGTACCTCAACATGATTGAATCGGATCACGCCCCTCTCCTAATAGAAATCAGCAACAAAACTAACCACATCAAGAAATACTTTTGTTTCCTCGACCACTGGAGCCATCACCTACAGTTCAAGAACATCGTCGCTATCGTATGGAGTGGCATTAACACCCTATACCCCTTCGTTCGTGTGGCAGACAAACTCAAAGCTACTAGAAAAGATCTGACTGCTTGGAGTAAGGAAGCTTTTAGCAACATCTTTCAGGTTATTCGTACTGCTGAAGACGACGTTACCCGTGCTGAGATTCTGTTTGCTAACAACAGATCCCCCACGAGCCATGCCTCCCACAACCTTACCAGAGTGCTGCTGAAGTTCAGACTTAAAGTAGAGACAGAATTCTGGAAACAGAAAGCTCAGCAGACATGGGACACTAAGGGCAACAAAAACTCGAGCTACTTCCACTCATGTGTTAAGGGGCACAGACAGCAGCTCTACTTCCACCAGATAGCGGACGAGGGCGGGCACATTATTAAAGACCAACGGGGCATCCAGTCTGTAGTGATTCATTTCTATTCCCAGCTGTTCACCAAAGAAATTATAACCAGGGGCGAAGAATTCCTCGCGGCGATCCCTCACTTGATCGAGGACAGCGATAACACCCAACTGCAGATCCCTCCTTCCGATCTAGAAGTAAAAGACGTTGTTTGGACGCTGAACGACCATAGTGCTCCTGGTCCTGACGAATTTACTGGCATCTTTTTTAGAGCTTGCTGGTGTAGAAGCATAGAAAAGGACGAGAAAAGCCTATGCGGCTCCAAACAGAAGGAGCCTCATGCGGCTCAGGAATCCTTCAGAACTTTATGCTGCTCAGAACTCCCCAACAGCTCCATGTGGCTTAGGCAAAGACACGTGGCCATACGCTGTCTGCTTCTACAGCTGGCCATAAAGTAGCCTTCCAATTAATTGCTCTGATGACAGCTCTGACACAATGAATGACATCTCTGACGCAATGAATGACAGCTCTAACATAAAGCTGAAATAATGATGGCGTGCTCCTTGGAAAAAGAAGAAAATCTTTTATAACTGGCAGGATCCGTCAAGCCCTAAAGCACCCCTATGCGGCTGCCTTCTTCATGCGCCTGCCTTCTTCATACGGCTGTCTTCTTTTTGCGGCTGCCTCCTTCATGTGGCTACCTCCTTCATGTGGCTGCCTTCTTCATACGGCTATCTCCTTCATGCGGCTGCCTCCTTCATGCGGCAGTCTCCTTCATGCGGCTGCCTCCTTTATGCGGCTGCCACCCTCATACGACTGCTACGTTCATGCGGCTAGGATCGTGGGGGCCACCCGTATGCGGTTCACTTAGAGACCGCACTCATACGGCTCTGTCAGAACATCCCACTCATGACAGTTGAGACACGTGGCGGTCCTCGCAACAGTTGAGACACGTGGCGTTCTTATCCCTCTCGGAATTATGGCTGCTAGCAAATCATAACAAACTCAGATTTGTTACAATCATAATAATTACCCAAATCAAATCAGATCAGACAAATCGAACACGTGGCAGGAGATCCGAGCCTATCATCACGAATTATGAAAATTCATGGCAATCAACATTAATTGCCCATAGGATTTGGTGCAATCCACATTAATTGCCCAGATTCGTTGCAATCAAGATTAATGGTCCAAATAATTGGCCGCCGATTTTTCCAGGGGGAATCATCGTAAACCCTAATGATCACACCCCCACCTCTATAAATAGCAAGGTGTCATTCCCTTGCAGGAAGAGGATTCCTGGACACCTGAAGACCGAGGAGACCTAGAGAAAAGAGAGCACAGAGAGAAAAATGCACGCACAGAAGAGTCTCCCCACTCATCCCGAGAGCATTTCTTTACCAGAGCCAAGGCTACGTTCGATCGTCCAAGGAGTAAGGCAGAGCTGCCGTCGCTTTCCCGAGCCTCTACCATCACCCCCCAGAATCAAAAATAAACAATCGTACTTAGATTGCTGTATCTAGGTTTTCGTCCCTAGGCTTTCTTCGTACGAGCGAGTTTGTATTATGAGTCTAAGTTCAGTCCTCTTATATAATTGTTCTGTACTTTTACAATTAATGGCAAACATGATGACGACTCTGCTGGGGACAACTTCTCCACGGCTAAGAAGTTGGTGACACAATCGGACGTGTAGAAGCATGAAAAAGAACATGATTGCCCATGCGGCTCAAAACAGAAAAACCTATTAGGTTCAAAAACAGACGATCTTCATCCGGCTCAAGAGCATCATGCGGTTCAAAAGTCACCAACTTGGACATGAGGCTCAAGCAACACCACGTGGCCTTCTGCGGTTCGCTTCTACAATTGGCCATTAAGCAAAGGCCCTATTTAATGCTCTGACATAAAGGAGAACTGACAGCTCTGACATAAAGCTGCAATAATGACTCTGTCATAATGGTAGACTCCTAGGGAAATGAAAGAAATCTCTGACACAATCCATCAAACCCCAAAATCCTTCATGCGGCCTTGACACGTGAACAGTCACATGCGGCTCAGGAAGAGGTCAGACCCATGCGGCTCAGGCAGAGGCCACCTCATGCGACTCAGGCAGAGTCTACCCTATGCGGCTCACGAGGACTATCTTCATGCGGCTCACTGAGAAGCCACCCATCATGCGGTCGCCTACGCTCATGCGGCTCAGATCATCTCCATACGGTTCAAATGTTCAGAGGCCATGCCCAAGCAGCCTTGACATGTGGCCAGTCTTATGCGGGTCAGTAGGGAATAATCCTCATGCGGTTTGGATTTCCTAAGTGGCTCGCAGTTAAGACACATGGCAGAAGATTAGTTTTTCCTGTGTCCCTACAGCTAGCAGCATAATAATAGTGGGACACGTGGCATCAAATCGATCAAGATTCATCAATAAATCCCAACAACCAAGTTTAGTGCCATCCTCATAATTACTGGAATCAAATCAGATTATTTGCAATCATGCAAATTGAACACGTGGCGGGAGATCCGAGCTTGGCATAATAAATCATGAGGATTTATGGCAATCATCATTAATTGCCCACAGAGATTTGATGCAATCTACATTAATTAACTAGATTTGCTACAATCAGAATTAATGGCCCAGATTCATTGATCCTTAACCGCCGACTTATCGAGGAGGCTATCATTTGCAAACCCTAATGATCGCATCCCACTCCTATAAATAGCAAGGTGCCATTCCCTTGGGAAAAAAAGAAAGAATTTTGTAGAGCACCAGAGCACCTGGAGAGACCTGAAAAGAGAGCGCAGAGAGACAAAGGCACACGCAGAGGGCATCCTGAGAGCATTTCTTCCCCGAAGCCAAGGCTGCATCCGATCGTCCCAGGAGTAAGGCAGAGCTGCCGTCACTTTCCCGAGCCTCTACCGTTACCCCCCAGAATCTAAAACAAATAATTGTACTTAGATTACTGTACCTAGATTTTCGTCCCTAGGCTTTCTTTGTACAAGCGAGTTTGTATTGTGAAGTAAAAGTCCAGTCCTCCGATATAATTGTTCTGTTCTTTTATAATTCATGGCAAACATGATGGCGACTCTGCTAGGGACAAACTTCTCCATGGCTGAGAAGTTGATGACGCAATCGGATGCAGCCAAACTTGGCTCCACACAACAGAAGATGGTCGTCTGCTTCGACCAACAGGCGTTTAAAGAAATGCTCTCCGACGGGAGCGCTGGCCCGGTCCAGAAGCGAACCCGCACAAAGAAGGCTCGCAGGGAGTGGAGGCCAAAATCATTTGCTCCTCCCCAAGCTCTGGACGGAGTACTCTCTACTGCCCAAGATGGCGAAGGTAACTCTCATGCGGCCCCACTTCAAACCAGAGAGGACTCTGCTGTCCCCAAGTCCGACAGAGGAAAGCACTACGATGCTGGACTTGCAGGGGCAAAGAGTGATTTTATGTGCTCTAGGAAGAAGCCGAATAAAGGCACTAGCCGCAGGCTGAAGACTCATGCGGCCGAGATTGCCAGTCGCATGCATGATGTCCATGCGGTCGAAACTGCCAGCCAAATGCATAGCACTCATGCGGCCAAAATTTTCAGCCGCATGAAGAAGACTTATACGGCTGAGACTTCCAGCCGCATGAAGAAAGCCCATGCGGCTACGATTTCCAGCCGCATGAAGCCTGTTGATTCCAGCCGTATGTCGCCTGCTCCACGCGGCTCGGTCTTCGATCGTCTCTCCTATGGTCCTGATCTCTCGTATTCCCGAGAAAATATGCCTGACTCTCTCCAACACCACTTAGACTCTTCCAACTATGTGCCCTCACGCACTAGAGTGAAGAAGTCTAGGGCAGCGCGAGCTCAGTCCGTTGTCCCGACCTCTGACCATCCGAGCGTTCCACATACTGTTATGCGGGCCTCTGATGGAAATTTGTACAGAACCACTCGAGTCCAGCCCCCAGTGGCAAACGGACAGAGTGGTTCCCAAAAGTCTCCTAAAATCCAGGGAGCAAACATGGTCATTCCGGACCCATCTGACTTGCATAAGGCTATCCTCCATAAGCGCAAGGAAAGAGAGGGGGCCTCGGGGTGCAAAGAGTCCTCCCACGGACGTCACTGCACCCAAGTCATCGTCAACTACTGTTGCAATAACGCGATAGTACGAGAAGACCGACAGTCCGTCTTCCAAAGACTACAACAACCATGTTCAGAGGATGAGGCACTTTCCGTCGTCTCCTGCAACTCTGCTCAGAAAATCCCAGCCGATGGGAGAGGGAAGAAAATAAACGTTTCCAGTCCGAAGATTTCAACCACTATGACTAAGAGACTGTCGTCTAAACGGTTGCCCACCATCGGAGTTTTCTAAGTTACCCGTTCTAAGATGAAATCTGCTACAGTGGGAGATTCATCGCCCACAACACATGGGGTTACTGGAACTGGGGGTAGCACTCCTCCGAACCTCCACGACAATCCAATGTTCCAAGGAGATGATCCGGGGGAAACAACTCTCCCAATAGATGCAGCAGATCCCGACGTCCCTGAGGACATCCATAATTTCCAAGACGAGACAAACTCGGAAGCTGGGGGTACAATTCCTTCTGACTCCGAACCAGAGGAAAATATTCCCATATACCTCGATGACTTCTCGGTACAGGAATATAATTCAGAGGGCACGTCATCCACCGTCCTTTCCACTTCTACTCATGTGAGGACGATATTCATGACAAACGACGAACAAGATGGTCCCAGTGATCGCCAATACATCGACACTCTGGAGGCCATACTGCGCACTTTGGTCAAATCCGTGGACGAGATCAAAGTAGCCCTCCCTACTCTGCAAGGAGGGATGCCTTGCCAAACAAACTTGGGTCCCGCGGTCAATGCAGACTCGAACTCAGCGGTACCGAACCCGGGCAATAATCTTCCTAAAATGTCGGCTTCTACCACTGCAGACGAGGCCAGGGAGGCAAGAAGAGAGGTCCTGGAGCTCCGAGCCATGTTCCAGGCGCGAGAAAACTACCAAGACCTCAGGATACGACAACAGTATCCCGCTGCGTGGAGAGATGTTCCCTTCCCACAAAAGTATAAACCATTCCACATCAATCCATATGAAGGAAAGACCTTTGCAAGTCGGTACATCACTTACTTCGAGGTCACCATCGACCATTTGCCCCATGACGATGCCATCCTTATATGATTATTCATCGAGGCATTGGAAGGGGTCGCCTTCGACTGGCACCGTAACCTGCCAGACAACTGCATCCACTCCTTCGCCAGCTTCAAGCACATGTTCTTGGAGAGATTTTACGAAGTAGGACAGGACAGCACAATGTCCACCCTCATGGACGTCGTTCAAGGGGAGAAAGAGCTGACAAGAAACTATATTGAGCGATTCTGCCAAACCGCCATGAAGTTGCCGTCCGATAATCCGAATTCCTCCTTAATTAAAATTTGCTAAAAGAGACTGCTTCCAACAATCAGCCTCTGGATGGGTGAAAGTCAATTCAAGGACTGGAAGACGTTTACCATCAGTGCCACTAGCGCCGAGGACAGGTTGAAGAAGGCTCGCCAACTAGGATTGTACATCTCGGAGGGAGAGGACAAGGGCAAGCGCCCTAATACCAACAACAACAATGGTGGTAACTCCTCCAACAATCGGAACAACAAGGGCAAGCAGGCTATGGTGGCCGACCAGCCCAGAAACCTGAGTCAAAATCGGCAGACAAGCAATGGCCGCAAATGACCTACTCCTTCGAAGACGGCCATGTCAAGCCCATCTTGGATATGCTCATACAAGGAGATAGAATTCAGCTCCCTCCACCAAGACGGAAACCTCGGTCGGCAGAAATAGAGAGCCCAAAGTACTGCCATTACCACCGCTACGTCTACCATGCTACACACGACTGCTACCAACTGAAGTGATACATCCAACATCTTATCGATTCGAAGGCTCTGGCCATTGATCTCGAGGAGGTAACCATAGCAGCCAATATGGTGTACGTGCAGTTTGGCAGCTTCCCTCCGACCGAGACTCAAGACGGCGTGATACCCATCCCTCGGGCGACAATGGAGATTGCTAACCTTCCACCTCCTCGAGATCAGGCTACTGGTCTAGTACCCCTTACCACGTCACGAGGGGAAGTCATGTGGGTCCATCCAGACTTGGTACCTGAGATGACTTAGTCTGCACCACTTTCCATTGGCAGGAAGAAGGGTTGAAAGGTCAGATCCTGCCGTACAATCTCGACAGATGTCGAAGAAACCACAGCTATCGTCACTCGGTCTGGTGCTCAATCCTAACCTACGCCAGATAACTCAACGGAAGAGCATCAGCCGACCACTACTGACACTCCGGGACCTTCCCAACCTCCGACGACCGACAAGCCTAGGCCGAAGGAGACTCGCTTTGACAAATCCCTCCAAAAAGAGGCACCTCATGGGCTGGAAAGGCCCTACAACTTTGACATCTTGGCGCAATTGGCCAATACACCCGCCAAATTATCATTCTACAAGCTCCTGAGACTCTCCAAGGATGTTTGCACGGCTTTGAGCGATGCACTCCAGAATGTTGACGCATATCTGGCTCAGGTCAACCTCACAGGAGAGAGCCCGCCTGCAGATCTCCAAGACAGCGCTTGCACAGGAGCGATGCCCAACATTGTCTTCACTCTATAGGATATGCTCATCAAAACCAATCTGCACGATCGTCCATTATATTACACTGGATACATCGGCGACGTAAAGGTGGATCGGATGCACATTGATCCTGGTTCTTCCATAAGCATCATCCCGAAGGGTCTGTTACATCATCTCCGTATTCCTATGCATCGCCTGATGCCAACAAGCACCGCCATCAGCGGTTTTAATTCGGACAGGAGCTACCCGATTGGGAAGATTCGCTTGAAGTGCCAAATTAGCGATCTTCAGTCAGAAGTGACCTGTTACGTCATAGATGCAGACACTTCCTACAATATCCTTTTGGGGCATCCTTGGATACATGATTACATGATCGTGCCTTCCACGTTGCACCAGTGCTTCAAATATGTCGATAAATACAGCTTCGTGAGGACATAATTTTTTGACATCGATCCCTTCAAAGGGGTCAAATCCTACTACTCAGACTTCTGCCTATACAAAAAGTCGAAGAGGCACCTTGGTGAAGGAGATGTGCAAGCTCGTACTGAGACGGCCACAGGATCAGAAGAACCTCTAACGATCCACCTCCAAGCTCGCAAACCTGGCAAGTCCGCACCCTTTACGGCCGCTCTGCATAAGGACGCAATTAGCCTCTCGGCACAAGAAGGGCAAATAATAATCCGGCTGCCAAGGTCCGGCAAAGTGCCAAGACCCACAACGGAGCCACTGACAATTAGACTGCCTAGAGTCGGCCAGCCACAAACGGAGAAGCTCAATCCCTCCGACAAGTCAATGACGATACGTCTTCCCAAAAAGAATCGTCACCCCGATGTAAAGTCTGGGGCTTCTAGCGAGCCAACCACTCCCCGCCCAGTATTGAGTACCAAACTGGGGGTCGCTACTCTGCCAACAAATCTACGTTCTGCTCCACCAGCAGAACCCCTGATGATCAAGTTGCCTAAGTCATCCTTTCAGTCTTCATTTATACAGGGGGTAGCCGAAGAAGAACCAGAACTGGCCAAGTATGTGGCCGCTCACACTGATGTTCCATCCGTAGATGATGTAATCCCGCTAGAAAAGATACCTTACTTCATCAATAAAGGGCTATCTTTGAACTACACCGAGCTTAATAAGCTTTGTACAATATATGCTATGGAACACGGTATAGGCGCTCACCTACACACACAGGTGATAAATGTTTACACCGCAAATCGGCTCACTCCCGCGGAAGACACGTACTGCATAATCGAGGGAGGGGATCATCCAATCATCTTCGATCGGAAGAATGATCCACAGCCCTTCACCATAGAAGAAGTCGATCTCGAATCGGACGCCGGAAGACTGCCTCTCTATCTATATAGCCCCCAATCCAAATATCTCATTCAAAAACAAGGGTATGATCTGGAGACCATGCCAGGTTTGAAGTACGGCACTGGTCGACGATTACCTTTAAAGTTGTCGGTCCCGGCTGGCAAACCACAGGACTACTACAACAAGACTCGATGCGGACTGGGGTGTGTTACGCCTACAACGACCCCTAAAAGCTCAGATGAGGAATACGACTGGCAGTCACACTCAACCGGATCACCAACTTCTTATTCGGATACCAGCATCGAGGATGTATTCAGGCAGGTCTTGTCTGTCAATATGGCGTTCGCTGATGCTTACGAAGCAGGTAAAGACTTTCCTGAACTCCTCGAATTAGAACCGTGGGCCCAACAGCTGTATGCGCAATGAGAGAAGCGGTTTGAACAAAGAGAGCCTCCTACTGAAGATGAGGTCATACAAGTGGATCTAGGCAGCGACTCTTCTCCAAAACCAATCTTTGTTAGTAAAAGCCTGACAGACGAAGAGCGAGAATCACTACTGGAACTCATCAAAAAATATATTGATGTGTTCGCCTGGAACTATGAAGACATGCCAGGGTTAAATCCCGATATTGCTCTTCACAAACTCAATATTCGGCCAGATGCAAAGCCAGTCAAACAACAACAACGACGCTTCCGCCCAGGCATCATAGATACAATCGAAGCTGAAGTCAACAAACTGATAGCCAGTGGCTTCATTCGTGAGGAGCAACATCCGGACTGGGTTGCCAACATAGTACCGATCCTCAAGAAGAATGGAAAGATTCAAATCTGTATCGATTTCTGCAATCTGAACGAGGCGTGCCCCAAAGATGTGTTCCCCCTCCCTATCACAGACATCATGATTGACAACACCTGCGGCTTCGAACGTATGTCGTTCATGGATGGCTTCTCGGGGTACAACCAAATTAAGATGTCTTTCGACGACGAAAAGCATACATCATTTCGAACACCAATAGGCACGTTCTGCTACACAGTCATGACTTTCGGTTTAAAGAACGCTGGCGCCACCTATCAGAGAGCTATGAGCATCATCTTTAGAAACTACTTGCACAAAACAGTGGAATGCTATGTTGACGACATCGCCGTCAAAAGCCGCTCTAAGGAAGATCATCTGCATGATCTAAGGACAGTGTTCGACCTAATGCGAGCACATAATTTGAAAATGAACCCCACGAAATCCTTCTTGGGCGTGTCCAGCGAGAAGTTCTTGGGTTTCATCATCAACTCCCAGGGTATCCACGTAGAACCTGAAAAGACGAAAGCAATCATGGAGATGGGTCCCCCGAGAAATCTTCGAGAACTCCGAGGCCACTAAGGGAGGTTAGCTTACATCAGGAGGTTCATTTCCAACCTCTTCGGGCGATGTCAGCCATTCACCCATCTCATGAAGAAGGACGTCTCATTCGTATCGGATGAAGAATGCCAGCGTGTCTTCGACAGCATCAAAGAATATTTGTCGAACCCTCCAGTCTTGGTGGCCCCGGTTGCTGGAAAACCATTCCTGCTCTATGTATAAGCAATAGAGCATTCCTTCGGTGCTCTGCTAGCACAAAATAATGATGCAGGCCATGAGCAAGCTATATATTACCTCAACCGTATGATGATTGGGCCAGAGCACCGATATACCATCGTAGAGAAGAAATGCCTCGCCCTGGTGTTCGCCATTCAAAAGAGGCGACACTATGTCACGGGGTAAACCATACATGTGATATCACGAGTCAACCCACTCAGGGTCCTCATGACTAAACCAGGGGTACTCAGCTCTCGCCTCACTACATGGGCAATATTATTGTCCCCCTACCATATGATCTTCGTCCCACAAAAGGCTGTTAAAGGTCAAGCTCTGGCAGACTTTTTAGCAGCCCACCCAGGCTCGGAGTCGGCTAGAATATATGAAGAAATCCTAGATGAGATCGTCGACTCGCATGCGGCCTCTCACGATGATATATGACGAATGTTCTTCGACGGCGCTTCGAGGACCGGACCCAAGGGCAACATCGTCGTCGGAGTTGTGCTAATTTCTCCTTCTGGACTGGTGATCAATCGCGCTTACTCCCTCATGGAACCGTGCTCTAACAATGTGGTCGAGTACAATGCTTTAGTCATTGGCCTCCAACTTGCAAGGGAGCTGGGGATAGAATATCTTGAAGTATATACCGATTCACAGCTAATCGTTAATCAGATTCGGGGTTCATACGAGGTTCGCTATGAAGATATGATCCCCTATCACCAAATAGCGATCAACATCATCTCGTCGTTCGAGGGATTCTTCATCGAACACGTTTCCAGACTCCAAAATATCGAAGCCGATGCCTTAGCAGGCCTTGCCGCTTCCCTAGCGGTTCTGAACTATACTCATCAATCGGTGAAAGTGATAGGCCATGAACTGGTCTGTCCCAAGAACAATGTTCAATTCGTGGCGAGTTATTCCGCTCAGACGATCTATAAAGTCCCAGACTGGAGACAACCATTCATTGACTTCGTAGTCTACGATATTCTGCCAGAGGACCCAAAGGAAGCCACCTCTATCAGAAGACGTTCTCTCAGATTCTTCTATGATACAGAGACAAAAATGCTGTATTGCCGATCCTACGATGGATTATTGCTTCGATGTCTGTCAAATACAGAAGCCAAGGAAGCTGTATGCGAAGCTCATGACGGTATCTGCGGGGCCCATCAGCCTGGCCCAAAATTGTAAGACTGTCTTCGCCGAATGGGCTACTACTGGCCCACGATGGTAGCAGATGCGATAGACTATGCAAAAAAGTGCAAAGCCTGCCAAGTCCACGCGGACTTCATCCACCAGCCATCTGAATTTCTACATCCGATAGTGGCATCCTGGCCGTTCGAAGCATAAGGAATGGATATCATCGGTCCGATCACTCCACCCTCTTCCCGAGGACATCGCTTCATAATCGCCATCACAGATTACTTCTCCAAATGGGCGAAAGCTGTTCCGCTTGCAGAAGTAAAGACTTTAAATGTGATCAGCTTCCTCAAGCATCACGTCATCTATCGCTTTGGACTGCCCCAAAGGATCATCCACGATAATAGTCCGCAGTTCGCAAGCCACGCCTTCTATCAGTTCTGCGACAAGCATCGCATCCAGAATATTGCTTCAACACCATACAACCCAGCGGCTAATGGTCTGGCTGAAGCATTCAACAAAACCATCATCAAGTTGCTCAAGAAGTTCGTGTCGTCCAACAAACGCGACTGGAATGAGAAGCTTGGCGAATGCTTATGGGCATACCGTACTACAGTCCGAACAGCAATAGGGAACACACCATTCTTCCTGGTGTACGGGAGTGAGGCAGTTCTCCAATTGGAGACTCAAATACCCTCGCTCCGCGTCGCTCTTACTTACCAATTGACGACGGATGATAACTACCGTCGACGGCTACAAGAGTTGGAGGCCTTAGATGAAAAGCGCCTCTTGGCTCAGCAACGAATCGAGCTATACCAAGCACGCATCTCCGGAGCCTTCAACAAGAAGGTTAAAATTAGAACATTCCAAGTGGGCGATCTCGTTCTGGCAGTTCGGAGGTCGATGGTTATGACTCACAAAATCGTCGGCAAATTCCAGCCAAAATATGAAGGGCCATTTATCATTGAGGCTGTATTCTCCAATGGTGCTTACCGCCTCGCAAAGCAAAATGGAGACTTGCTTATGTTGCACGTCAACGGCAAGTTCCTGAAGAAATATTATGTCTAAGCAACATTCATAAAATCCCAGATTATTGAGTTATGTACCCGCCGGTACCGCTGAACTCACATTCTCCGAATCCTAGATTATTGAGTTATGTACCCGCCGGTACCGCTGAACTCACATTCTCTGAATCCCAGATTATTGAGTTATGTACCCGCCGGTACCGATGAACTCACATTCTCCGAATCCCAGATTATTGAGTTATATACCCGCCGGTACCGCTGAACTCACATTCATAAAATCCCAGATTGCTGAGTTATGTACCCTCCGGTACCGCTGAACTCACATTCTCCAAATTCCAGATCGCCGAATCATGTACTCTTTCGTACCACTGAACTCATATGTCGACTCCAACTCTTCCAGATCATCGAGTTATGTACCCGCAGGTGCCTCTGAACTTATATTTCGGTCACTCTTTCAGATAGTAAGTCATATATGACCATACCTCTGAACTTATTTCTCTAAAAGAGCTCCTCCCTCATGATCCACTACCCGTACTCTCAGTGCACAAAAAGGGTAACAAATCCACAAAATTTCTAAAAGGACCACGTCGATGTTACCTCTGAGTCGTTTCACTTCCGCCAAAATCAAATCACCCCTCTACATAGAACTTCCATTTTCTCATTACCTCTGAGTCGTTTTATGTACCCCTTCATGGAGCCCACTCCTGCCATGTCCTCATTACCTCTGAGTGGGAAGGCTCCATCGAAGAAAACCTCATATTTGCCATGTCCTCATTACCTCTGAGTAAATATGTTGGTTCTCCCTCGACTTGTTATCTGTACCAAAAAAACCCCCAGGGTACGCCAAAGATAATAGGTCCACAAATGTCCTCTGTTGACCACAAATATCCTCTGTTGAGTCCACTCCTGCCATGTCCTCATTACCTCTGAGTAGGAAGACTCCGCGGTAAAACCCCCATACTTGCCATGTCCTCATTACCTCTGAGTAAGTGTGTTGGTTTTCTCTCTCGTCTTATTATCCGTATCCTGAACCAAGGTATGCCAAGGATAATAGGCCCACAAATGTCCTCTGTTGACTACAAATGTTGTACTAAGTACATGCACATCATTCCTCATCATGCCCCGGGAGCCGAGCTGCTCCATGGCATTCTTTCTTCCGATACCCGGAACGTCCATGACCACCTTACCGTGGAATTGTTCCAGGTATCCTCATCAAGCTTGTTATCCATACCTAAAACCCAGGTATGCCAAGGGTAACAGGTCTACAAATAGTCCCCCAGGCGGGGTAAACACCACCATAACACCACAAGCACAACAAGCAGTACAAATAAAGGGTAGAATAAAGCATACTCTTTTATTTGGAAGGCAAAAGTACTACATGTTCTAGGGACATCGTCCCACTCAAAGAAAGGAAAAGAACGAAAACAAAAAAGAAGAAGAAAAAAAGCCGTCTATGGTTCGGCGATACATAGTTCCAGGAAACGGTTCTTCACCAAGGTGGTCCCCCGTTCAAGCCGCTGCCTAGTTCGGTGCTCAGCCTCCTGGGACAACTGCTCTGCATCATCCAAGTACATGTGTGCCCGCCAGCCATCCTCCAGTTTCTTTAAGGAGAGCTCCAGGCCAGCAGAAGCTCGATTAACTCTGTTAGCCTCTTGGATAATTAGCCCCCTTTCGGTGCGAGCAGCCTCAAGCTCAGACTTCAGAAAAGCTAACTTCCTCTGAAGCTCAAGGATCTGTTCCCGCGTGTCAATGACCCCACGGGAGTCAGTCGCTTCCCGAGCCATAACATCTTCACTTTCGCGGCTCAACTAATCATATCGATCAGACAGATCGTGGAGGTCCTTCAGTATGGCCGGCCTGGTCTTATCCCGAGCAGCCCTTATCTTCTCTACAGTAGCCGTGAGGAAACCGTACTCCTGATCTATAGCAGCAGACAGATCAGCTTGCCGCAGCATATGAAGCTGGGCCACCAGCTGATCAGCCTCCAGCAATTTTGCCTCCAGAAGCGCAGCTACCCCTGCCCCACCGGAAAGAGTCTTAAGGATATCAATATGACCCTGGGCGCATTACCGGGCCAAGGCAAAAGAGGTCCCTCGTTCCACAGCAGCCGCTACCCCCCTCTTCAAGTGGCGATAGAAGCTGTCAACCACGTCCTGTGACGCTTCGTCCAGAACCTCTGTAGAGGACGGCGTCAAGGAAAGTGTGGCCGGAAGCGTCGAAGGAGGCGCGCTAGAACTTGCCACCAGAAAGACAAATTCCGAGCGAAAAGATGCGCGGATAGCGGCTAACTCCTCCTCCGCCACCCGAAGAGTCTGGACACTCAGCAGGGCAGAAAGGTCGACTCTCGGAACCGCCTGAGCAGAAGAGGATGCAAGGACCATTGTCCCCTGCCCGACACTGCTGCCACCTGACTTTCCGAACTTGAGACAGCGGGAGACCCCTCAAGACGAGCAGGAAGGGAAGGGGTACGCTCCTCTCCGCCAGTGTCCCTTCGGCAGAGCCTGTCTCAACAAAGTCCATCATCGGAACTGGAGAGGCAGGACCTGTATGTCCAAAGCAACAATCAATCGACGTAACTCGAAGGATGTGATGATAGAGCAGATAGGCCTCCTCGCAAGTTAAGATTTGGCTTATCTTACCAAGGGAGGAGCATTGAGGCTGCAGCTCGTTCGCAGCTGCCGTGGTCTCCTCACCTGTGACAACCCAGTTGAATTCAGCTAGTTTTTCTACCCTAGCCACCCAGGAAAGGGAGCCAGCCAGTTCAGCGTCACCCCGTTAAAATTCAACTGTCTCAAGGACAGGTGCAGTAGAGCCCCCGTCCCATTAGGTTGAGGCCTCAGCAATGTGGGACTCCTCGGCCGCCTCCGAAAGAACCCCAGCAGAAATGATAGCAGTACACATATCATCGACCAAAGTGGTTAGGGGCGGATCGACCTCAGCGGCCGATTCCCGAGAAACTGACTCCTCTGATGCCTACAAGAGTAAAGGGAAGTGCTTAGATCATAGTACAGAAAAAATGAAGGAGAAGATGACTATAATTTGAGTCACCTCAGAAGCAGCGTCAACATCCTCGATAAGTAACCGACAGGATCTAACAGCAGCTCATTTCATGGAATAAGTCATGTCGATATCAGCAGACTCACTCCTGCTCCACTTAAGCGAAGGACTAGGCACATCAGATGGCTGATCCGTCACCACTTCATCGAACGCAATGGGCGGTTGCTCCACCGCCACATCGTCTAGAGGAGGAAAAGAATCATCAGCACCCCGCTCGCCATCTTCTTCATCCGCAGTGGTCGACTCCGAGTCCGACACAGGAACCGTGTTCGCCCTCTGCTTTCTCATCTTCGACCCCTGGGGCTTCTCCGCCAAGCCAGTACCAACAATAAAACTGGTACAAGGGTCAAAATTAATCGGAAACCTGCTCGCAGTGACGTGGTAGAGAGCTGCTAAATACAAAATCTTCTCTGGCGTCTCAGCATCAGGAACCGAGAAACTAGTGCGGGTATGAGAAATATTATAATAAAGCTAGGCTATGATGCCATCCAGAACACTACCTTCAAAGCCCAGGCACGGGTTGGGACTCTCTAAGAACAGCTGGCTATACCCAAACTGGCGAGAGAATCGGCTGGGTAAGTAAGGTTCCATGTAGACGGTATTACGGATGCGGTATACTAAGTGCGAGGGACGAATGTTACGCAACCAAAGTAGCATCCTCTCAGGTAAGAGGAAAGGAGGCCCGATACCATCAACATGTACACTCTCCACCTCCTCAGCAAAAAAATAGGGAACAGATACGAAGAAATTATATCCATCCACCCTCGCCAGCGCCCTCCGACAGGCGGGCATAGTGTTCTACTCCGAGGACATCCAGCGATACTGGAAGATAAAAGCATCATCGTCAGTTACACCATCTTTTGGGCTAGGTCACATCAAAGATCGGCAGTGCATTAATAGCCACCCCATCAGATAGTGGTAAGGCAACTCGATTCGCTCAAAGTTCGTCGCTGTGTCACGGGCAATAACTTTGGATGAAAAAGTACGAAGGCCCCGGTGCATACTGCACACCATGGCCGAAAGAAGAGCCAGCCTAATCTCGAAGGCCAAATTTATGGCAGGAAGGATAAAATTTCGACTGATCCTCTCGATGGAACCAACTCCTCCTGAGACCACGCAATTTCGTAGCCATACCATCAAGAACCCTGCCAGGATTGCCTTCTCCGACAGCGGCTGGATATCCTGATAAAAATAATCAAAGGAATCAGTTTGACTCCCAAACGTGTCGCTCAAGGCCTTCGACTTCTTGGCAGTTAACACCAGATCCTGTATTTGCTCTCGGGTCAGAGGATTCCGGAGAGTAACTCGGCCTGAGGCACCTTGCTAAAAAAGGTGGGAGAGCCAAGCCCTAGTATGCAGAAGGTTCCCTTTCGAGTTACTATCCTTTTTGGTCGTCTGCTGACAGAAACTGTGATGACACAGTAACTCCTGATAGACAGCAATGAAACCTGGATGTCGTTGCTCCAAATCTTCGAACTCTTCGTTCGTCGGAATGTATACTTCAAACACTTCATTGTCCCAAGGCAGCCTAGAGACGACATACATCTCATGAAGAGCGAGACCCATCTCCCCTCCTGGCATGAAGAAGGTCCCCGTCCATTGGTTGTACATCTCTAAAAGAGCCATGAACAACCCCTTATTGATAGGTAGTCCGTGACATGTACCTCGGATGGCGTGGTAGAGACCAACCTCACGCAGGAAAGTCCCATATTCTCGTAAAATCCAACCGATCAAATTGGCCCACGAAGGGATGGGGCGTATCCAGTTCAAAAGGGAGAGCCGGCCAATGGGATAAGACCCTTTTCGAGCAAGTCGATTCAGAAAAGTGTCGGCTTGAGAGAATAAGAAATTGGGACCTTGCGCGTTTAAGAAGGTACCCGGGGCTAACCCCATCAGGGAGCAGCTGACCGGTTTCCTGCCCGCGTACGCTGACCTAACATGCTTATTGTAGTGGATGTTACCCACAATCATTTCCGACCGGCTCGGCGTCAAGGATTCCTGTATCCTCCTGTCCACCGGCAACATATTGAACCACACCAATAGGAAATGACACTCCATCTGGGGGATGTGGATCGCCCTCCTGGCAGAAATAAAATTCCAATTCTCGGATATATCCAATACCCGAGAGTTCTTCACAGTTAGGGCATCCCCGAAGAAAAATGTCGGCTTTAGGTACTTTTCCTCCAATCGCCCTGAGTTCAGTATGGCACAGAGGAAGCGAAGGGGCTGGTTCTTGATAAGAGCCAACCTCTCCTTAGGCTCGTTCTTGGGCAGTTGTTCTACCACCTGCCGAACTAGTTGGTCAAGTCGGACTCCTATAGCAAATTGGGCCTGACCCACCAGAGGTTCCCCCGCAGCATTAATTGGAAAATTTACTGAAAAGAGGACAAACGAAATATGTTAAAAAAGATGGACAAAGAGAACTGATAGGTGTTTTCAAGCTTATGCGGATCCAACTTAATGGAGCCTCATGCGGCCCAACTCAGAAAAACACTTATGCGGCTCCATCCAGCGAAGGTTCATGCGGCAGTGCTCTCATATGGCTCTCAGAGTTCGGATAAGTTCATGCGGCTCATGCGATAAACAAATTCGTATGAGTCTATACGGCCCAGTACAGCTTATGCGGCCCCGTTGGCGAAGTGCTTATGCGGCCATAGTAACAATTCTCATGCGGCTTGGACATGGAGCATACCCCATACGGCTCGGACACGAGACATACATACGGCACACATGAAGATGAGGGCTCGCGCATAAAGAGCATGAGACGTAACCACAACAGTTAGGGTTTCAAGCTCACGCAGTGTCCTTACCAGCAATGGTGGGGTGGACGTCGGAATGGACTACGGGCACGGTAGCTGGCGGAGGAGCTGCCACATTATCATTCGTCGCCGTAGTCGAAGTGGAAGCAGCTTTCTTAACCTTCACCGTCGCAGCCGACGAAGACGCCGCCTTCTTACCTTTCGCCGCAACAGTCTTCTTGGGAGCCATCGGCGATCGAAGAAGAGGATGACAATCGGGGCAAGAAAGGTTTGAATTGATAGAGAGAGTAAAGAAGTTTCTTCTCTTAATTCCTCTTATTTATAGGAGGATAAAAGAGGGGAGGGCACGAAGACCAATAACCGCTTCGGGTCATGTGGTACAGGCAAAATAAAAACCGACTCCTCGGATTTTGCTCCCTCTCTCATAAAGGAGATTCACCCAGGGCATAAAATCTAAAGATTTAATGAACCGACCCTTGGGATTCCCCCAAAAGACGGCTCTAAAACGAATTAAAGGCAATTAATGACACGCACATATGGCAGAGAGCCCATGCGGCTAGGAAATTTATGCGGCTGGACAGGCCATGCGGCAAAGAGGTTCATACGGCCAGAACATCCTATGCGGCCAGCGGAGCTCAAATAGCCATGCTTCTTATTCAAAGTATTTCAATTTTGCAAAGTGAAAACTTTGAAGGGGGTCTTATAGAAGCATAAAAAAGAACATGATTGCCCATGCGGCTCAAAACAGGAAAACCCATTCGGTTCAAAAACAGACGAGCTTCATGCGGCTCAAGAGCATCATGCGGTTCAAAAGTCACCAACTTGGACATGCGGCTCAAGCAACACCACGTGGCCTTCTGCGGTTCGCTTCTACAATTATCCATTAAGCAAATGCCTTATTTAATGCTCTGACATAAAGGAGAACTGACGGCTTTGACATAAAGCTGCAATAATGACTCTGTTATAATGGTAGACTCCTAGGGAAACGAAAGAAATCTCTGACATAATCCATCAAACCCAAAAATCCTTCATACGGCCTTGACACGTGGACAGTTGCATGCGGCTCAGACAGAGGACAGCCCTATGCGGCTCAGGCAGAGGCCACCTCATGCGGCTCAGGCAGAGTCTACCCTATGCGGCTCACGAGGACTATCTTCATGCAGCTCACTGAGAAGCCACCCATCATGCGGTCGCCTACGCTCATGCGGCTCAGATCATCTCCATACGGTTCAAATGTTCAGAGGCCACGCCCAAGAAGCCTTGACATGTGGCCAGTCTTATGTGGCTCAGTAGGGAACAATCCTCATACGGTTCAGATTTCCTAAGTGGCTCGCGGTTAAGACACGTGGCAGAAGATTAGTTTTTTCCGTGTCCCTACAGCTAGCAACATAATAATAGTGGGACATATGGCATCAAATCGATCAAGATTCATCAACAAATCCCAACAACTAGGTTTAGTGCCATCCTCATAATTACTGGAATCAAATCAGATCATTTGCAATCATACAAATTGAACACGTGGCGGGAGATCCGAGCTTGGCATAACAAATCATAAGGATTTATGGCAGTCATCATTAATTACCCACAGAGATTTGATGTAATCTACATTAATTACCTAGATTTGCTACAATCAGAATTAATGACCTAGATTCATTGATCCTTAATCGTCGACTTATCGAGGAGGCAATCATTTGCAAACCCTAATGATCGCATCCCACTCCTATAAATAGCAAGGTGCCATACCCTTGCGAAAAAAAGGAGAGGATTTTGGAGAGCACCAGAGCACCTGGAGAGACCTGAAAAGAGAGCGCAGAGAGACAAAGGCACACGCAGAGGACATCCTAAGAGCATTTCTTCCCCGGAGCCAAGGCTGCATCCGATCGTCCAAGGAGTAAGGCAGAGCTGCCGTCGCTTTCCCGAGCCTCTACCGTCACCCCCGAATCTAAAATAAACAATTGTACTTAGATTGCTGTACCTAGGTTTTCGTCCCTAGGCTTTATTTGTAAAAGCGAGTTTGTATTGTGAAGTAAAAGTCCAGTCGTCCGATATAATTGTTCTGTTCTTTTATAATTTATGGCAAACAGGACGCAGCCAAACCTGGCCCCACTCAACAAATTTACTACAAAAAAGTGTCTTTTTGGGACGACACTATAAGGAACACTAGTCTAAAGAGTCCTAAAAGTATAATTGTAGGGACGACTATATTTTTAGTAACAAACAGTTGTATTTTTTTAGGACAGATTGTGAAAATGGATCATTATTTGGGACTAATGGAAAGTTCTGTTCCAAATAATACATATTTTCGTCCCAAATAGGACGGCGGGAATACCACACATTTGGCGGCTAATTGCCAAAGTTATGGGGGGAAAGTTTACCTCCACGTGTTCCCATCGTAACCGTTCGATCGGATGGATTAATCCAGACCGTCCATCCCAAAATCATTCACAACTTATTCACCATTTGATCAAAACCAACCTAAATATCTCTCTCTCCGATCAAAAACTTTGGCTGCTACACTCCGTCCTTTGCTCTCTCTCTCTCTCTCTCTCTCTCTCTCCGACCTTTCAACGGTGCTCCAAACCCTCTCTCTCTTTCCCTTATCGCCACTTCGACCCCGAGCCAGGCCTCCGCCACCACCGCCCTTATCTCATCGGCGCCACCACTCCAACCACCTCTCTCTCTCTTTCATTCATCATCGTGATAGATTCTGAGAATGACCACTAGGTAAGAAGTTATTCTTCTATTTTTTAATCGGATCGATCTGATGTTCATTTGGTCTAGATTTTGAATAGGAAAGGGGGTTTTGCTTAGACCATACAAGGAAGAACTAATTAGGGCTCCATGGGATGAGACCTTACGGTTTGGTTCTGGTTGGAAATTTGGCTAGGGTTCTACCGGCGATGCACTTCTTTTTTCTTCTGTTGTGACTGCAGTTTCGATTGTAAGTCTTTTTCTTCTTTTTGTATTTTGCCCTTCAATAAAGCTTGAGTTTTGCATCAGCAAACTTATAATGATGCTCGAAGCAAAGTCTTCATGAACTTGTGTTAAGGTTTTTTGTACTGTATGGAGTATGGAAACTATGTAATATTGGGGTGACAAGAAACTGGTTGTAGTTTTGCTGGTTAAGATAATATTTTGGGTGGAGTATAACTCAGGTGATCTCGAGTTAGAGATCTACCAAAAAATATTTGTTTACCAGTAAGAGTGGTCCCCTTCCAGATTTATCCATTAACAATGCACCTATACAAGTCATTGGAAACTGTATCAGTATCGACCGTATCGGTATTGGATCGGGACATGCCAAACCGTATCAGTATCGGTTGTACCGGATCGGGTATCGGCCGATACTTTAAACCAAGGGCCATGAATAAAAGAATTCAGAAAAGTACCACAGAGTTATACCAAGAATAAGAAACTATTTCTGCCTTTTTTATTGGTATTTCTCTATATTAAGAAGTTGATATTAGAAAACAGAAATGGTCTAACCATCTTTTCCTATAATGTTAGATCTTTTAGAGGTGAGGTGATAAACTGATTACAACTTTGCCACAAGTATTTTTTTCCCACAAGTATTGATTTATTGCATCTCTAATTAACCGGGATGGTTGGGGTGGGGTAGAGATTGGTGGGGAGTATATTTTAACGTGGTCTTTTGAAATCTATTTAAACCCCCTCGTTTCAGCCTGAATTCACTCACACACCTAATTGGCTATTTGCAGCATTTGAAGGTTTGTATCTCTTCCTCTCCTTTCTGTCTTTTTAATATACTTCTCATGTTTCCTGCAAATTTGTTTTTATTTTGGTACCTACTTGTCTGGTCTTATGCCTTCCACCTGTGCTTTTTGGTTTGGCTGAATGCACAACATATATACCTGGTTTGAATACTTTTTTGCATATGAATCTGATCCACATTTCATTGTTCACATATACAGTTGTAATCTCCCAAATTAGCAAAGAATGAAACAACTAACTTACGATCCAACAGATGAAAATTTTGGGTTTTGCTGAAATAAGAGAATCTTTATAGGAAGTACTACTCTCACATTTGCATGACACACAATGACAAATACAGATGTATGAAACAAGAATGCACCTGACAAATATATATACCTTTCTCACTTTCACACCAAAGTCGAAAGTAATGCAAGTAGTTTTAGTTTTCTGCTTGTGTTTTGTTTGTGCAATAGCAGTCTCTCTGAAGAATACATACATATAAGGCCTCCGAGGTTCAAGAAAGGAGGAAATGATGTCAAGGTTGGTGATCAACACGGTCTATAATTCTGTGCCTTGCTCACCTTCTTCTTATTATTATTCTATTTGTGGTATGTGTCATGAACAGTCATGTGGCTTATTGGTGATGAAGTTGGGAAACTCAAATTTGTTGATTTTTTATTTGCATCTCATTAGTCAAATGGGATGACCATGACATCTAAAGTGAATAGTGAGTTCCAAACAAATGTTTCCTTTGGAGCTGAGATGCAAAAAAAATGATATTTTCTGGCATGACTAATACTTCGTGTAGGCATAGACTTTACCGACCAGAAGAGACATGTTTTTCTAGGTTTAAGTTCTCATTTTAGGAAGAATCTTGGAAGTGAATATGATGTTTGGGATGAAAAGAAAAATGTATCCACACATAGAACACACTAATACATAAGTTTTAGATTTTGGCAAGTTAAACCTCCAAGATGCAGTCTCCTTAGGTGCTGAATTCTGCTGACCTACAACTTAGCATGTTCCCTGCTAACTCAGTCTAATTGCTCACTCAGGGTTCAGACACTTTTGGAAAAAGCTTCTACATATAGAAAACATGGAGATCATGATGAACACTGTAGATATTCATTTGGATGGCACGCCATGGAATATTTATTGTTTCCTGCATTTATTTTATTTGAGGCCTTCCTCAAAGAGAGAGCAATTTTCTACCTTTCTTATATATGGAGAATTTAAAAGTTGATAAATCTCTTCCTTCTAATTCAACAATATTTCATCATAAGATTGCTCTATGTGAATCATTACTGAATAAGATGTCACAAGGCAATTGTTCCTCACAGTTGGAGTATATTTCGTATCTTGTGTACCATAATTTCCTTTTGGATATCAAATACATGTATATTTCGTATCTTGAGTATATTGCCACTGCCTCTTTTGCTGTAAAATATATAATCGAGAAGAACATTTCAGAGGTATTACTTCTCAAATTCTGGCTAGATTTGATCTTCATGCTGGGGAATTTTATTTTTAATTAAAATTTTGTTTTATTTTTAACTAAAACAGGCTATTACTTCTCAAATTCTGGATGGGATAATAAACAGGCTATTGTTTCATGAGGTGGCTATGGCAGGATATGGTGCATTCAACAAGGTTTCTCTACCAATAGCATGGTTTCCCTAGTAACTCTTCTCATTTAACACTTCAAAATGGTAAGAGTCATATATGAATTTTATGCTTATAAGGTGTTCGAGTTTATGCTTGTAAGGTCCTAGTTTCGTAGAATACTTTAATATTATCATAATAAATTCGACTTGTCTTTTTCACATACATAGTTAAGATTTGAATTTGTATCAGTGAATAATCCTTTAAGACACTAGTAAAAAATTATTTATGCTTCACCAAGGAGGGCTAACATCTGTCATAGTAGTTACTGATAATTTTAACTATTAATATTCAACTGAGAATTGTCATTGCTCCACTATGTGTTTGATGCTTCCCTTGATCTCAGTCATACACAAATATTGGAAGATTGATCAAAGCCCATTTTTGAATGGCTACCTTACTTACAAATAAAATGAATTGGCAAATACAGTAGACTTAATTCTTCTTTCTTATCACGTATGAAATAACTGGGAGTATATTTTGGTTGTTACGTGTGAATGGTAATTGTATGCATAATGCTATTTTAAATATCTGGTGCATATTCTTGGAGCTTTAAATTGAATACAGGAAAAATATGTGTAATACAGGAGATGGATTATCAGGAAGAGGCAAGGAATGGGCTCAGATTCAGGTAGTAGAATTTTTTTATTAATGGTTTGATTACATTCACCTGTGTTTGACAATAGTTTAACGTGCTCTCTTAATGCGTTATGCATTTAGTAGATCAAAATTGTCCGGTTAATACATCTGAGCATTTTAGAGATAAAAACATCTCTAAATTGGTGAAGGATTGGTCTCATATGTCTGGGTTAATATTACATGCCATCTTTATTTTCTTCTTTTGTTCGTTTCTTGAGATTGTGAGCAGGGAGGGCATGAACCTTGTGGACGATATGGAGGACAAGGTTGGCGGGAATGGCATGAATGATGCATGTGGCTGCAAGCGGCAAACATAGGGGCAACAATAGAAGCAAGGTGACAAAGGCTGGTAGGGATGAACCTAGACACCCCCACCCTAGTCCAGCTCCGCCCTTGTCGATCTCGAATAATGCCGGAATGGAAAACAACACTTATTTCATCGATCCCCTATATATTGTTATCTCGCAACCTCTCTTTGGATTCACTCCCCTCCCTCTAGTTAGCAAGCAACCCCCTTAGGAAGCTCCTAAGCTTTTGTTTTTCAATTTGTCTAAATTCATAATGGATACATTATGGTTGGTAACATCTTTGAATTAACAAAACAAAAAAAAAGGTGATTCGAACCCTTTGATAAACAATAGCCTACATATCAGCTCCAACGTTATGCCTTAAACCACTCGCCATCTCTCTTACAACATCCACAACTGGTTTATCAATTTGGAGTCACATTTTTGTGTCTCGAGAACGGTCTTGATATCCATGCATGCTTACTTTTTCTCATTTATTGGGTCTAATGTTGTCTTCTACATTGGAGTTTGGATCATGTCTGAACTTGGAGTAGTTTTGGAGATCTAACCGCCTAGGTTTTGAGTTCGGTTGGACAGTTTGGAGCTGCATATAAGTACTAGTTGGGAGACTGTGACCTCAAGATTTCTGCTTTATCATTAGAGCTCTGAATTTCTTCAGAGTGGCAGAGTATTTGTTTTATTTATTATCTTTCAATAGATTATATATTATAGAGTACATCTTCGACAACAATATATTATAGTACCTATCTTTACATGTTTGAGATTATTCTTTCACTTTGCAAATATCTTGTAGTTAATAGTTTTCATCTTTGAATAAGAAACTTTATGGTGGGCTCCAGGATGTTTTTATCCCAGACGTGTACTGAATGGACTAGACGTCGAGTTCTTGTCAAGGAATGGGTGGAGGTGCTTTAAAATTTCTTTTGGTTTGCATTAGTTCGATGGAAAGTGAGGAGAGGAGGAAAATGGAAGTTTTTCATGTAAAATGGTTCCATTTGTATAGTATTCGTTTGTCCTTTACTTTCACTCACTTCCTTAGCAACCAAGCATGACCTTTTATGTACTAATGACATGATCTGCACTAGAGTTAGCTCTGAGATTGATGTTTCCTATGTAGATGAAAAATTAGTTGAAGTAAATGACCTTTATCTGGTTTAGGTAAAAGTAGAAGTTTCTTTTAATAAAGATGTTATATTTTGTTAGATTCAAACACTTTTTAACTGTCATCTTTACATAGGGAATTGATGTTTTCTTTCATAACAGGTCGGAATGTACTACTTACTTTCTCAGCTTCTTGAATAAGGATTTTATCTGGGAATTTTCAACGAACCTCTGATGGGAAGTTAGCGTACTTGGGTATATTTTCTCCTCACTTTATACAACTCAAATATGATAGCAGGACTTGTAATACTTGCTTTCATAAATGTTTTTTTACTTAATTAAACTTATAATTTTAGGAGGTCTTTTATTCTTTACTTAAGAATGGAACGAAAAAGTCACCTTTTTTCATAAGCATGTTACATCTTGTTAAATGTGATAGGCAAGTGTATAATTTTTTTACTAAAAGCACATGGCTTCTCATGTATGTAGTGTGCTTACTCCGATGAATTCCACAATTGAGAAGTCTTCATGGTTGGGATCAGTTATTGTATTTTTTTAGCATAAGAACCCAATTTCAAGAAAGACGGTATTTTTTTCTGTTTTTTGGTGTTAAAAAAACTTAATGGGTCTCCACGAGGAGGAGAATAAATTTTGAAAATTTTATAAGTGTAGATTTTTGAGAGAGGTGGTGGGGAAGTTAGTACCTGATGAAGGTATATAATTGATTCACAACTTTTTCTTGTATCTTAAGTAAATACAAAATAATTTATGTAATTTTCTCTTAAAATTAACATGTAGTTGGATGACTATTTCTTTGGGTGGCGATATTCAATTAGATTTGATGTGTTATTTAATTAATTAATTGTCTCCAAATGCACATATAGCATGAAGCATGCTTATCTTAGTTTGATTATGAGCTTGTAGTGATCGTGTTTCCTTATTCCCCAGACTTCAGAAGGACAAAGTTACAAAGGCATTGACATGTTCCTTTTTTCTTTTTTATCATTTAAGGCTTCACATCATCTAAATAGTAAATACATTTGAAGCACTAGAAATTCTTTCAACACTAGTTTCCAGGCTATGCTGTCATTATAAAGTTGGATACTTATACTACAAGTAGTACTTATACCTTCGTAATAAAGTTCTCTATTTATATTGTAAGTAGTAAGCACTAGAAATGATTTGTGCTTGTAAAAGTTTAGATGTGATATTACCTTCAACTCAAGTTTACAACATGTTATTTGGCATATTTGTTTATCTTTTTTATGAAATTCTCTGAGTTTTCTACAAGAACTAGTTCATGTAGAGTAATGACACATGTAATGTTACTTCAGAGAATGCATCAGTATAAAAAGGCTTCTAAATGTTATAATCAATGTTTTATTTTTCTAAGGGTCGTCAATCTTTGTTCAAGTTCTTTTAGGATCAGATTATTTCTCTAGCACCTTTTCAGATGGATCTTTAGTGATATTTTGACTGGCACCACAAGTGTGGATTTAATTTACTTCTATGCACAATCAATAATGAATATCATGCTTTTTAATTAAGTAAATCATCTTCTCCATGTTGTGATCATGTGATTTCAAGAATACCATCGTCTCCATGATTGCCTACGCAGCTGGAATATGATTTTGGAAGCGACTGACGCATTAAGAAAGAGCGTTAGGAGTAAGAGGCGCGGCATAAGAAAGAGATTGAGGCGGTCAAGAATGAGCTTAGGACTGAACTCAAAGAGGATGTTATTGCAATGATTTTGGAGAATGATGTGTATAATGGTGCAGAATGCTGTGTGTGATGTTATGTTTTGTAACGGATGATGGTGTGTGATGTATTATGTTATATATGGAAATGTTGGTAAAGAATGGATTGATTTTGTAGTTGATGGTGTGTGTGATGAATTATGTTTTGGATTTATTTTGAAAATGTTGGCAAAGAATGCTTAATGCTAAGCATTTATGTTGTTTTTCAATTGAACATTAGAGTTATATATGAATTTTTTTTGTCTTTAACCTTGATATTAAGAATTTTTTGTATGGGAGCTCCGACATCGGGAGATACATCTGAGAACAAGCTTAAGTTTGACACACCTGATCATATGAATACTGTTATGTGTACTTAAATTGTATATTTTATGGCTGGAAAATGCAAATGGTAATGTCATAAGTGTTACTTTTGGGACAGTTATGTAATTGTCCTAGATATAAACGATATTCTTTTGTAACGCTAGCAAATTTGTTTACGACGGATGTTATTCGTCACAAACTCTTTTATTTTGGGACCGTTTTGTAAACCGTCGTAAACATGTAATAATTCAAACTCTTTTGGTACGGTTACATTTTTTGACCCTAAAACCAAATTAGGACGGTATTTTTTGTCCAAAAACTTTTTGCCATGCCACCCTAATAGCACTGTCACTTACCGTCCTAAAATTCGTCCCAAATCACAATTTAGGACTGATTTGGGTCTTTTTAAGACGTATTTTTGGGGTCCCAGAAAGACACTTTTTTTGTAGTGAAATGCTGGTCGCCCGGTTCGATCAGCAGGCGTTTGAAAAAATGCTCTCCGACGGGAGCGCTGGCCCGGTCCAGCGACAAACCCTCACGTAGAAGGCCCGCAGGGAGTGGAGGCCCAAATTATTCGCTCCTCCCCAAGCTCTCGAAGGAGTACTCTCTGTTGCCCAAGACGGCAAAAAAGACCCTCTTGCGGCCCCACTTCAGACCATAGAGGACTCTGATGTCCCCATGTCCGGCAGAGGAAATCACTATGATGCTGGACTTGCAGGGGCAAAGAGGAACTCTGTACGGTCTAAGAAGGAGCCGCATAGGGACGCCAGCCGCATGAAGACTCATGCGGCCACAGAAGCCTGCCGCATGCAGAAGACTCATGTGGCTAAAACTCTCAGCCGCATGATGGAAGCCCATGCGGCTACGACTGCCAACCACATGCAGACTCATACGGCCAAAACTCTCAGCCGCATGAAGGAAGCCCATGCGGCCACGACTGCCAACCGCATGCAGACAGCCTGCACGGCCACCGCTCATAGCCGCATACAGAAAGCTCATGCGACCACAAAGGATAGCCGCATGCAGACAGCCTGCATGGCCACCAATCCCAGCCGTATACCATCTGATCCATGCGGCTCACGTGCGGTCCTGACTCCGGATGCGCCTAAGAACATGTGCCAGACTCTCTGCGGCACCATTCAGAGTCTTCCTACTATACACTCTCGGGTGCTAGAGTGAAGAAGTCTAGGACAGCGCGGGCTCGGCGAGTTCAGTCAGCTGTCCCAACCTCTGACCATCCGAGCGCTCCGTTCACTGTTATGCAGGCCTCCGATGGAAAGTTGTATCGAACCACTCGAGTCCAGCCCCCGGCGACAAACGGACAGCGTGGTTCCCAAAAGTCTCCCGACAATCAGGGAGCAAACATGGTGCCAATACAGTAGGATGCTCGTGTTTCCCAGGCCCACAAATCGGGTGTAAAGGTGGCTGGGGACGCACCTGACTTACGTGACATGATCTGTCACAAGCGCAAAGAAAGAGAAGAAGCCTCGGTGTGGAGAGAGTCCTTCCCTGGACATCATTGCACTCAAGTCATTGTTAACTGCTGCTGCAGCAAGGCAACTACACAAGAGGAGTGGCGATCCGTCTTCCAACGACTGCAACACCCAAGCTTAGAAGACAAGGCACTTCTCGCTGCCTCCTGCAATTCTGCTCAGAGAATCCCAGGTAGCGGGAGGGGAAAGAAAATAAATGTCTCCAGCCCTAAAATCTCAACCAAGAA
Source organism: Iris pallida (assembly GCA_029216955.1). NCBI lineage: Eukaryota > Viridiplantae > Streptophyta > Magnoliopsida > Asparagales > Iridaceae > Iris > Iris pallida. Next base: position 3,104,247 of record JANAVB010020398.1, on the reverse strand, counting down.
ACTCTCTTCCAAACGGTTGTCCAAGACTGCCACAGAAGGAGTTTTCTAAGGTACTCGCTTGAAGACGAAATCTACCACGCTCGGAGATTCGTCATCCACATCTCGGGGAGGCGTTGGAGCTGGGGGTAGCACTCCTCCAAACATCCGCGATAACCCGGTGTTCCAAGAAGATAATCCATAGAAAACAATTTCCCCAACAGACGCAGCAGGTTTCGACGTCCCTGAGGACGTCCGCGACTCTCAAGACGAAGGTAATCATAGAGATGGGTCCCCCGAGAAATCTTCGTGAACTCTTAGGCCTTCAAGAAAGGCCGATCTATATCAGGAGGTTCATCTCTAACCTCTCCGGGCGATGTCAACCATTCACCCATCTCATGAAGAAAGGTATCTCCTTCGTATGGGACGAAGAATGCCAGTGCGCCTTCGATAGCATCAAAGAATATCTGATGAACCCTCCAGTCCTGGTGGCTCCGGTTGCTGAAAAACCATTTCTGCTCTATGTGCGAGCTATGGAGCATTCTCTCGGTGCTCTACTAGCACAAAACAATGATGCAGGCCATGAGCAAGCTATATATTACCTCAGCCGAATGATGATGGGGCCGGAGCATCGGTACGCTGTCGTAGAAAAAGAGTGTCTTGTTCTGGTGTTTGCCATTCAGAAGACGCGACACTACGTCACGGGACAAACCATCCATGTCGTATTAAGAGTCAACCCTCTCAGGGTCCTCATGACTAAGCCGGGCGCACTCAGCTCTCGCCTCGCTACCTGGGCGATATTACTGTCCCCTACCACATGATCATCGTTCCACAGAAAGCAGTTAAAGGTCAAGCTCTGGCAGACTTTTTAGCGGCTCATCCAGGTTCGGAGTCAACCAAAATAGACAAAGAGATACCAGACGAGGTCGCCAATTCAAATGCGGTCTCTCATGATACCATATGGCGAATGTTCTTCGACGGTGCTTCCAAAACGGGGCCCAAGGGCAATATCATCGCTGGAGTCGGAGTGGTGCTGATTTCTCCCTCCGGGCTGGTGATCAATCGGGCTTACTCCCTCACGGAGTCCTGCTCAAACAATGTGGCCGAGTACAATGCTTTGGTCATTAGCCTCCAACTTGCAAAGAAGCTGGGGGTAGAATACCTCGAAGCATATAGCGATTCCCAGCTAATCGTCAATCAGATTCGGGGTTCATACGAGGTTCGCCATGAAGACATGATCCCCTATCACCAAATAGCGATTGACATCATCTCTTCCTTGGAAGGGTTCTTCATAGAACATGTTCCCAGGCTCCAGAACATTGAAGCCGATGCCCTAGCAGGTCTCGCCGCTTCCTTAGCAGTTCTGAACCATACTCATCATCTGGTTGACATAATAGGCCGTGAGTTGGTCTGTCCCAGGAATAACATTCAATGTGTTGAGAGTCACTCCGCACTGGCAGTCGACGAAACATCAGACTGGAGACATCCATTCATTGACTTCGTAGTCTACGACATCCTGCCAGAGAATTCAAAGAAAGGCACTTCTATCAGAAGACGTTCCCTCAGATTCTTCTATGATACAGAGACAAAAATGCTGTATCGGCGATCATACGATGGATTAATGCTTCGGTGTCTGTCAAATACAAAAGCCAAAGAAGCCGTACGTGAAGCTCATGACGGCATCTGTGGGGCCCATCAGTATGGCCTGAAATTACAGGATCGCCTTCAACAAATGGGCTATTATTGGCCCACGATGGTCGCAGATGCAATAGACTATGCACGAAAATACAAAGCCTGTCAAGTCCACGCAGATTTCATCCACCAGCCATCCGAGTTTCTACATCTGACGATGGCGTCCTGGCCATTCGAAGCATGGGGAATGGACATCATTGGTCCGATCACTCCACCTTCGTCCAGAGGATATCGTTTCATACTCGCAATCACAGATTACTTCTCCAACTGGGCGAAAGCTGTTCCACTCACAGAATTCAAGACATCAAACGTGATCAGCTTCCTCAAGCATCACGTCATCTATCACTTTGGACTCCCCCGAAGGATCATCCACGACAACGATCCGCAGTTCGTAAGCCACGCCTTTTATCAGTTCTGCAACAAATACCAAATCCAGAATATTGCTTCAACACCATACAACCCAGCGGCTAATGGTCTGGCTGAAGCATTCAACAAAACAATCATCAAGCTTCTCAAGAAGTTCGTGTCATCAAACAAACGCGACTGGAATAAAAAGCTCGACGAATGCTTATGGGCGTACCGTACCACAGTACGAACGGCCACCGGAAACACACCATTCTCCTTGGTATACGGGAGTAAGGCAGTTCTCCCCTTGGAGACCCAAATCCCCGCACTCCGCGTCGCCCTCACCTATCAATTGACGACAGACGATAATCACCATCGTCGACTACAAGAGTTGGAGGCCCCAGACGAGAAGCGCCTGTTAGCTCAGCAACAAATTGAGCTGTATCAAGCCCGAATCTCCGGAGCTTTCAAAAAGAAGTTCAAAATTAGAACGTTTCAATTAGGCGATCTTGTTTTGGCAGTTTGGAGGCCGATGGTCATGACTCACAAGACCGCCGGCAAGTTTCAGCCAAAATGGGAAGGCCCGTTCATCATCGATGTTGTATTCTCTAATGGAGCTTACCGCCTCGCAAAGCAAAACGGAGACTTGCTCATGTTGTCCATCAACGGCAAGTTCCTAAAGAAGTATTATGTCTGAAATGACATACCACAAATGTCTCAGACTGTTGAGTTATGTACCCTTCGGTACCGCTGAACCAACAGTCTGCCTCCAAAATATCTCAGATTGTTGAGTTATGTACCCTCCGGTACCGCTGGACTCACATTCGACCTCCAAACATCTTAGATTATCGAGTCGTGTACCCCTTGGTACCACTGAACTCACCTACATTCATCCTCAAAATATCCCAGATTGTAGAGTTATGTACCCTCTGGTACCATGAACTTACATTCTGCTTCCGAATATTCCAGATTGCAGAGTTATGTACCCTCCGGTATCGCTGAACTCACATTCTGCCTCTAAATCTTCTATATTGTCGAGTTATGTACCCGCAGGTACCGCTGAACTCCCATCCTGGTCAATCTATATCGCATCTTTTGGGTAGTAAGTCACGTATGATCATACCTCTGAACTTTCTTCCTAAAAGAAGCTCCTTCCTCATGATCCACTACCTGCACTTCCAGTGCACAAAAACGGTAGCAGATCCACAAATTTTCTAAGACAACCATGTCGATGATACCGCTGAGTTGTTTCACTTCCATCAAAAACAAACCGTCCCCTCACATAGAACTTTCATGTCCTCATTACCTCTGAGTTGTTCTGTGCACCCCTTCTTGGAGCCCACTCCTGCCATGTCCTCATTACCTCTGAGTGGGAAGGCTCCATCGAAGAAACCCTCATATTTACCACGTCCTCATTACCTCTGAGTAAGTATGTTGGTTCTCTCTCAACTTATTATCCGTATCCAGAACCAGGGTACGCCAAGGATAATAGGTCCACAAAAAGTCTTCTATTGGGACATCTACTACAAGCAAAGAATAGAGCGAGTATGTTCTGTTCATTCAAAATCAGTTACATGACTACATCTCATGAGCAAGCCAGAAAAGTTCTCTATCGTTTTATTTAGACAAGAAAGGAAAAAGATTATATTGATGTCCAAAAAGAAGCGAAACACAAGCTACAGCTAAAGACAGACAAAAAAATCAAGACAAAAGATAGACATTTATGAGAGCCTACGAATCCTAATTGCGGGGGCGCATATACCAATCCCTCAACCATTTTTCATATGAAGGATCTACTTGAGCAAGATCCTCGTCCGGAGCAGGAGGGTCAGAACTCCCAATACTACCGCCGTCAGACTGGGGCTCCTCCTTTCCAGCAACTTCAATAGGCGCCAGCTCTCCTTTCTGTTCCTCCGTTTTTGGTATTACCTCCTCCTTAACGAGCGTTGACACTTGTTAGAAAGGAGGCAACAGCTCTTCCTTCACAATGATCTCAGCCTTCGGCAGGGTCACTGCAAGAATCAAAGATAAAAAGAAACGAAGTTAGAAGATGGTCAGAGCTTTATGCGGCACAGTCCAAAGTATGGCTTATGCGGTCTTGTTTGAGAAGGCTTCATGCGGTTCGATTCAGAAAGTCCTTATGTGGTTCGGTTCATAAAGTGCTTATGCAACCCTCATGCGGCTCGGACATAGGGTATACCCCCATGCGGTTCGGGAGGCACGCGCAGCACAGTATGCGAAGACGAAGAAGGCCCACGCATAAAATATGTGACATAGCCATAGTTCTGAGTTCATCCTTACCAGTAATAGTGGGGTGGACGTCAGGGTGCACTTCAGGCACCGTGGCCGACGAAGAAGCTGCTTTTTTGCCCTTCGCCACAGCAGAGACAACCTTGGAAGACTTGAAGGCCATCGTTGATCGAAGAAGAAGAAGAAGAAGAGGATGACAGTTAGGGCAAAGAAGTGCTTAAATTGGGAAGAAGAGTAAAGAGTTTCTCTCTCTAAATTACTCTTATTTATAGGAGGCCAAAGGGGAGACACGTGGATTGATGAGCGCTCCGGGTCTCGTGCTGCAGGCAAAATTGACTCCTAGGATTTCGTCCTCTCTCATAAAGGAGATTCATCAAAGCACAAAATTCAAATATTTAATGAACCGACTCTTGGAATTCCCCCAAAAGACGGCTCCAAATTATAACGAATCAAGAGCAATTAATGCCGCCTACGTGGCAAAGATGACAGTATGCGGCCAGAAGTGATCCATGCGGCTAGGCAGTCTATGCCGCTAAGAAGTCCATACGGCTAGGAAGTCCATACGGTCAGAATATCCTCTGCGACCAGAAGAGCTTATATATAGCCGTACTTCTTATTCAAATTATTTCAATTTTGCAAATTGAAAACTTTGAAGGAGGTCTTGTAGAAGCAAAGAAAAGGACGAGAAAAGCCTATGCGGCTCAGGAATCCTTCAGAACTTTATGCGGCTCGGAACTTGCCAACAGCTCCATGCGGCTCTGGCAAAGACACGTGGCCATACGCTGTCTGCTTCTATAGCTGGCCATAAAGCTGCCTCCCAATTAATTGCTCTGATGACAGCTCTGACACAATGAATAACAGCTCTGACGTAATGAATGACAGCTCTGACATAAAGCTGAAATAATGATGGCGTGCTCCTTGGGAAAAGAAGAAAATCTTTTATAACTGGCAGGATCCGTCAAGTCCCAAAGCACCCCTGTGCCGCCTTCTTCATGTGGCTGCCTTCTTCATGCGGCTGTCTTCTTCATGCACCCCTATGACGTCAAGTCCCAAAGCACCCCTATGCCGTCAAGTCCCAAAGCTGAAATAATGATGCCGCCTTCTTCATGTGGCTGCCTTCTTCATGCGGCTGTCTTCTTCATAAGGCTGCCTCCTTCATGCGGCTGCCTCCTTCATGCGGCTGCCTCCTTCAGACGGCTGTCTTCTTCATGCGGCTACCTCTTTCATGCGGCTGTCTCCTTCATGCGACTGCCTCCTTCATGCGGCTGCCACCATCATGCGGCTGCTACCTTCATGCGGCTAGGATCATGGGGGCCACCCGTATGCGGTTCACTTAGAGACCGCACTCGTGCGGCTCTGTCAGAATATCCCACTCACGACAGTTGAGACACGTAGCGGTCCTCGTAACAGTTGAGACACGTGGCATTCTTATCTCCCTCGAAATTATGGCTGCTAGTAAATCATAACAAACTCAGATTTGTTACAATCATCATAATTACCCAAATCAAATCAGATCAGACAAATCGAACACGTGGCAGGAGATCTGAGCCTATCATCATGAATTATGAAAATTCATGGCAATCAATATTAATTGCGCATAGGATTTGGTGCAATCCACATTATTTGTCCAGATTCGTTGCAATCAAGATTAATGGTCCAAATAATTGGCCGTCGACTTTTCAAGGGGGGAATCATCGCAAACCCTAATCACTACTAAAATATGCTCTAATAGCGACGTCGTTTAGCGACGGAAAGAAATTACGTCGCTAACTATATAATATAGCTACTCCTTCCTAATGACGTCGTAATGCGTCGCTAAATAGCGACGTTCAACGACACTAGATAAAGTATGTCGCTGAATAGCGACGTTCAGCGATATATTAAGAAAATATGTCGCTTATATTAAAATTATTGCGCCGGTTAGCGGCGTCCATTGTTGACATCGCTAACTTTTTTACTTAGGGCACAGGACTCCCTTTTCCCCCTCACTCGAAAAATCGAAACTCGAAAATTTTTCCCCCTCCCCCCCCCCCCCCCCGCGACTCTCTCCCCCGCGGTGACTCCCTCCCCCCCGACGACTCCCTCCCCCCCCCCGTCGAGCTCCTCCTCCTCTCCGGCGGTAAACCCAAACCTAATTCCTCCTCCTCCTTCTCTCCCCCACCCCCACACACACACACACACACACACACACACACACACACACACACTCACGGAGGGTGACACACGTACCAAGTATTTGTGGAAATGCCCAATAGGTCATTTATAGTCCTAATTTCAGTTTTGTGCATAAATGAGGGTAGGTTAGTCATGGTTAAGGTATCCCAATTGGTTTTTATATAGATTCCTATATATATATCTATGTATTTTTGACCCACAAGTCATGTATATATGTAAATATATATAAATTGGTATATATTTATGTATGTGGACTATTTTAGATAAAAGTTTATAAATATATAGTATGTGCGGTTGTGTCGTGTGTGAGAGTGAGAGAGGGGGAAGCATGGCAAGTGTCTTGGACATGTTTTGGGTTTTATAATTAGGTTTAATTTTGTTCAAACCCGATTCATATAATGGTTTTTATTAGGGGTGCAACTCGGACGGGCCAAACCCGAGCCCGATCGGGTAAACCCGTTAATGGGTTGGGTTAGGGTTGAAGATACTCGGGTTCGGATTTGGGTTAAAATATTTGAACCCGATCAAAAATTGGGTTGGGCTCGGGTTCATGTGTCGGGTTACCCGAAGAACCCGAAACCCGACTTTTATATATATATATATATATATATATATATATATATATATATATATATATATATATATATATATATATATAAACTTTTTTAATAAAAAGTTTAAATCCTAAATTTCTTCACTCAAACTCTTCAACTCCTTATCCTAAATCTTATTTCAGTTTGTATTTTGTAATGATCAAGACTTGATTGTTATTTGATTATGTGTCTAATATTACTTTTGTTTAAAATTATTTTAAATATTATATTAGAACCCGATAAACCCGATGTACCTGACCCAACCCGAGTTCAACCCGATCCTCCGGACTAGGTCGTGGGCTTCATATGTAGAACCCGAGGTCGGGTCGGGCTCGGGCTAGGCTTATGATTCACCGGGTTGTGCTCGGGTTGACCTCAAGCCCGACCCAACCCGCCCGAGTTGCACCCCTAGTTTTGATAGTTCACAATCGGACTAGTATAGTCTAGTGTGTTGACTTTATTATTATTATTATTATTATTATTATTATTATTATTTTTAATAATATGGTTGGCAATCAAAAGTAGCAATTAGCGGAGGTGGTCAGCAATATTAACTTTTTTCGTCGTCCCCTTTATCCGGTGAGCTAATTAATCTGATCACGTACGTTGTCCTTTGAAGCGTATCCTCTAAGAAAAATTGAGAGTAATTGGTTTTGAACAAAACCCAAGCTAGTAAGTCTACTACTGATATCGTCGATACCAATACTCATATGAATAGTCCGATACCGACTTCCATACCTATATGTTGTTGCTCAAGCAGTTTATAGCTACAAATGCGTAAGTGCAACATGAAAATCTCATCTGTTAAATATTATGTTACCTAAGAGCATCATTAGTAAGGGCAATTCATTACTACAGTGTATAGAGTATCCTAGAAGTGTAGGTATGATTGGTATATCGTATTACATAGAGTGTATAGAGTATCCTTTCGGTCTATAAGAGTTACTTCACTCACTTTGTCAAGACAAGTAAACTTTTTAAATGTTGACGGTATATATACCATCAACATTTGGTTTTGCCTTGTAGCTACAGGCAGTTGCCTGCATTTTGTCTTATAACTTGGCTTTTGGCCTGTGCTTGAGCAGTGTGGACTTCCAGGTTAGGTGGTTAGTTCATGATTAGCATTGTTTAGATATTAGTTTCATTTAAAGGGTTAGTTTAGATTAGGATATTAGTTTATGTTAGAAGGAATATGAGAGTTAGTGGATGTTAAAGTAGGATATTAATTTATTAGTTAGGATAGATAGTTTGAGTTAGGATACTGCTCAAGCACAGGCCAAAGGCCAAGTTATAGGATATTAATTTAAAAAGTTTTACCTTTCTTAACAAACTGGGTGAAGTAACTCTTCTAGACCCAAAGGGTCGATATTGGACAGTTAGGATGAGTATCAGAATCGGTATCAGATTAGTATCGACCGTATCGGTTTAGTATCGGTCTATCAGATATGCCACTTTCACACAAGACAGTTGTTTTAGTCCCAACACAGTTGTTTTTGTTTCTTCCTTCAAATTCTTTCTTTGTAATATGTGGAATGAATGAACAGTTTATGTTGCGCACCCATATCTAAACTGTCTTAACATTTATTCACTGACTGCAATGTGCATGTATCGATCTATCTTACAGAATTATCCTCAATTGGATATGAATATGAACTACTACTTACGAAATCGTTCGTGGATGTACAACCGTCATCCTGATGACATGTGCGATGTGCGAGATGAATTCATAGAGGGTATACAGCAGTTCCTGTAGTTTGCCAAGGCGTTCCCTCAGTACATAGAAGGTACCAAAATTAAGTGTCCGTGTGTGAGATGTCGCAACTTGAAATATCTCCAAAAGTGGAAGTCACGTATCATTTATACTCGAAGGGTTTCACGCCGAATTACTATCAGTGGAGCGCGCACGGAGAACTTGTGTCTTTAGCATCGGAGTATGAGTCTTATGTGGATGTCCACAACAACGCTGCTTACGATGATGGGTTGGTGAACATGATTTTTGACGCGGCGGGGCCTAGTTTTGATCCGGACGATCATGATGCACCTGAGGAGGCACCGAACGCCGATGCTGCACAGTTCATGGAGTTGCTGGAGAATGCAAGGACTCCATTGTATCCTGGTTGTGAGGATCATTCACCGTTGGTGGTGGTTACAAGACTGTTGAGCATTAAGTCAAATTTTAACATGTCGCAGGAATGCTACAACCGAGTGTTGGAGTTGATTATAGAGATCTTGCCGGAGGGTGCTAAGTTGCCTAAAGACTTCTACCGGTCTAAGAAGATGGTGAGATCGCTCTGGATGGGATATGATAAAATCGATCCTTGTCGCAATGGGTGCATGTTGTACTACAAAGACGACAAGGACGCAGATGTGTGCAGATTTTGTGGTGCTGATCGCTATAAGACAACTAGTACAGGAAGGTCTACCGGTGCAAGAAGACCGACCGATTCAATGTACTACTTGCCTTTAACGTCGCGGTTGCAAAGATTATTTATGGTGAAAGAGACGGTCGAAAATATGAGTTAGCACATACGAGAACAGATTGAAGGATTGTTGGATTACCCATCCGATGGAGAAGCGTGGAAGCACTTTGATCGAGTGTATCCTGATTTTGCTTCAGATCTGCGTAATATCAGGTTGGGGCTATTTTCTGACGGTTTTACTCCTTTTGGTATTTCGGGATCCTAGTATTCGTGCTGGCCTGTGATTGTCACTCCGTATAACCTACCGCCTTGGATGTGCATGAAGACTCAGTACATGTTTCTAACCGTTATAATTTCTGGTCCGAACAATCCCAAGAAGAACATTGATATGTACTTACAGCCTTTGATAGATGAGTTCAATCAGTTATGGGAAGTAGGCGCTAACATGTACGATATTTCCAGAAAGCAGAATTTTCAGATGAAGGCAACCCTTATGTGGACCATCAACGACTTTCCGGCCTATGGAATGTTATCTGGATGGAGCACTCATGGCCGTCTCTCATGTCCGTATTGCATAGACCGTAGTAAGGCTTTTCGCTTGAAACACGGAGGAAAACCGTGCTTCTGTGATTGTCATCGGTAATTTCTGCCAAAAGATCATCCGTTCAGAAGGAACAGAAATGCATTCCGTGCCGGCGTTGTAGAGAAGGGTGATCCACCGCCAATGTGGAGCGGAGCCACGATATGGGAGGAGGTTAGAGATTTTCCAAATGCTATCGAAGATCCTACAACTGGGTACAAGTGCGATGGATTTGGTAGAGATCATAACTGGACAAGGAGGAGCATATTCTGGGATCTGCCATACTGGAGTACCAATTTGATCAGACATAATCTTGATGTCATGCATATTGAGAAGAATGTGTTTGATAACATAATTAATACTGTGATGGATGTAAAGGGAAAAACGAAAGACAAATCCAGGGGCAGGTTGGACTTAGAAGAAATATACAAACGCCCTGCGTTGTATTTGATAGAGCAGAATGGAAAACAATTCCTGCCGAAGTCAATTTTTTTGCTGGACAAGGAGGATAAAGTGAGACTTTGTCGGTGGATCCAGGGCCTAAACTTTCCAGACGAATATGTGTCAAATCTGAGAAGATGTGTCAATCAAAAGGAAAACAAATTGACGGGTCTGAAGAGCCACGACTGTCACATATTCATGGAGAGGTTAATTCCGATTGCATTTTAGGAATTCTTACCGCAGACAGTTTGGGATCCATTGACGGAGCTTAGCATATTCTTCAGGGATCTTTGTTCTAAGAAATTGCTCGTTGATCGTCTAGAAAAGCAAGAGAAGGACATTACGGTAACACTGTACAATCTAGAGAGGGTGTTTCCTCCTAGATTCTTCGACTCTATGGAGCATTTGCCGATTCATCTATCCTATGAGGCACGTGTTGGTGGACCCATCGAATATCGATGGATGTACCCATTCGAGCGACATTTGAATCACCTAAAAAGAAAGGTGAAAAATAAGGCACGGGTCGAGGGTTCTATTTGTGAAGCCTATGTTCTCGAGGAGATTACAAACTTTTGTTCGATGTATTTCAAGCCTGATGTTGCAACTAATAGAACGAGAGCTTCCAGAAACGACGACGGAGATCATGAAAGTAATGATACAATACTGAAGGTATTCAATGCTCCAGGAAAGCCATCGGGTAAAATAAAGAAGAGATATCTGAACGATGATGAGCTAAGGGCTGCTCAGGTGTATGGATTACTCAACTACGACGAGAAAGAAGTAGAGAAACTGGAGGGGTAAGTAATTAATACGTGTATATTATTTTAATAGTGTTGACTATTATACTATTACATTAATTGAACGATGTTATTTTCAGCATATTTAATGATGATGTGAGGTCAGGTAGGCCACACATAACAGAAGAAGAACTAGAACAAGAAATGAGGTAATATTTTCTATCATGTTTGAGTGCATATGTAAGACTTGAGAACTCTATAATTACCTTTCTGTATATGCACTTGATTGAGAATGAGCTTAATTGCTTCTTTCGTGGTATTTACGTCGATCGTCCATACGCAAGACTTGAGAATGAGTCTATTAGAACGCTAGCCTAGGGACCAATTAATGCTGCAAAAATATGGCCAAGCTACTGTGTTAATGGGTTTAGGTTCAAGTCAACAACTTGCCCGATCAGAGACAACTTTGTGGATCTCGACTCCACCAAAAATAGCTGTTTGTGTATCAGATCTTTGAACTACAAAGATGTTGATGTGGGCAACGATTTCTATGGCGTGCTACGGGAAATCGTGGAGCTGACATATAGTTATGGAATAGAGCCTGCTAAGATTGTGTTATTCAGGTGTGATTGGTTCAATCCGATTGAAGGTCAAGGTTGGAAAGTAGACAAGCACGGTCTTGTTGATATAAACTATCGGCATCAATATCAAGCCTATGAACCATTTGTCCTATCAAGTCAGGCTCAGCTCGTGTACTTGTAAAGTTATCCTAAACGGGGAACAACAAGGTCGGACTGGTGGACAGTATGCAAGACCAAAGCTAGAAATACCTTTGAGGTTGACGATATAGCTTATCAAGAGGATGAACTACCTCTTGTAACAAATATTATAGAAGTGGACACGACGGAAGTTCCTCATTACACATCTAATTGTGTAGAAGAAGTAGAATTATCTGAAGAGGAAGATACAGATGAAAGTGAAGATGTAGAGGAGGAAGAAGAAGAAGAAGAAGAAGAAGAAGAAGAAGTAGATGAGCTAAACGAACTAGATGAATTTTCTGAAGAGGATTAAATCTGTACGTTTGTTTTATCATCATATTTGACACTTTAGTGACACTTCTATCATATAAATCTGTGACACTTCAGTGACACTTTTATCTGTGACTATGATATTTTTCAAAAATCTGTGATATCTATCATATAAATATGTTTTTTTGTTTTATTGTCATATGTTATTATCAGGTATGACTAGACCATCTGGACGACACGGAGGATTTTATATTAGCCAGTCCCGTCAGCCTCGGGCTCGGGATGGAGATTCCGTACCCTCATCCTCATCTCCAAGTACGCCATTGTACCGTTCTATTCCCGGTCCATTACCGGGACAGGGAAGTTCCAGCAGGTTGGCGACTCCTCCCTCGTTGTCTAGCCTTCCTGATCCCGCGTCCAGCATCCCTGATCCCCCGTCTAGCATTCCTCCTGCTGACAGCTCCATGAGGGGAGCCGACGCCGAGCATATGGAGGACGGCGATCAGATTGATTCTGTCCAGACAGGAGGTGAGAGCGACCCTCCATGCGCTCCCCCGGGTGAGACGCGTATGGAGATTTGGACGGACGGGCCTACGAAGTAAGTTAATTAATTAATATATATTTCTCAAATGATTATATGTACATATATATTCATGAAAATTATTATTGTATAGATATCGGCCTTCTGCAATACAGAAATAGCTGGGGCTATTTCTGAGGCAGAACTATGGTGGGCCTTGGATTAACTACTCAGATGCTCCCGCAGATAGGAAGGCCTTTTGGTTCGCCCACTTCAAGGTAAAAAATTTGTTTATTTTTAAATTTTAATAATCATTTGTGTATATTATACAACTTTTCTATTTTACTCCTTGTAGAGGACCTATTTCTATCTACCACACCGGCGACGAAGATCGAGGGCCAATTTTTTGCCGTCGCAGGCAAGCTCATCCGTGATGCGATCCACGACTAGAAGTCTCGTGATCGCTCCGGACAGCCGATCCATGGTTGGATCACGCCAGAGCAGTGGACTGCGATGAAGGCTAGATTCAGCGAGCCCAGGTACCAGGAGCGGTCTGACAAGGCCAAGGTAGCCCGGTCGAGCGCCGATAAGTGGTGTGGTGGCTCCATTCTGATGACGGAGCATTTTCGTGGTCTGGTACATTTTTTATGACGGACATTAATTTATATATAGTTCGATAGAATGTTTAATACTAATAATAGATAATATATTTTAACAGGTAAAAAAGGGTGAGGACCCGAACATGGTGACCGTCTTCCTGGTCACCCATCGGAGGGCTGGGGAGTTCATTGACGAGAGGGCGACGCAGGCATATGTACGTTCTATTCCTTATATTAATTGACTATAATTTAGAAAACAGGAAAATAGATATCAATATAGACTTTAGCAAACATTTATACGTTAGCAAACATATTCTAGGCCGAGTTTGTTCGGCTACAGGAGGAGGCGGCTGTTGCTGCTATTGCGCCAGCAGAGGGAGGGGCTGGTACTTCCTCCCAGCCGCCTACAGCTCCATCGCCGGACGACCTCTGGATGATCACCGTTGCCGGTCTTCAGAAGGGTACGTACTACGGTACGAGATCCTACGGCGCATATTTGGCTTCGGAGTTATCCCGGGCCCCCTCTGTCAGTGCGCAGTCTCCGGCTTCACCGGCATCGTCACGAGCTCAGGATATTTGTCGTCAGATCGACGAGCTGCGTCGCGAGTTACAGCAACAGATTTTTGATCACCTTACCGCAGAGCGACGATCCGACCCTCCGATGATCTCCGGACGATTTGATGCGGTCAAGCGTAGTATACAGGAGCTGATGAGTCTGCAGCAGGCTACAGCTGCCCGCTTGCACACGCTCACCGAGTCTACGCAGCGCACAGAGCGTAGACAGGTTGAGCTGGACCATTCGTAGAGGACCATGTCTGCCTCACTCACTCAGGTATCGGCTTCGCTTCAGGAGAGTACTCAGAGGATGGTGAGTACCCTTGCTGCGCATGGTGAGCGACTGCGAGAGCTGGAGCAGATACGTCCTCCCGGTCCATCGACGGCACCGACTCCAGACATTGCACTGCCTCCTACGGTGCAGCTCACACAGGAGTAGTATGAGTACATGCTATCCCAGATGCACGGCAGGGGTCCTCAGTGATCCAGTAGATTTTTTTATCATCTTTGTATTTATTGGCCCTATTGGCCCATTGACCGTTCTGTATATTGACTCTGTTGGACATGTATGTTTGTTGGACATGTATGTTGGTGATATTTAATTTGTTGGTATTTTCATTGAGTACATACATGATATTTAGTTGTAGACTGTTATAATGGGAGACTGTTATTTATCGATTAGATATAGACTGTTATGATGGGAGACTGTTAATTGTGATGATATCTGCGACGGGGATGACAAATATACCTACGGTGGGTTATAAGCGATGGTCTGATATACAAAGGAGGTGCTGCCCAAATTTTAAAAAATATAATGTGTATTTTTGTAATAATGTGTGTCTGTGTTTACAGTGTAAACACGGACACACAGCATAACACAAATACACATTATATTTTTTTAATTTTTTTCCAGTATTCTGCGATGGTTAGCGACGTATAGCAACGGATACCGACGGGAACAGGACGTCACGAAACATCACAAATTAGCGGCGGTACGTCGCCGCCTTGCTGACGTGGCAGGCATTGCCACGTCATCACATCGATAGAACAAAACGTCGCTACAATGTCGTACTACGTCGCTAAGTTTGCAACGTAACTATCTGGTTGCTCGACGTCGCTAACTTTGCGACGACCCAGCGACACGGAGGGGACGTCGCAAACAGCGACGTAGGGCGACGTATTGCCCATCTGCGACTAGCTAAAAAGTGACCTTCACGTTACGTCGCTAAATCAGTCGCCAATTACGATTAGCGACGTAATTTTCATTATTAGCGACGTATAAGGACGTCGCTAATTTGCCTTATTTTAGTAGTGAATAATCACGCCTCCACCTCTATAAATAGCAAGGTACCATTCCCTTATAGGAAGAGGATTCCTGGACACCTGAAGACCGAGGAGACCTGGAGAAAAGAGAGCACAGAGAGAAAAAAACACACACAGAAGAGTCTCCCCACGCATCCCGAGAGCATTTCTTCACCAGAGCCA